>ML783144.1:135380-198705 GCA_009831015.1 Picea engelmannii | reverse complement strand
AGTTTAGTTTTTACAAAAAAAAAAAAAAAAAAAAGAGTCCAAAGAGTTATTTTTGAAATCATAACCTAGGTTTTCTGGCTTACAGATTGTTGAAAACCTCCTTTTATACCCTCAATACCATCTTTCACGTTTTCGAACTTACTTATAAGAGTAAGAGAGATTATGTATTAACCTTGCAAATCAACAAATGATTAAATTCAGTAAGGTGAGTTTTCATAGTTCTTATTCTCTGACTAAAAATGGTTATGTTTGAGTTGATTTTGACTATCTTAAGTTTCTGAACAATTTATCTGAGGTTTTAAGCTTGCTCAAAAGAAAACCCCTGAAAATAATTTTTCCCTTTTTCTCTACAGACTGAGGGGTTTTGAAAGTTGAGAAAAATTGGTCTAGAATAATCAAAACAAGTTGACAAACCTCTATTATAATTTTTTGCATAGATAACCACCCCTGATATATTAAGTATCACTGATTTCCCCCGCTTCGTATACACCAGCTAACTATATGACAGATGGTGAAAGGAAATTCATATTTGATTGCCCTCATCTAGTCCCATAGATGATGAAAGGAAATTCATTTAAATGATTTCCCTCGTCTAAATATAAAAGAAACAGATAACTTCACCGGGGTACTGAACAGGCCTGCTGGAAGTGAAGCAATATCTGAGCATAAAATTAGCACTCGAAGCGGTGAAAGGAAATTCAGTAAAAAGGGACAGATAACTTCACCGGGGTACTGAACAGGCCCGCTGGCAGTGAAGCAATATCTGAGGTGTTTGTAAGTTTGTCATACTTACATATAACTCTATTCTAGTTATCAATTTTTCAAAACCGGATACTCATCTAAAGTCAAAATAGAGCTCCCTAATTAAATTTTATTTTTTTTTTATTTCGATTGATGCAAGCTGAAATTTACAAATCTGTTGAGTTTCCTAAGATTGTTTTAATCATCTTAATATTAACTTAAATTTAGAACGAGAAAGAGAATATTATGAAGAAGATTACAACTGAGTTTAAAGCAAATAAAAAGTTTTGAAAAGATTTTCACAGGTTTTATAAAATCTCTTTTTCTCTCTCCTTTAACAGTTTATCAGTGATAAACCCTTGACACCATTTACCCAATGAAGGCACTGAGTCTACATGTTCTCCTCGTCCCGCAGGGAGACGAGGTCCCCAGTTGGAGCCTATGTTGAAACAAAGCTTAAATTTTTAATCCTTAAGGCCTATATTTTTATTTTTTGTGTTTTTTGGGTTTCGGCTCTCTTAAAAAAAGAATTTCGTCATGTATAAATTCGCGACGCCTTTTATTATTTATTTTTGAATAAATACGGGAAAAAGTTTACAAAATATAAGTTTTTCAAACGCTCTTTGAAATTATTCAAAAGGAGTATAATTTTAAATTCGCGAGTTTTTTCATTTAAACGTTAAAAAAAATCGGGTTTCGGGGTTTTCCGTATACAAACGATTGATGCAAATTGAATCACGAAACCCCGATCTCTGATTTCCCGATGCATTTAAATCTTAAGTAAAAGCACAAATTAGTTTAACCTCTTACAAGAAAGGTTTAAGAGTTAAATAATTATGTCACAATTTCGACATTCACGGTTCTGAAAGAACGTGTCTCTTGTCATCATATTTCCCAAAATCCCAATTTCAGAAATCCCGATAGATTAAACAAATGATGTTTTGGCCCTAATCATGATTAAAAAAACGCGCCATCGCAATTTCACGATTTCGGGATTCGCGATTCCGTGAGAGCACGTCTCATGTCATCAGGTTTCCCGAAATCCCGATTTTCGGAATTCTAATTAACGAAATCCCGAGAGGGTCTAATCTCGATTAATTAACGAATTAAATAAAACATCACTATTTCGCAATTTCACGATTTCAGCGATCGGGTTTCTTCGATGACATACCTTTCGACATCACGATTTCCGAAACCCCGAAAATAGATGTTTTCAGATTTAATTCATACTTAATACTAATAAATCCTATTTCCAAAATAGGATTAAAGTTAATCTTTCTTTGAATGTTCATTAATGCGTCGTTGTTCGATTAAGTAAGTTTCTCTTTTTATTTTGAAAATGCCAAGAAAGCCTAAGTACGGACATTAAATGCATATCTCCGAAAATATCTTTCGCATTAAGAACTTTAACTTCGTAACAAAGGTACAAATATCATTATTTATATGATATATTCGAAGTAAACGTTCGAAACGTCTGTGTTTTCATTCTAACACTGAGCTTATTCATCCACTTTCTATGACAGGTTCTCAAGTCAAACGCAGAGCTATGGCACCCAAAAAAGCACCGAAGAAAAACGAAGAACCACAGGAAGGTGACATTATCTCTGATACCACTCCACATGCCATACACTCCATCAAATCATGGACTTAAATTACCGAATTGTTGGAGGATGAGTTAAAGTATGCAGACCTTGATTCTGAAAATCATCTACAGGACGTTGCTGAGTCTGAATTTCATAAGGTTGTTGCGTGTCCGAGGCTGGTGGCATATACTGAGATGGTCAGCTGGGCTCTGGATAAGGTATATATCCCAACAAGGAGTATTCAGAACGAGCAAGGAGCTATCGTCGGCTCATTTCGGCCTGAGCACATTCAAGTAATGTATAAACTATCGCCGAATTATAAACACACCTTTAATGCTGAATTTTTAGCTGAATTTCAGAGAAAATAATGTATTGAGGCAGACCAGACATACCCCGACATGATTAAAGGATGGGCAAGGTCTGAAGCAAAGTTTAGGGCTGATTCTCATGGGATTTATGCTACAACGTCCTTAAACGAATATATGTTTTATGTAGCCATGATGTTATGCAGACTTTTCGGAAGAAAAGATCCCTGTCACTTTCATGCAGACTGGGTACCCTTCTTAGAAGAAGTTGGAAATGGAAATGGTTTTAACTGGCATAAAATTTTATTGGATAACCTGACACAAGAAATTTTAAATTATAAAGCAGCCAAGTCAAAGGGACAACCAGTGTCTTTTTATATGTCTGCATATATTATGGATGCTATATGTTTTATGACCCCATTTCCATTAATGAATTGTAGTTGGAGTGTTTCCTTCCCAGAGCCTGTTCATAAATACCACTCAACCCTCTGGGAAGAAAATGCTAAAGAATCATTTTACGAAGTTTGTCATTTTGTCATTATTCCTATGCACAAATTATTTTTTGGATGCGAACCCCCTCGCATTTCTAATGCAGTCGTAGAAAGTCTTAAATCTGTTGTCGATTTGTTTATTGAGGAAAAATTTTCATATGTTAGGGTCTATGGTTGTTCCATTCCTCCTCACGCACTCCTGAAATTCTTACCAGACAGATTGATATGCAGAGAAGTAGCTCATTAGTTAGCCAAGGGTGGTATTGGGTTGGAATTAAAAGCACTTCAGAAAAAAGCCTGGCCATCTTTCCCTGTTCATGTCGGGAAGTTTACTTTATCAAATTTAGGACATTCTAAGGTAGAGTCCGAGTCATTGGAAGAAGTGAAGCTAGTAAATATTGAACACAAAAAATATGACCCCTACCAAATAATAAGTAGGCATTGCATACATTGCAATTTAAAGGCATATGAACATGAAGTTTATGTTTATGATGATATTTTTAAAGATTTTAAGTCTTATGAGGAAGTGCAGAACAGAGTACAGGTCTTGCCACCTGACTCACAGGCTGGGTTTGCATATTTTCAAAGCCATAGGCGGAGCTGTCTGCCGAAGATTTTACAGGGTGAAATTTCGACCCCATTGCCAGAACAGGAAGAAACCCCTCCAGGGTTTGAAACTAATACTCAAGGTAAACCAAATGACAAAGGTAAGTTGAAAGATACTGAGATACCTCCTCAAAACATAGAGGGTTCTCAGATAAAAGAACCACGGACAGAGAAAGGAAAAGGACTGGAAACAAGTCCAATAATTCTTGACGATGTTCCAGAAAAGATAGGAGGTACTGCTTCAAAATAACTTGGTAGTCCTATCACCTCTTTAACTCCATTATAGTCTACTTTCGAAACTCCTCATGAAGGAGTTTTGTATGTCAGTGACCTAGAGCCGATTTCAAGAGATGAAATCCCCTCGTCGGATTATTTTTCAGCAAAAAGCGAAGAGCAGTCTTGAAGAAAGAAATTCATCCAAGAGGAGAAGGAACGATTAAAAGGCATAGAGTTATCATAAATGGAAAGAAACTCAAGGAAGGAGAGTTTGCTACAGAATTAGCAGGAACAATGGGTGATATAGCATCAGCTAATATGTATTTTGTGGGAAATTTAACAACTATGCTTGAACAGAAGGATCAAACAATAATCCAGTTGCAAGACAAAATAAAAGAAAATGAAAGAAATATTGCTTGGGGAATACAGAAGGGTCTAGAACAATCTAGATTCAAAGATATGCAAGAAATCCAAAAATTAAATAAATATTTGGATGAGGCAAAACATTTAATACAGGTCACACAGGAACAGGTTCAAAAGCTAGGAGAAGAAAACAAACTGTTGCATGATAAGATTATTTCTATTACCAACCAGGTAGTCGAACTTGAAAATTTCAGGACACAAGCATCGAAGATATATGCAAGAATAGAGGAGGAACAACAGAAAGTATTCTTGAATCTGGAAGTAATCCAGAATTATTTTCAGGAATCAAATAAGTCATTGGAAAATCTGTTCGAGAAAGAAAGAGAGGCAAAAGCAGCTAGGACAACTTTTCAGAAAGCAGTGGCTTCTTCATCAAAGGAAGAAATTGGAAAGACTCAGAAATTATCAATTTCTAAACAGGTTAAAGGAGATATAATGATTAAAGTGTGGGAATCAAAATTGGTTGAATATAAACGAATCACAAGAGAAGTTAATGTAGATTGCCAAGAAATCTTCGATCTCTTGGAAAGAGATTCAGTGAATATTGGAACAGATGGTTGTTCTGGATTGTTAGGCGAAGTCAATATAGCCAAGCATCAGTTGAGGTTTAGAGAATATCTCGAGGAAAAGAAAGCAGAGATTTCAAACATCAAATTGATCAACATCACAGAGATCAACAAGTGGATGGTGACTTCGAGTTTAAAGTTGAAAACTGTTAAATTCACAGAAAGAATGATAGAAAGTCCGCTGCCCGAATTACAGAGGAGATTTTTCTCATTTGAAGCAAATGAGATACCCGAAGCTCCAAGGATCTTAGTAAATTTTTTGGCAAAATGTGTTCAGTGTGTTGATGCAGAAAAAGAAAGTTCGTCAACGCAAGCTTGAAACCTTTTTTAAATGTTTTTATTATTAGAAATTAAAAAGAAATTGTAAACGGTTGACATTATTCTTATGTAACCGTAATATTAGGAAGTTGGTTAATGACCAACGAGAAACTTTGATGAAAGGTATAAATATAGTTTCTAGAGGCTGAGAAAGGGCTTCAGAAATTTTGGGAAAGAGCCATTTTTTGTAATATCAGTTTTGAAATACATCGGAATATAAATCGCAAACGAGATTTTGGATCCTGCAACTTTGTAACTATGTGTCTTCTCCCTGTTTATCATACTCTGTTGAATTTTTCCTTTTAATGTTATATCTAACAAGTAAATCAATTTGAAGCTATATATATCATTGATTTATATTTCAGATTGGTTTGGATGTCAAATGATTTACAATTTTTCCTCTGAAATCGCTTTTAGTAATTTCAAGACTTGTGAAGCTTTTGTTCCTTAATACTTAACCCTTGTTAGAAACTTCGTCTTTTCTTTCATTATTGTCTATTGAAATATAAGATTCTTTCTTGATTAAAGCCTTGCATTTCTCTGTAGTGTTTATTTGTTGTTTACAATTCACGAAATTGTTACAAAACCAGGAAACGGCCTTGAATGTGTTTACATTATTGTTTTAGATTTCAAAATTGTGTTCCTTGATCTCATCTCTGGAAATCTGAAGTAACCAATTGATTAAAACCCTTTTATAAATAAATAAAGATTTATCCTCCATGATTGTTCCAAGTGTTAGACAACCCAACATTGAACCCGGACTCCAAGATCAAACTAGCATCGCTTTAAACCTATTTAACACTATTTTATAGACAACAACAAACCAGGTAGAACTAGAACGATCATGGGCTGCTATTGAACGAGACATTAGCATCCAAGAACAACAAGAAGCAAGACAAAGACAGTTGAGAAACTGATTTTGCCTTAACCTTCTTTTAAATTATTTTTTCTAAATCATTTCTTTTAAATCTTTTACAGATGCCTTGACGGTATGTTTTATAGCCTTAAAACATAAACTTAGGAACAACACCCTTCATGAAGAAATTTGTCTCTTCCAATTCTTTGGGGGATCTTCTATGGAATATCTAGCTGATAATTACAAGTCATGCTTCAATAGTTCAATGAAATAGAATATCAGTTAGAGCTACAATGTTGCCTATTTTAATCTCTAACTACCAATAAATGCATTGTTTGTACAACCATTTTTTATCCTCTGCGTTTGGTCAAAGGAGTGGAGGATAAAATGTTGGCAATTTATATATTTATGTCAAAGAAGTTATTTTAAGGGACGGTTCTTTTGAACCCTCCGTCGTCTGTCGAGGGTCAATCAAAACCTACCATGTGTCTGTTGGAAATTGATAAATCTCCTCCCCCCACGTGTCTTTCTACCTCTCTCCCTCACTAACTCCAAACGAGAACTGTTCACCATGCATCTTTATCCCTCACCAACTCCAAACAAAAATTGTTCAACAGGCAACGACTTCAAGGTTTCTTTCGGCCGATAGCCTGGACTTGACACCGACACACTACCACATGGGTTTCTCAATATTGTTCTCAGACATATCACTTTCTCAGATGAAGCCTGACCAGAAAGCATGACCGACCTCACACACTTCCTTTACGCCACAATTGGGGTTTCCATTATCGAAGGGGCTCACTAGGTAGGCGAGCGCTGGATTCTATAAACATTTTTTTTTTAATATACAACCAATTTTTCATTCTAGGAGAAGGGAATTCTTCTTCTCATCTTCAAAATTTTTTGTTCCGGGAAAAGGGAATTCTTCTTCTCAACTTCACATTCGATGCATGATGAAAGGTCCAGGAGCTTTAATGGTCATTGTTTCAGGAATTATGTCCACTACACTTTGTTTTCGATCGGATCACTTCACGAAGAGTGAGTTTTTTACTTTGTTAGGGTTTATGGGTCAGGCTAATTTATATTCATATGAAATGGGTATTTTATGCAACAACCCAAAATGAAGGAATATGTGTAGCTTTTCTCCCCTGCTTGTTGATCTCTAAATGAACGAGTCTTCATTTTTCTTGTAGTTTACAATTTTTTTTCCTTACGAATTTTTTCTTACAGTTGTTGTGCATTTTGCATTTGATTATACTTCCAAACATGTTAATTTCTTCCTTTAAATATTTTTTCATAGAACAGAATGAAGGATCTTTACAATTCTCAGCAAGCTCAAGAGGCATGGCATCTATCTTATTGCAGTAAATTGTGAATGAGGATGCAAAGAGAATGTGCATACTTTTTCTTTCAATTTTATAACATCAAATGGATTTGGAGATAAAAACAATTACAATCAGGTGTTTATTGGTATATTCTTTGATGATGAAGAGTATCTCCATGTTCATAAAATTTTACTCTTTGTTTGATTTACAAAATTGAGTGTCGATTGAAATCATATACTTTTAAATTAGGAAGGATTTTTTCAATTATTTATATATTTATATAGTTGATTTCGATATAATGATATTTATTATTCTAAATGATTTATGATAAAATCTATGTTTTTATTTGTTCTAATATGAATATGAATATAAAAATCTATGAATTTTATTCTAAATGATTTATGATAAAATCTATGATTTTTTAGTCCTAATATGAATATAAATAAAAAGACCTTTTATAATATCTTTTTTTTTTAATCATATTTGAAATGACATTGTGGCAAGGTGTTATGAAGACATAAGTAAATAAATGGAATAATAAGGTGGTTGAGGTTAAAAAAATTAGACACAATTTTTTAAATATAATTATAGGTAATATTTTTCAATATTTTCTATCATTTGAATGATATTATGATAAATTGTTTTGGAAACATAAATATGTAGTTAAGGTTTAATGATTGAATATAATTTTTTAACCTAAATTCTTTAATGAAATTTAAAAGTTTTCTATTAAAAATTTTAAAAATCATAATTTATTTATTAAAATTATTTCTCAATGTCCAACTACCTTAAAGTTTTCCTTTGGACATATTCTAATTTTTTTTAGAAGGAACTATGCTTTGAGATTTAAGTTGTATGTATGTTTTGGACATTTTAATTTGTATAGAGGGATAGCTAGGAGTGTCTTGTTTATTATATAAGGAAGGAACACCATCTACCTATGAAAGCAAACATCAAATGTATCTTTGAGAAGCATTTTTCTAGCATTTTGAGCCTCCATTTCTCTCTTATCTATTAGATGTATAAAATCTGAGCTACCTTGAACTCGTCCCTCCTCATTCCACGTGCTCTGTCCATGGAAAACAAGTACTACTCTCTTTGTTTCTTCTGCTCCGCTTTGTCTTCTTATTTTCTCTCAAAGTCCACATTCAAAACCTTATATGTTCCCCTAAATTCAAATATGTTTCTTCTTATTAGATAAAACCCTGAAAGATAGCCTCTGTTGGACTCCTTTCCATGACAATGAGTTAAGGAAAATCCCCTTTTTCTGTTGAAGACCCTCACTCCATCTTAATCTTCTACATTGTTGTGAGTATTCAACAACTAGCGTGGCGACAATAATGATTCAAATTGAATCGAGAGTCGTCTAACAATGCATTGTGTATGTCTCCCACCAACACCATATTTAGTGGAATTCAATAGAATTGAGAGTGTCCTAGCTTGTCACTCACTCATACTTGTGGTGGAACACTCTAGCTCGCTTACAGAAACAAAGTCAATCCCATTCCCATTGTACAAGGCTATGTTGTGGTCCAATAAAATAGCTACTGAAGGTCTGACATGCCATCACAGAGAATATATAGTACAAAAGGCTTTGATAATTCCTACAAGTTGAGGACACAATGATATAGATGCCAACTGTGTATGAGGATGTATACCCTCTTCTCTAGCATACAAACTCAATTATGAACTTAGAAAACTACACATGTCAAATCTTCAAGTGCTTCTATGTTGTAGTAAATCTTAAATATCATTTCCTACATTTCCCTTACGTGATCCTCCTTTTATTCTCATTAATATCCCATATGCCATGGCTCAATTTTGCTTGAAAAATGTATTGACTTATTTATTTGTATCTGGATCATACATACAAGCTATCATATCCAGTTTTGACAAGCTCATGCTTACTTTTCTCATTTGTCCTCTGCTTTTAGCCTTTAAATAAAAATTTGCAATTTCAAAATCAAATTGAGTATTGGCACACAGATGAGAGTAGACACTAGCATGTGTTTTTTTAATGTTGAAACTTCTGTAGATAATTCTCAAACATTCATAAAATCTCAAACTTCTTGCAATTAAACTCGCCATTCTCTATTGTGATATATTTCCTTTTATTTTGTCTTTACATTCTTATCCATATGATTTACATTCTTATCCATTTTATGATTGTGAAAGAGACTTATTTGGTATTAGTTACCCAAAATTATGTCTATTTTGCATGTAATTGAATTTATTGAGCTTGCACTGTCTCGCACATTTCTCTTATATTAACCGTATATTAATCGATTATTGCCTCTTCAACAAAGCTGACTATCTTCTATATAGATTATTTTCATTTTGAAAGTAATTGATTCCACTGTTCTTCTCTTATTTTCGTACATTTTCTACCTTGTATATTTTTCGGCGTTTCCTTTCCCCTATTTTAGGTGTATGTTAGTTTATTGTTGCATTCCAGTCAGTTGAGAGATCTAAGAACGCTTCAACATCTATCAGGGAAAAAAATGATTAACATCACACATTTATATTTTGTTTAAATATCAATGTCCTATGATATGTAAGTGCATGTGAGCCATGATTCGAAAAACATCCCTTCAAAAAATCAAAATCAAATATATGCTTCAAAATTCCATATCTATACGCAAATTCTAGTGTTCTCGAACATATTTAGTGGCTGGCCATACATGATTCAATTTTCATCCTAGATATTTCTTGAGATAGTGAAATAAGATCATGTTGCATTCTTACCCCTAAAATACCAATCCAACTTGACTGTCTGTCTGCAGTGATAAATCCTTTGTTGAAAGAGAAACTCCATTAGCAAACCCATGAGCGTTGAGCAACATCATCATCTTGTTATGGGATTTGTTTGTCAGATCTTCGCCAGTCCATCAGATCTGTCTATCATATCTCTGCCAGGTGGTGGAACATTTTTTTGGCCATTGGATCAAACAATTAGATCTGTGCGAGGAGGTGTGTTCACGGATGTTGGATCAAGCCATCAGATCACATCAAAGCACAATAGACAACATCATGCACAATCCTTATTTTAATCTCCATCAAAGCACATAGCCATTATAGATTGTGTCTGCTCAAACACATCTACTTGAAGATGTGTACATCTAATGCCAAGTAAAACTTGATTACTAGAGTGGATACAATCATGGTTACATTGAGCATTCATATGACCACATCTAAGGGCCAAAGTCGTATACAATGTAATACATGAAATTGGTTAGATATTTCAAGTTTTTGTATCATGCATTTTAGGAAGTGGTGATGATTATTACGCTCTGGTAGCTTTGAGTCTTCCAATCTCCTTTTTGATCTTATTCATTGTTTCATTTGTTACATGAAGAGTTTATTTTTGTCCATTTCAAGTTTTTAGATCAAGTTTTAATTATGAATGTTGCATATAATTTTTACAAAATATTATTAGATGATCTTGGTTTTTTTATACATGTATATCAAGAAATCCTCCACACAATAAGGCCTAAATCTCAATGTTGATATTTCAATTTCTCCAAGCCTTAAGCATGGATTTGCCCCTTTAAAATGTAGGGTTGTTAATATTAAAGGTTGTAAGGTTCCATTGAGTCGTCTTGTAAAGTTCTCGTTGAATTTATTTTTTCAACCATGTGATCACTAACAAGGCTTGATATATATATTACCACCCATTGGCCTTATCCCAATTTCATCTCTTCCAAATTTTACAAACTAAAAGCTAGAATACTAGAGTGTATCTAAGTCATCTATTACAAATTTCACAAATTAAAAATTAGAATACTAGGATTTACCCAAGCTAGATGTACATGGATTTTCCTTGACCTATTTATTACTTGAGTTTTTGAGGTGTACCTTATATAATATATAAATTATAAAAACAAGGTCTACTCAAGTAGTACACCATAATTAATATATATAAAGCATATACTTATATTCATTTTTCACTAATATAGTTAACAAGTTGGTATTATTTCAAGTGGACACTATTCCATCAAATCAATAGTGTAAAACTATTTCAAAATTGTCATGTAGAATAAGGTTTATTTGAGTAATGAGTTATACTAATATATATAAACTAACACAACCACATGAGTATAAGTGGTTGATATACTTGGATGGGGCCATTAGTTTTGAGAAGTGAATAAAATTCATGTTCCTAGTTAAACTTGAAACACCAAATCCAAATCTATTAGAAATAACTAAAAAACAACTTTAGAAATACAACAAGAATCCCCCCTTTATCTTAATAACTATATAGACAAATAATGTACCGAACCTTAAATCTAAGTATCAAAAATAATTTTACAATTTTCATATTTATTGATTTTCCATGTTTAACAAAAAAATATGTTACATAATAGGTAAGTTTACCATTTTTAAGATAAAATTAAATTATTTAAAAAATATATCCATATTATTAAAAAATTAAATAAAATTTTTATATTATTAAAATATAAATAATAATAATAATATTTTAAAAATGATTATATATCCAAATTATATATATTGAATAAAAATTAAAGTCACATCAGACTTTCCATTTAATTGACTTTTGTTACACGTCCTTTGATTTTCCTTGACTTTGGCTACACGTTCTTTGACTTTTGTTGACTTTAGCTACACACGTCGTGATGACTTTGGCTCCACCATTAACACAAAATGATTACATAAAAATGAGATTAATGGTTAAGGAAGATTGATTAAATTATATAGTGATAGCGATCATAACACAAAATGATTACATATATTCAATAAGGAAATGAAATTAATGATTACTGAAGATTGATTAAATTATAATTATATAGTGATAGCGATCATAAAACCTAGTTTTTACTATGACTTTTTTTTATTAAATATGAGTTACATTTCAATCATGTTAAAAGTTACGAATGATATTAACGATCATTTACGAATACCATTAACCATAGTCTAATGGGATAAGTGAATATCTTTATAATGCTAGATAAGTAGAAACTGGATGTACCATCAATATCAACACTAGTTTAGGTAGCGAAAAGAAAGGAAGCTAATGAAGCTAATTTAATACTCCAAATAGAGCGTAGCGAAAATAATCCCGAAGGTAATTTAATACTCCAAATCAACAAATAGAGCCACCAAACGATGCCGAAAGCAATTTATAAAATGGACAAATTGCTAACTTAATCTCATTTATACATTGATAATGATATCATAATGATGAACAAAAATATTAAATACGCACAGTTCCACAATGTCCGGCCCCTCTTCATCCGAGTTAATTTGATAGAACTGAATTTGACGATTTAATCTCTTTAATCACTGCCATCCTTTTCTTCACGCGATCTAATTGTAAACTTTCGATGCCGCGATCTAATTGTAAACAGCAGCTGGGAAGCCATTTCCATGATTTTTCGTTTAAATTGTAAGCAACAACCACCAAAGCTGTTCCCCAAACCAAGCAAACGGAATCCCCAATTCCACCAATTTCCAGTCGCCTGTATAATCCCGGAACGCCAAGCTTGGCCAGATCGATCCGACGTGCGAAGGTGAGTCACGTGGCAGTGAACTTGGCCAGATCCGACGTGTGGAGAAGAGCAACGTGGCACAGATTGCTTGGCTTCATCCGACGCACAGGAACGAGCCACGTGGCAACGATTCGGCGGTCAAATCCGATGCACAAAAACTAGCCGCGTGGCACCGATCGCACGGCCGGATCGATGCACGAAAACGAACCACGTGGCCGCAATCGGACGGCCAGATCTGATGCACCGAAACGTGCCACGTATCTGCCATGAAAATGAGCCACGTGGCATTCATAGGACAGCCAGATCCGACGCACAGAAAAGAGCCACGTGGTACCCATCGAACGGTCAGATCTGACACACGAAAATGAGTCACGTGGCATCTATCGGACGGTTAGATTCGACGAACGGAAACGAGACACGTGGCTTCCATCGGACGGCCAAATCCGATGCACAGAAATGGGCCACGTGGTTTTCATCGGACGATCGGATCCGACGCGCAGAAATGGGCTACGTGGCACCCATCGGACGACCAGATCCGACGTGCAGAAATAAGACACGTGTCGACAATCTAACGGCTTGGTTAACATACCGTACGACGAAAATGGTACGGATCCTACCAAAATCCGACGGCTAGAATGGCATGGATCCTACGGCTTGGCAAGAGACATGTGTCACAGGTAATTGGTATCGGCATCTCTGGCAATCCGGAACCTGTGAGCGCGGACCCTGTAAAAAACGCGAGCGATGATGCAGAGATTGACCAACAATTTAAGAGCGGAATAACCGCCAAATCCTCCAATTTGAGAGCGAGGAGGTAAACTGTGGGTTACGCCTATAGACCTTGTTGGAGTTGTTGGTTGAGCCAGCGCTCGAAGGGCTCTGCAAGCTTCTCGGCGAAGTTGACGAGAGATATTGTATTCTGCTCAACGGGACAGATAAAAGGATGGAACTCGAAATTCTTTAATGAATCGAATTATATAGTTTTTTATTCCATTCTGTAATTAATCGAGTCAACCTAGGAAGAAGAGATCGGAATGGTAATTAATTTACATAATAAAAAAATTCCATTCTGTACTTAACCTTTTGATCTCAAGAGTAAAGGAAACACATAATTTTTTGTTTTTTAAACCAATCAGTTCCTAGTTTCAAGGATGACAAGGAATAATTTTATGTAACTTTCAATAATTTATTAGGTTTGGATTATTGATTTTTTTATTATTATTAATGATGATGTTGCAGGAGTAGTAAAAGGTAATTTTAATCTAAATAATATCAGGTTTGGATTATTGAATTTTTTTTATTATTAATCATGATGTTGGAAGAGTAAAAAGGTAATTTTAATCTAAATAATATTTAGAGTTCACAGTTTATATTTAAATATATAAATGTAAAGGTAATTTTAATCTAAATAATATTTACAGTTCACAGTTTATATTTAAATATATAAATGTAAAAGGTAATTTTAATCTATATAACATCAACAGTTTAAATATAAATATATAAATGTAAAAGGTAATTTTAATCTATATAACATCAACAGTTTAAATATAAATATGTTTTTATATGAATAAAGTTTTATTAAATCAAAATTTAATTTTAATAAAAAATATCAATAAGGAGAAGAATTTAATGATTTAATTTAAATTTTAAAACCTTTTATAAAATATTTTAATTTTCCATCATTATTGTAAATATTATATTAATTTTTAAATTATTATTAAACTTAAATAAACATTTCAATTTTTTTAATATTATTATAAATATTATGTTTATTGTAAATATTATATTAATTCTTAAATTATTATTAAAATTGTATACACATTTCAATTCTTTTAATATTATTATAAATATTAAGTTTATTGTAAATATTATTAAAATTTTTAAATTATTATTAAAAAATTTAAATTATTATTAAAATTGCATACACAATTCAATTTTTTTAATATTATTATAAATTTTATGTTAATTTTTTTAATATTATTATAAATTTTATGTTAATGTGATTATATTGTGTCATATTAAGCCATATATAATTATTTTATAATACATCTATAAAATAGTTTTTTTTTATTAGTCTCTAATTTGTTAGGGATTATAGTTCTTGGTGCAAAGTCAAAATAATTTAATTTTGTATAGCTTTTGCATATTTCTTCAATATTTTATGAATTGTTTTCCTAAAAATTTAAATGTTTTTTTATTAATTTTATAAATATATTTCTACTAGTTGGTTGAGGAAGCCTAGCTAGTTCATTCATGGTGGTGGCAACTATCTATGCTCTACTGTACTTTTTTTATAATGGTTGTATCCACTCCTATCCATGATGGCTCTTTTCAATTTAAGTAGAATCAAGGGAACAACAACATATCATAGAAATTTTCTATGATCCCATTTACAAACCATTGACTTGGACAAATATGGGATGTCACAAATTGTTTCCCATAGAGAAACATCTTCTAGACACTAAAAATGACTTCTATGATTATCATCTCCTCTATCTATCTTATTTGGTGGAGTAGAAAACACTATTCATGATAATTCTCTATAGCATGGCAGGACTAAAAACTTACTCTTTGAATATAGGATTTAGGAATGAGAGAATGCAAGACATCCAAATGAGGATTCTTTTGTTTCCAATTGTTCCACTTGACTTCAATATGGTTCATTCTTTGGTTGTGTACTTCTTCACCATTCTAGAAAACCTTCAGTAGGAACTGCGATAAAAATAACATCTTGCTTATTCTCCTATGTGGTGTCCCTTATTCCACCTTTGACGGTGTCCAAGTGAAAATGAATAGCATTAGAAGTATCAATACTGCCTCTAGTTTTCAGTCAAAGAGAAAGATTACACAACTCTCCACAAGTTTGAATCCCTAGACTAGTCGTTTGAATCAAGCATTTTCAAAAAGGTCCTCCTTGAAGCCATGTGATGATCAGGTCGAGGTTGGACTAATCGGGGAAGCTCATACTCTGATTCAATTTAGTTGGGACTTATTGCATATTTATCTGAACTTCAAACCGCCACCTTAGTTCTCTTTAACTAGCAAGGAAAGTGCTTTAAGGGTCTCTTCTATAACTTTACCTTGCAAATTGGTTGTAGGAAGAAGAGATGGCAAATTAAGATGTAAATCATCCAGTAGGGGTTTGAGATGAGACTCAGTTTATTAATAAGAACTTGGGATTCCATTCAAGAATAGGAAATCCACATGTCATGGGATCATAATTGATAATGTTTTTCAATCGCCCGACCTATAAATAATAAATAGAAATTAGATTGATTAGGAAATGGTTGGTCTAGGGATGGTAATCAATGAGAACCACGTATGGGGAAAGTGTCAGGGTTTGAACATTGCAATTTCCTTTGGTGACCTACTTGTTCAATGGTTTCCCATATTTTTATGATTATAATATATGGTCTGCCTAGATTGTTGTTGAGTGTGTTTCTTCCATAGGCCATCGATGCATGGAAAATGTGCAACATCTTGTCCATGTGTTACCCATGAATTCACACATGTGTGATATTTGGAAAATGGATGATGCAAACTTACTTGATGTGTTGAATTCATGCATGGGCCCAATGTTAAGAAATTTATGCAAACCTACATCTATGTGCTGAATGAAAACCTACAGTTCTGGGTTGAACTTCAATCTAGTGATAATGGCATGTTAAACACATTTGTATTTAGCACCAATGTTTGTTACATATGGCAAAGATATAGGGCGATCAAGTAAATGATCGAGGTTAGTCCCCTCAAAACTAGATTTCTTTGTGCTTTATCCATTACTAGGCCCTTCACTAACTTTAGGTTAAGGCTCAGTGCACTAAGTATTAGCAACTATATTCCCTTATAAACATTAGCATCCTGTCGAGTCCATAAAATCAAGACCGATACAAATGTGAAGGAAATACCCAGTTCGATTCAATTTCTTTACATAACTCATTTTAGGTTTACATCTCTTATGTCTATTCCTACCACTAGTTCACTATGATTTATTAGGTTTAGGCCTTTATTTACTACTATATAAGTGATTTTTCCCCTGGTGGGTACCTTCTAGTTAAAGGCAAGTCCCCTTACAATCGACATTAGGTACTTTGTACGAGACCTCTACTAACCAATCCTATCAACACCCATCCTTTGAATAATTCTAATGCTAATCCTATGTATGAGGAGTTATGATTTCCACTTATGATTCTAATGGAAGGAGTGTTGTGCTATTCATGGAAGTACACAGAAAGGGAAAACCGAAGTAGGTCAAAATTAGCCTCGAAATAGGAGATGCTAGACTAACCATTGCTTAAGGAAACATGATGTTACTATTGGTTTAAAGATTGGTTTTATTCCATCCACTTTTGTTGAGTTATGTAAATTAGATTATGCCCTTTTTTTAATCTAACATGAGTTCTATGATCCAATTACAAATGAAATTACAATAGGTTGAGTTTAATGGATGTTTTACAGAAAGTGATAGTTCCCCATGTCGACATAATAGAGTGCCCATCACTCTCTTTTTCCTTCCTCGAATGGTTCATGGAATGATACCTCTTCCTTAGGATTCAAGCCTAGAGCTACCTACGACCTAGCATGAAATTTTGCCCCCTATCCTACTCCCATAACTACGGAATGTACTAAAACAAGGAACAAGGTAGGTTGCGTATTAAATTTGAACAGGCTAGCTTATGCCAAATGCAAGTGAATTAGAGCTTCCAATAGAAAACTAAGCCATCCGCGATGTTTGTACTCTATTGTATATTATTTCATGGTTTGCACTTTTTTAGCTAACCAAGTTAGAGTATCTTCATTTTTGGTGGATTAAAATTGCTTGTTTGCAAATACAAGATTCGTTGCACAACATTTTAGAAGTGTTTAATGACTATAGTGTAGAATGTGCCTATTTTGTTTGTGTTATAATATGCTAGTATTATTTCTAGTGTAGAATGCACTGTCACAATTATACTACATAATTACATGCTATAATTATAGAAACATTGTTCCAAGTATTGTTATTTCTCCGTGAATCAATATATCTATGTAATAAGTAATCTCTCACTCTCTATGTGTATGGTATAACTTAGGGGTACAATCTACATTCATTATGCTCTACCATGAGATGTTATTGAATAACTTTCCATAGCTAGTAGTTAACTTGTTGGACATCGAAATGCATGTGTTTTAGTTGGCACACTGAGCATTCAAAGAAATCAATTGATGACACATATGTTGTCTTCAAAATTAAAAATAATAGTTAAATAGAAATTTGATGACACATATGTTGTCTCGAGAATTGAAAAACATAGTTAAATAGATTTCTAGATAAACTTAAATCTAGTGTTTGTATGTTTTGAATACGATGAGATGACTAGAACATATTTACAATAGACATAATATACACATGAGGTGCATTATTTTATAGAATTGTTCCATAGATCAAAATCATGTAGTGGCATTAGAGAGGTTGGGTTTGATTAACAAGTCACTTATCACATTATTAGTCATTTACCCATAAAATTATGTGTTTTCCGAGTAGTTTTATAAAAGAGCCTAACTTCTAACACATGTTTCTCTTTTGCATTCCTTATCTTGGCTCAAAGCTTTTGAAATCCTTATATTTATTACTAAATATATCTATTGTTAACATCATAATTGATGCATCTAATTGGGTTGTCATTTTGGACACCACTTTGCACATCTTATATAGGAGGATTAAAAGAAAACTACCAAGGATTCAAGTAGTTTATTTTCAACCAAATTGTAGTTTGTTAAATAATCTAGCATGGACTATCCTTGCAATATGTTGGATTGTGAGTCCAACTCCATTTCACTTCAAAGATTTTTTTGCTTTATTTTTGAAACCAATTGGTAAAACTGATAATGTTTAAAGTTGTAGAGTTTGGGTTATTGATTTTTTTTTATTAGTCATGATGTTGCAATATGAATAATTTTATATAACTTTTAATAATTTATTAGGTTTGGTTTATTGATATTTTTTTACTAATCATGATGTTGCAAGTGTAAAAAGGTAATTTTAATCTAAATAATATCCACAGTTTATGCTTTATGCTTTTATATGATCAAAGTTTTATTAAGTCAAAATTTAATTTCAATAAAAAATAACAACAATTGGATAGCTAGTTTATTTATCATGCACGTGGAAAGGAGTTGAAGGAGTTAATTTAATGGTTGAATCTAAATTTTAAAAGCTTTTATAAAATATTTAAATTTTCCATCATTATTATAAATATTATATTAATTTTTAAATTATTATTAAAATTACATATATATTTCAATATTTTCAATATTATTATAAATATTATGTTAATGTGATTATATTAAGCCATATATTATCACTTTATAATACATCTATATTTTTTTTTATTAGTCTCTAATTTGCTAGGGATTATAGTTTTTGGTGCAAAGTCAAAATAATTTAACTTTGTATAGTGTTTGCATATTTCTCCAATATTTAATGATTTGTTTTCCTAAAAATTCAAATGTTTTTTATTAATTTTACAAATATATAATATTGTTTTTTTATTGATTCCATGGATAGTGATTGGACTAAATACCCTTAGTTGATGATATTAATTTTCAATTATTTGTTAGATCTTCAAAATTGATTTTTAAAATATGAAAAAACAAAATTTAACATTGGTAAAAAATTAGCTGCACTTAATTCTCTAACATAGGGCATCAACACATGTTCTTGGACATGGATCTTGGATCAAGCAATGTAAATAATTGATTAAAAGAATGACATGATGCATTCAAACTTTGCTACATTGCCTAATCGTTGTGGGCAACCGCTTCATTGTCATTCTCCATAGCCATGTTGGTCACTTTTCCATCTTATCCTTCTATTTTGTTTGTTTGAATTGTGCTCTACCAAAGCAAAGGTATCTATAGAAAATCCTACAAAATCAATAGCAATACCAATAGCAACATATCCAATAGTAGTTTGAGCCATGGCAGTGGTCTTTTTTGGGTCATGATTTAGCAACCCAACTCCCTCCTTCTATTGGTTGGTTGAGGATGCCTAGTTAGTTCATTCATGGTGGTGGAAACTATCAATGCTCCACCGAGCTATTGTTTACTCTTCTATAATGGTTGTATCCACTCTTATCCATGGTGGCTCTTTTCAATTTAAGTAGAAGCAAGGGAACAACAACATATCATAGTTTCTCAATTTTCTATGATCCCATTTACAAACCATTGACTTGGACAAACATGGTATGTCACAAATTGTTTCCCATAGAGAAACATCTTCTAGACACTAAAAATGGCTTCTTTGATTATCATCTCCTCTATCTATCGTATCTGGCGGAGTAGAAAACACTATTCATGTTAATTCTCTATAGCATGGAAAGACTAAAAACTTACTCTTTGAATAGAGGATTTAGGAATGAGAGAGTGCAAGACATCCAAATGAGGATTCGTTTGCTTCCCATTGTTCCACTCGAATTCAATATGGTTCATCCTTTGGTTGTGTACTTCTTCGCCATTCTAGAAAACCTTTAGCAGGAACTACGATAAAAATAACATTTTTCTTATCCTCTTATGTGGTGTCCCTTATTCCACCTTTGACAATGTCCAAGTGAAAATGAACAACATTAGAAGTATCAATATGACCTCTAGTTTTTCAGTCAAAGAGAACGATTACACAACTCTCCACAAGTTTGAATCCCTAGACTAGTCACTTAAATCAAGCATTTTCAAAAAATTCCTCCTTGAAGCCATGGGATGATCAAGTCGGGGTTTGAATAATCGAGGAAGCTCATACTTGTTTTCAATTTAGCTGGGACTTATTGTGTATTTAACTAAACTTCAAAACACCGCCTTAGTTTTCTTTAACTAGCAAGGAATGTGCTTTAAGGGCCTCTTCTATAACTTTACCTTGCAAATTGGTTGTAGGAAGAAGAGATGTAAGATTAAGAACAATTACACTATGGTGCATACCCTCAATGAATACATAATCAATTGGCCCATGGTATACAAATCTATTTGGTCTCATGGTTGCGCATGCTCATCTAACAATTCAAATAATAAGGCTCGAGCTACCCCGATGAGGGTGTTTTCTAGTAGGGTGGATAGATATGATGAAAATCATCTAGTAGGGGTTTAAGATGAGACTCAGTTTATTAATAAGAACTTGGGATTCCATTCAATAATACGAATTCCACTTGTCACGGGATCATAATTGATATTGTTTATCAATCGCCGAACCTATAAATAATAAATAGAAATTATATTGATTAGGAAATGGTTGTTCTAGGGATGGTAATCAATGAGAAACACATATGGGGAAAGTGTGAGGGTTTGAACAATGTAGTTTCCTTTGGTGCCCTAGTTGTTCAATGGTTTCCCATATTTTTATGATTATAATATATGGTATGCCTAGATTGTTGTTGAGTGTGTTGCTTCCATAGGCCATCGATGCATGGAAAATGTGCAACATCTCATCCATGTGGTATCCATGAATTCACACATGCGTGATATTTGGAAAATGGATGATGCAAACTTACTTGATGTGTTGAATTCATGCATGGGCCCAATGTTAAGTGATTTATGAAAACCTACATCTAAATGAAAACCTACAGTTTTGGGTTGAATGTCAATCGAGCGATAATGGCATGTTGAACACATGTGTATTTAGCACCAACATTTGTTACATAGGGAAAATATATAGGGCTATAAAGCAAATGACCGGGGTTAGTCCCCTCAAAACTATCTTTATTTATGCTTTAGCCATTACTAGGCCATTCACTAACTTTAGGTTAAGGCTTAGTGCACTAAGTATTAGAAACTATATTCCCTTGTAAATATTAGCATCTTGTTGATTCCATAAAATCGAGACCGATACAAATGTGAAGGCAATACCCAGTTCGATTCAATTTCTTTACATAACTCATTTTAGGTTTCCATCGCTTTTGTTTATTCCTACTGATAGTTTACTATGATTTATTAGGTTTAGGCCTTTTTTATTAATATATAAGTGAGTTCCCCCCTAGTGGAAACCTTCTAGTTAAAGGCAAGTCCCCTTACAATTGACATTAGGTACTTTGTACGAGACCTTTGCTAACCAGTCATACAAACACCCATCCTTTGAATAGTTATGATGATAATTCTATATATGAGGAGTTATGCTTTCCACTTATGAGTCTAATGGAAGGAATGTTTTGTTATTCATGTAAGTACAAAGAAAGGGAAAACATAAGTAGGTCAAAATAATCCCTGAAATAAGAGATGCTAGACTAACCAATGCTTAAGGAAGCATGATGTTACTATTCCATATAGCAATATTTTGAACCTTGAAACAATAGTGGGGGTTCAATATAATAGGAAACCTATTTATGTTGATCCCACAATTACAACACCTAATGGTCTAAAGATTGGTTTTATACCATCCACTTTTGTTGAGTTATGTCAAGTAGATAGTGCCCTTTTTTTTATATCTAACATAAGTTCTATGATCCAATTACAAATGAAATTACAATAGGTTGAGTTTAATGGATGATTTAAAGAAAGTGATAGTTCCCCATGTAGAAATAATAGAGTTCCCATCACTCTCTTTTTTATTCTTTGAATGGTTCATGGAATGGTACCTCTTCCTTAGGATTGTAGCCTAGATCTACCTAGGACCTGACATAAACTTTCATCCCTATCCTACTCCCATAACTATGGAATGTACTAAAACAAGGAACAAGGTAGGTTGTGTATTAAATTTGAATAGGCTAGCATATTCTAAATGCAATTGAATTAGAGCTTCCAATAGAAAACTAATCCATCCATGGTGTTTGTACTCTATTGTATATTATTTCACGGTTTGCATTTTTTTAGCTAACCAAGTTAGAGTATATTCATTTTTGGTGGATTAAAATTGTTTGTTTTCAAATATGAGATTCATTGCATAACATTTAGAAGTGTTTAATGACTATGGTGCAAAATGTGCCTATTTTGTTTTTGTTATAATATGCTAGTATTATTTCTAGTGTAGAATGCACTATCACAATTATACTACATAATTACATACTATAATTATGCCAACTTTGTTCCAATTATTATTATTTGTCAGTGAATCAAGATTTCTATGTAAGAAGTAATCTCTCACACTCTAAGTGTATGGTATAACTTAGGGGTACAATCTACATTCATTATGCTCTACTATGAGATGTTATTGAATTTCTTTCCATGGCTAGTAGTTAACTTGTTAGACATCGAAATGCATGTGCTTTAGTCGGCACACTGAGCATTCAAAGAGATCAATTGATGACACATATGTTGTCTCGAGAATTAAAAATAATAGTTAAATAGAAATTTGATGACACATATGTTGTCTCGAGAATTGAAAAACATAGTTAAATAGATTTCTAGATAAGCTTAAATCTAGTGTTTGTATGTTTTGAATACGATGAGATGACTAGAACATATTTACAATAGACATAATATACACACGAGGTGCATTGTTTTATACAATTGTTCCATAGATCAAAATCATGTAGTGGTATTAAAGAGGTTGGGTTTGACTAACAAGTCATTTATCACATATTTATTAGTCATTTACCCATAAAATTATGTGCTTTCCGAGTAGTTTTATAAAAGAGCCTAACTTCTAACACATGTTTCTCTTTTGCATTCCTTATCTTGGCTCAAATCTTTTGCAATCCTTATATTTATTACTAAATAGATATATTGTTAACATAATAATTGATGTTGGGACGGCAGATGCGAGGGGATTCATCATTGATTCCGATGGACAAAATATCCTGGACTACTCTTGGGGGCTTGGAAAGACAACCAAAAATAAAGCATAAAGCCTAGCAGTCTTCATGGGGCTTCAACTTGCAAATTCGAGAAACCTCCAAGAACTCACCGTTCTTGGAGACTCGGAACTAATTATAAAGGACCTACTTGACTTAAAAAAATAATCAAACTAAAACCCTAGCAGACTTCATTCTCAGATTAAAGCCTTGAAATGTCAATTCTCTAAAATCCATTTCTTCCATATACTTTGTTTCCAAAATCGGGCTAGTGATCATTTAGCAAAAGTAGAAAAGAACATGAGACATAGTTAACTCTTCATCAATCAGAATGAAACCCATGTGTGGATCCCTTAAGAACCTCCATTTTTGGCATTTCTCCTTTTCTCGTTTGAAACTTACTCTTTTTAACAATCCCATGTTTCCTACCCCCTCCCCTTTACCTCATCCTCCTTCCTTGGCCTTCTTTCCCTTATCCCTCAGGCCCTTGCTCCCCCTTTTTTCCAACATTTGGATCCTCTCGTCCTTAGCCTCAATGACCCTCCTTAGCACATGTGTCTTCTTGATGGTACCTCCCCCCCTTTCCCATGCGCCCCCCATTTCATTTCTTCCCTCTTGCTTGTTAGCTCTGCATGCACCCCGTATTCCATGATGAATTATCCCACAACCTTGGCGTCATTGTTTGTTATCTCCTCTATGAATGATCTCTTTGGTTCGTGGGTAATTCATATTTTCTATCCTCTCAAGTGTGCAATGTTTACTACCACATTTTAACAAAGAACTTCATGCGATTTTGTTCCTGTGACCTCCTTTTATTATGTGGCGGAGTACTAGATCCCCCTGCTCTTGTCCATCCTATGCTACATAGGAATTCTGAGACCAAATTCGGAACATACATATGATCTTTAGATGCTCAGAGGAAATAACATATTCATGACTCAGGGAATTTAAAATGGAAAACCAGGAGCTCTGTTGCCAAATTATCACTTTATAGAGTCAACTACAACTCCAAGAACATAGACATGAGCAAGAGATTGAAATAGCTCTATGAGGGGTCAACATAAATACCAGGAATATTGGAGTTCTTAGTCAGCATGTGGGGAACCCCCTTGGCCACCCTCAACATCCTCCAGATTCAAATGAATCAATTAATTCACGGCTCCCTTCAACTTTTCACTCAGAAGAAAAAATCAGAATCCTCTAGACCTAGTACCGGCTCCAACAAGGCACAACTCATGAGAAGGAATTCCGCCGCCAAAGGAAAATCAAGCAAGTCTCCAAGAAGATGCAGAAGCATCCAATAATCTCTAACTAGGTTTTTTTGATGGCTTGCAAGTTTTTGTTTATTTTTTGCATGTATGTAGCCATTTTTACATGGCAGATTAGTAGCTCCTTTTGGACCACCTCAAAGTTCTCCATTAGAATGCAGTGGAAAATTATCATTCTGGACATAGATCAAAGAATCAAATTTTCTGTCTTTTTGTAATGTGCTGCAACACAAACCTTCTTTTTTAATATAAATTCACAACCGTTTCTGTTAAAAAAAAATACATCATAATTGATGCATGTAATTGGGTTGTCATTTTGGACACCACTTTGAACATCTTATATATAGGAGGATCAAAAGAAAACTACCAAGGATTCAAGTAGTTCATTTTCAACCAAATTTCAGTTTGTTAAACAATCTAGTATTGACTATCCTTGCAATATGTTGGATTGTGAGTCCAACTCCATTTCACTTCAAAGATTTTCTTGCTTCCTTTTTCAAACCAATTGGTAAAACTAAGAATGTTTAAAGTTGTAGCCTGGAAAACATTTGAATTGACATGTCACTTGAAGAATCTATTTAAGATTCTTAGTATCAGACATTGTAAGGTGAGGTATGGTAGATGTTTCAATCTGTAATATATATGACTTGTTCATGCCAAACTATACTCAAAATATAAAGTAAATGAATGAAATAAATATAGTTAGATTTCCAACACCGAGGACAAGAACATATTGAATTATTTGAAATCTAGGTGAGTTGTATTCAATACATTAACTATCTAGAATGGCAACATGGATTGTAATTTATTTTTTGTTTCTTTTTGTTTTGATTATAACTTAATTTGTTATGAAATATGCAAAATACCAGTATTTCCATGCATCTTATTTTTTTTGTTTTAATGCCATATATTCTATATAGGGAAGGAGCATGAGTATGCTTAATGATTAATGGAATATAAAGAATTTTACATGCATAAATACCATAAAGGAGATAAACTATATAAAAAACTTAACTAGAAAGTAAATACAAGGACTAGCTACTATGCAATGTACCCTTGTTATAAAAAGATAAGTGAAAGGGTTTCTTGGAAGTGGAAATAATGTGCCATGTGTCAAGTGAATATAAATCCATCTAGCTTATTCATGTTTCTAAAAATAAAATGTCTTATGTGATTTCATGTAACATACCCAGTCTGCTAAAACTGGAATTAAAAATTCCCCATGCATATAAAATAAACCAAGGGGAAGCATGCCCATAATATTTCTCGTGCATCTAACAACATATTTAAATACAAGAATGCAACCATTTAAGAAAAAAAAAAAACTTCCTATAAAAAATTACGTAGTGGAATTAACATAATAAATATAACATAAAAATTATCTATTTATAAAATAACCAATTGGTTGTGTATGAAGGACGTTCCTCCCAACCATAGGTTTGTTCTTCCAATTCTCAATAGCAAGTCACCCCCGAGCTAATGCTATGATTCAACAAGGAGATATGGCCCTCTTGGTTGTCCACTCTCCACATTCATCATCCCAAAAACCCAGGTTCTACTCCAATAGCAGTTCCAATCCACCATCTCTCTTCCCCTTAACTTGCACAACCCAAGGAATGGTATCCCCCTTTTCTGCCATGCAATCCCTTGAGCCTTCCCACTTCCCTCTAGAGCTCCAGTGCATTCATTTGGATAAGAATATCACAACTAGGAACTCCAAGAAATCGCAATTGCTCTAGGATCTCTCACAATAACCTTCTCAAGGATCTTGATCCATTTCCTCAACAGGAAAATGAACCACAAGAACACATCCCATTTTTATAGGCACACTGACCACAACTTCAACATAAAGACAACCCAATAATGGTTTTCCTAAAGCACAACATGGTTGGTGCTATTCTCAACACCTAACTCCCCTCTTGTTCTCCCAAAATCAACAAGTAAAATATGTCCCCTTTTTCACATTTGGATTTCCTTTCTCACATTTACCAAGGTTGATTGTACTCAGGCACATGCTCTCAATAACTAGGTGAGGTGACTTCCTCACCCAACCTCTTACATGCATTCAATGATTGAGTGTCTAAAAATTCAACGATGGATTAGATGGTAATCACACATTAACTAAGGAAAAATGACATGGGTTTCTCCTTGGACCCCCCTTTATCCCCCTCTTTTGTGGAGTCATGGCATCCATCATTACCATATCTCTAGTATCATAGCCAATAATTATTATTTTTATTAATTATTTCAATGTACATAATACATAGTTCGAGCCTCAGCCATATTAATAAATATGGGATCTGCGCCACAAACATATCATCTCATTAGCCTAAATCACATTTATACAACTACATTATAATTTGTGGGGACTAAAACTAGGGATGTTACATCCCCTCCCACTTATTTTTTCACTGTCCTCAGTGCACAAAACCATACAGGTGTACATACATATCAAAATTCTAGGCTCTCTAACCTTTAATCAACATCTATTCTGATCTCTAGCCCAATGTCACACATGCATTCCAAACCAACATATTCATATAGGCACTCCAACCAAAAACATGTACACATAGGCACTTCAACCTCAAATCGTACCTAATGATTTCCCAATTTATAATTATTTCAATAATTCCAACCAACAATCTCTCATTCCCCTTAGTCTACAAAACCCAAGGAAATGTACCCCCTTATCTGTTATGTAGTTCCCCAGGATATACCATTTCCCTCAAGGGCCCCAACATAGATCGACTAACAAGTCTTAGAGATGTGGCTTCAAGAATTCTAGCTGCAACCACTTTCTCAATTTGTCAATTCCCACAACAATTCCAACCAACATTCTCTCATTCCCCTCAACCTTCACCACCAAATGAAGTGTACCCCATTCTCTACACCACAACCCTTCAGGATGTACCACTTCCCTCTACGGCTCTAACACAAGGTCAAATAGGAAGTCTCAGAGTCGTGGCTCCAAGAATTCCAACTATGATAATGGAATCTCCAACTATGATAATGTAGTGGCATTAGAGAGGTTGGGTTTGATTAACAAGTCACTTATCACATTATTGGTCATTTACCCATAAAATTATGTGCTTTCCAAGTAGTTTTCTAAAAGAACCTAACTTCTAACACATGTTTCTCTTTTGCATTCCTTATCTTGGCTCAAATCTTTTGCAATCCTTATATTTATTACTAAATAAATCTATTGTTAACATCATAATTGTTGCATCTAATTGGGTTGTCATTTTGGACACCACTTTGCACATCCTATATAGGAGGATCAAAAGAAAACTACCAAGGATTCAAGTAGTTCATTTTCAACCAAATTGCAGTTTTTTAAACAATCTAGCATTGACTATCCTTGCAATATGTTGGATTGTGAGTCCAACTCCATTTCCCTTCAAAGATTTTCTTTCTTTCTTTTTGAAACCAATTGGTAAAACTGAGAATGTTTAAAGTTGTAGCCTGGAAAACATTTGAACTAACATGTCACTTTAAGAAGCTATTTAAGATTCTCAGTATCAGACATTGTAAGGTGAGGTATGGTAGATGTTTCAATATGTAATATATATGACTTGTGCATGCCAAACTATACTCAAAATATAAATTAAACGAATGAAATAAATATAGTTAGATTTCCAACAATGAGGACAAGAAGAGATTGAAGTATTTGAAATCTAGGTGAGTTTTATTCAATACATTAACTACCTACACTACAACAAAACAGGCAATTAGCGCCTAAATTTAGTGTATATTTCAATTCACGAATTGGACACCTTTTCTGACGCAAAACTAGGCGCAATATGGATTGTTTATAATTTTACCAGATTTAGCATCGGATTTAGCACCGGGAAAATAGCGCCAGGAATAACACCGGAAATAACACCAAGAATAACGTTGAAAATAGTGCCAAGAATAGCGTTGAAAATAGAGCTATGAGTAGCGCCAGATGTTTGTTCCAGTTTTTCTTCTGATATGCCATCCAATTTTTCTTCCAGGTTGGGTTCGGGTTTGGCTTCCAGTTTTACATCCAGTGTTTCTTTTGATATGGCTTCCAATTTTGCTTCCTGTTTGGCTTCAATTTTTACGTCTAGTTTTGATTCTAGTTTTGTTTCCTGTTTTGCTTCCAATTGTTTTTCCCGTTTTTCTTCCAGTTTTGCTTCCCGTTTTGCTTCTGGTGTGGCTTCCAATTTTGCTTCCATTGTTGCTTCCTTTTTTTCTTCTAAAAATGCTTCTTGTTTTTCTTACAGTTATTAATTTAATATGTTTTATTTTCAATTTAATTAGTTAAATATATCGTGTGTCTTAAATAACTTATATCATTATACAATAAGTCATATAAATTCATTTGAAATATTTTATAGGATAACATTTATAAAGAATTTTTAGGGAAACGAACATCCATACAAATGAACAACATCATGATACTTATTAAATCTCCATCAAAATAGAATCTACAACATCTAGTATATATAAAATAACAAGATAATTATTATAGCATGATCATCATCTATAATTAAAACAAGTGAGTCAAATATCTATAATTTAAGTGAATTTGACAACATCCATCATGAGCAGTAAAGAAAAACCATCATATGTAATAAATATGCATCCAAAAATCATCAACCACTTTCAATATACAAAAATTTACGAGTCAATACTGATAAGATCATCATCATATATAACTAAAACAAGTGAAAGTCAAATATGTCAGTAGATCAATAACATGTGAAAATGATACATGCCCAACAATCGACATAAGTCAAAATGATACATCATGCACAAATGATATAAATAAAAATGAAAAATTATGTAAGATAAAATGATACAAGTCAATATGATACGTCATGTCCAAATGATATAAGTCAAAACGATACATGTCAAAATGATACAACTCAATAATATGGTACTGGTGGTCGTGAAAATGATACATATGATAGTAACCTTGAAAAGAGGCATTATAAAAATATATCAAAAATGATCCATGATGCAGTCTATATGATCATGAATTCCACTTGCTACTACCAACAACTACCTCATCATCATCATCACCATCGCGTAGCGGTATTGTAAAACCACGATAGAAGTGGTATTGGGCCACAGAGTAATGTGGGTCATAGGATCTATTCAGAAGGAAGGGTAATCCTTTATGAACATCAGATCTGGAGGAGGTGCATGAGGGTTATCTTGGAAGCCTTTTGGAGTTCGAAAATCGAGAGAAGCGGGATGTGTTGATGCACAAACTTCCGAAGAAAAAAGGAGCAAACATGGTGGGGTCGGGTGGTGTCGTATGGGGTTACGTGGACTTTCCTAGGCATGCCACATGCCACCACTTTATATAGTGACATATGTATTATGTGGACCTGGAGGGTAAAGAAGTTCGGAAATTCGAAATTTGGGATTCTAGAAGGAAGCAAGCACGAAAAATCCTGAACCCAAATTTCTGAAGACCCAAATTTTCGAAGCTCTGAAGTTCCGAAGTCTTAGAGCTCCGATACCTGAAGTTCCACAATGGGTGTCAACCATTGGATGTTGGGTAGTCGTGGACCTTCGATCCACCCCTCTTCGTGAGTTCATTAATTTGGAACTTCGAGAGACTGTGGAGAGGTACTTTGAAGACTTTCGACACCCAAAGTCCCGAGTAAGTGCCTATCGAGCTAGCGCTAGGTCACAGCCCATGGTCGCATGGATTGGGGGATAAGAGAAAAGGGCTAGTGCCTGAAATATGTTGTAGAACAGAGCATAGCTCAGAAAGAAATGGAATTTGAAAATTTTCTTGAATCATATTGGTTTATGAATACTGTGGGAATTGTTAAGGACGAATGGCCTGACAAACCTCAGTTGACTGCACATTGTGTTTGCATAGTTTAACGATTGTCAGAACCAAGTGAATTGCCACTGAGTGTAGAGAAATGAATGAGGCACATAATGATTCCAATTCAGAGAATGAAGTAAAATGAATGGATGTCCATTTGGGAGTTGAATGATCAAACTCCAATAGGCATCGAGAAGATATAGATAAGGAAGGGTGCATGATGAAAATAATTGAAAGATTGTAGAAGGATGTCCAGACTCATCGAGCAGGTAAAAAAAAGCTCATGAAATCCAGGAATCAATAGGGAGAATTCAACATAAAGTCGATACGGGGCCTGGAAAGAATATAAAGGAAATTGGATAAGGAGAGTGACTCCAATAAATCAGTAAGTCACAGGTCTCCTGATGAAAGAAGGAAAGTAAGGAGTGTTGGAAGACACCAACATCACTCCCAAGGTCACTCTAAGAGGAGGGAACATAGTAGTTCAATCTCATCTCCTACCAGAAAGCATAGGATATCTGGAATGGATGAACTTAAGGGTGAAATGAACAAGATTAAGCCTCCTATGTTTGATGGAGAGCACCAGAAGGAGGAAGGTGTCGAGACATGGATTCTTGGCATGAGGAAATATTTCCAACTGCAGAATTATTCCTCTCATGCAGAAGGAATAATTGCAATGTATCAACTGAAAGGAAAGGCATCCATGTGGTGGGATCAACTTGTTCAGGTGCAACACATTAAAGAGAAAGATATTTCTTGGAAGGAATTCAAGAAGTATTTCGAAAAAAAATACTTGACTAAGAGATACTATGACAGAAAGATGAAAGAGTTCTTTGAACTCAAGCTAGGTAGCATGTCCATTGATGAATACAAACAAAGGTTTTTGGAATTGATGAAGTATGTTTCATTCATCAAAGATGAGACTGTCCAAATTCAAAGGTATCTGAGTGGAATTCCATCTTCCATCGTTGACAAGATCCAGTATGATGATCCTAAAACTATGGAAGAAACTATAAGGAGAGAAAAATGCTTATATGAGCAACAAAGAGAAAAGCCTGTTTTCCAGAAGGCTTGGGAAGACAAGAAGAAATTCAAGATGGATCAGAGGAAAAAGGAAACTAAGCCACCCTTTTTCAGAAACATTCCTCAAGGACAACCATATTTTAGAGAGCCCAGGAAGGCAGAAGTAGGTGGACAAATGCCAAGACAACCACCTATAGAATGTTGGGGTTGTAAAGGAAATCGTAGTTACATAGATTGCCCCCACAGAAGTGATAAAGTGAGAGTTGTCCACAATGTTCAACATGCAGAAACAATGGAGGACATGGGTAGTAGAATACAAAGGATTTATGCATCCTTGGACAACAAACAAGTTGAGTTTCAATCAGATATGATTGAAGCGGAAGGTATGATCAACAACCGACTCATTACTATTTTAATTGATTCAAGAGCTAGTCACAATTATATAGATCCTAGAATAGTGGAAAGTTTGCATTTACCAAGAAGCAAACATGGAAAATATTGGTTAGTGCAGCTGGCTACAGGAGTAAAGAGAAAGGTTGTGGAGTTGGTTAAGTCCTATCTAGTGGACATGAATGGACTAGGCAGAAGGGTTGAATTGAACATCTTACCTTTAGGTTCCTATGATTGTCTAATTGGGATGGATTGGTTGGACCAACACCATTCCATGTTAGACTGTCGTAACAAGGTATTCACTTGCCTAGATCAGGAAGGAAATCAGAAGATAGTTCAAGGAATTCCAAGGAAAGTTACTATCAGAGAAATCTCAGCAATGCAGCTGAAGAAGTGCTACAGGAAAGTCTGTCAATTATTTGCAGCCCACATGGAGGAAGCATCTAAGGATAAAGTATCAAATCTTGAGGACCATGTGGTACTAAAAGATTTTGAAGATGTATTCCAGGAGGTACCAGGACTACCCTCGAAGAGAGATATTGAATTTTTTATAAACCTGATGCCTGGAGTGACTCTAGTGTCAAAATATCCTTATAGAATGAGTACACCAGAGTTGAAAGAACTGCAATTTCAACTCGAAGAAATTCTGAAGAAGGGGTATATACGCCCAAGTGTGTCACCTTGGGGTGCCCTGATCCTGTTCATGAAAAAGAAGGATGGGACGTTGAGATTGTGCATCGATTTTAGAAAGTTGAACAAAGTGACGATTAAGAACAAGTATCCTTTGCCAAGGATCGCTGATCTCTTTGATCAGTTGAAGGATGTCAAGATATTTTCAAAAATAGATCTCAGGTCAGGTTATCACCAGGTAAGGATAAAGGATGAATACATCAACAAGACTGCATTTAGAACAAGGTATGGTCATTATGAATTCACAATGGTGTCATTTGAGTTTTCAAATGCACCCATTGTTTTTATGTGCCTAATGAATGGTGTATTCAGGGAATATCTAGAAAAATTTGTCATAATCTTTTTGGATGACATCCTGGTGTATTCCAAGTTAGAGGAAGAGCATGAACATCATATGAATATGGTGTTGCAGGTGCTAAGAGAGCACCAACTATATGCCAAGTTGAGAAAGTGCTCATTTTATCAAAAGCAGATCCATTACTTGGGGCATATCATTTCAAAATATGGGATAGTTGTGGATCCTGAGAAGATAGAAGCCATCATAGAATGGTCAGAGCCAAAGAATGGAACATAAGTCAGATCCTTTATGGGTCTATCTGGCTATTACAAAAGGTTCATTGTAGGGTTCTCAAGGATATCTCAACCCATCACTTCCTTGCAAAGGAAGGAGAATAATTTTCAATGGACACAAGAATGTGAGAGAAGCTTCCAACGATTGAAGTAGCTGTTAACCAGTGCTCCAATCCCGAGGATTGCAGATACAAATGAAGATTTTGTAGTGTGTATAGATGCATGCAAAGAAGGACTGGGAGGAGTCCTCAGCCAAAATGGGTTTGTAATATGTTATGAATCGAAAAAATTGAAAGAGCGCGAAAAGAACTATGCCACTCATGATTTGGAGTTGGCACCCATAGTGCACACACTGAAGAAATGGAGGCACTACCTCATGGGAAAGAGATTTGAACTCAGGACATACCATCATAGTCTAAAGTATTTGTTTGATCATCCAACCTTGAATGCTAGGCATAGTAGATGGTTAGAATTCCTTTGTGAGTACGACTTTGATATCAAGCATATCAAAGGAAAAGAGAACAAAGTGGTTGATGCACTTAGCATGAGAGTACATGAACTACATGCTATGGACATTAGCATGTACCAATCAGATTTGAAAGAAAGAATTGTGGAGGTTGCAAAATCAGACTTGCAGTACATGGAATTGGTAGCAAAGCTACAACACAGTAAGATGCTACAGAGAGTGGAACAACATAAATTGGAAGTTGATGGAACACTCTTGTACAAAAATAGAGTTTATGTGCCTAATGTCTAGGAATTGAAAATTATGATTTTGAAAGAAATGCATAATGTGCCTTATGTTGGGCACCATGGATATCATAAAATTGTGGCAGCAATCAAGAGCCATTACTTGTGGCCAGGTATGAAGAAGGAAATTGCAAAATACATTGCTAGATGTATGGAATGCCAGAAAGTCAAAGCTAAGCATAGGAACCCAACATGGTTGCTACAACCTTTACCCATTCCTGAGGGGAAGTGGGAAGTGGTGACAATGGATTGCATCACAGGATTTCTCAGAATCGGCAAGCAATATGATTCAATCATGGTGGTGGTGGATAAGATTATGAAAGTTTCTCATTTTATTCCATTAAAGGCTACTCACAAGGCAACTTATGTTGTTGATATATTTATGAGGGAAGTAGCAAGGTTGCACGGCATTCCAAAGACAATTGTGTCAGATAGGGACCCAAAATTTACCTCAAAGTTCTGGAAGGGGTTATTCAAAGAGTTCAGAACAAAGATAAACTTTAGCACTGCTTATCATCCCGAGTTTGATGGATAGACAAAAAGAGTAAACCAAGTGATATAAGATATGCTAAGGATGTATGTGATGGACAAACCATCAAAATGGGAAGAATACATACACTTGGTAGAATTTTCCTACAACAATGGGTATCAAGCAGCCCTAAAGATGATCCCATTTGAAGCACTTTATGGCAAAAAGTGCAACACTCCAATAAGTTGGGACAACCTAGATGATAGAGCAATAGTTGGGCGAGAGTTGATCAAGGAAATGGAAGAGAAAATGCTGAAGATTAAGAAGAATTTGAAAGCTACCCAAGACAGGGAGAAAATTTATGTTGATAGAACATAACCCATAGGTAATTTAAAGTGGGCGACCATGTTTTCCTAAAAGTGAAAGCCAACAGAAGTTCCCTAAAGTTGGGGAACTTCTCCAAGTTGGAAGCCAGATTTTGTGGGCCATTTGAAATCCTAGAAAGGATTGGACCAGTTGCTTATATGATTGGATTTCCTGCATCCATGGTCATACAGAATGTGTTTCATGTTTCATTGTTTAAGAAATATATACCTGATCCTATCATGTGATTGATTGGAATGTGATTCAGGTGGAGCAAGAAGGCGTCTTGCAGGTGCATCCAATGCATATACCGGATCGGAAAAGAAAGAATCTTCGAAATCGAGCCATAGGACTTGTAAAAGTCCAGTGGACCTGGTACGGTCCTGAGGACATGAAATGGGAGCATGAGGATGCTATGTGGGCAGAATACCCGCATCTTTTTGAAGATTTTGAAAATTTTGTTGATGTTGTGTAAATAAGTTGCATTGAGGATAGTGCAAAAATAAGAGGGGATTGTAATACCCCAGGACGAGCCCCAGTTATATTGATGAATTGTAATTATGTTTATAGGCTGGTGAGCCAAGTTTTTATAAGATGAATAATTATATGTTTATTAGGCCAGAGAGCCTAGATGCTTAAGGCCATGAGCCTGATTTTGTATATGTAATTATGCAGATCATTAATAAAAAATAAACATCATTGCATGTAGACCGACCATGAAGAAAGAGTGATGGGGGAATAAGTTTCCACTAGGTAGGGTAAGGGAGGAGGCTAAGTTTTTGGGCCTAGGGGCTAAGCTAGGGGGCTTACCTCTAAGGGGATAATATTTTATTATTATTTCCTAAAGGCTAAGGTGGAAAATTGATCAGTGTTGTCCTAAGTTCCTGGAAAAGGAATGCATGCTAAATGGAGTGCATGTAGCTCCAGGAAGACAAGTGTCGACTTGGGCACATGCAGTTAAAACCAAAGAGTCAAACCGTGTTGGGGGTTTGATGCCATTCTTCCATCCTCCACCTGAGTTCGCTGGGGATCCTCTGTCTGAACCTGCTTTGCCTCTGCGTTGGACCTCTGCATAACCACACATTCTAAAAGCCAAAACCAGAGCAAGTCGACCTGTGTGAGTCTGTGAACCCAGCCTATCCACTCTTGCAGAGCTGAGTCCGTACCTGAACCATTTTTGGGTTGTTTCCTTCTGTTTTTCCTAAGTGGTGTTGACTAGTTGATGTTGTCCTCACCTTGTTGGATCTGAGTTGAAGTTTGGTTGAAGAAGTGGGTTGTCAAGCCTATGGTTGAAGAGGTAAGTTGTCAAGCCTGTGAGAAACTCTCTTCGGGTGAGAGAGTGTGATGAGGAGGAGAGCTCTCCTGGACGGAGTCACATAGCTGCTACAAAGCTATGAGAATTATGTTCTGGTCTGTTGTTGAATCCCAAGGCAAGGGAGGTTGAGTAGCCGATGGATTGTGTGACAGTGAAGGTGCATACTCCAGAGGTGGGACAGGAATGTGGGGAATGAGATTCTGTGAGTAGTAGACGTAAGTGGCTCTAGGGAGAGAATCCTTCCTCCAAAACTGTGTGACTTCCTTGTTGACCTTTCCTAGCCTAGGAATCCCTTTCCCGGTGGAGCTTAGTTCCAGCTCGGGGGTGACCTACTACTGAGAGTGATAAGCAACGTGGTCTAAGGCTGGGAGGTTCATGGAAGGTCTGGAGGTAGTTGGTGGATTTTACTCCAGTTAAAAGATAAGTATCATGTCCATGCTTAATTATATATGTTATGCATGTATGTGTCTTTGAAATGTTATCATGTTTTTTGTTGCATGTATGAATTACTGTTAATTCCATTTGAGTCTGTATGGTAGCAGTATATCTGTGTCGTTTGATTAGAACTCATTAAATATGCATGTTATATATATGTATGTATGTTCCATGGTAGCATGCCCGGTAGGCCTAGTGATGGCCTGGGGGACATTACAGTTTGGTATCAGAGAATTCAAGGCAATATTAAGGTTGTGTTGGTAGCATTTCCCGACCTGGTGACGAAAGGGGACATTACAGTTTGGTATCATATATTTCAAGAAAATATTAAGGTTGTGTTGGTAGCGTTTCCCGACCTGGTGACGATAGGGGACGTTACACATGTTTTAATGAATAACTGTCAGGATGAGCACCAGTCCACTGTTACACATTATTTTTGTCATCATAGTGATCCATTGACAACATGTGTTCTTGTTCCCAAAAAGAGACTTTATTCATGAGGAGAGTGACTGACTTTCTCTTCTAAAAACCCTATCAAGGAAGGTCGTGGCAGGCTGCACCATAAGCAAGGTGCGACGATGCTTGGTCATCGCACTTTGCCCTACAAATGGTTTGTGACATCTCCTCAGGCTTCTCTTTAGCTAGGGTGTGACGATGTCAAAAGGCTAAGAAAAGGTTAAGTTTCATGAAAGTTCTAGAAGGGGATCTTCTAGAAGGTGAGGTGGTGTCTGTATGGTTGGGATAATAATCACTTCTCTGATTTGGTGGGATTATCCTAATCTCTTTAACCACATCTCTCCCTTATATAAAGAGATATTTCTCATGGAAAAGGTTAAGAAGGTTGATTCAAGCAAGATTATTATTGAATAGGCTAAGAACTGGATGAGGAATTCTACTTAAGTTCATACTTGAGGACTCCATTTCAATTTATCAAGTCATTATGGAATTTCTTCATTCAAGGTTGGAGCAAGTGTGTGTGTTGGAGTAAAGGGTCATCGTAAGGGGAACTTGGAACATCAAGGCTTTGGTTGTAATCTCCACTTTCATTATTTTATAATACAGTGATATGATTATTTCCCATAAGACTTTCTTTGTTTTATTGTATGATTCCTTGATCACGTACATAAGTTATCATTGAGTATATTATATTGCTTTCACTTTGGTTGTGTTCCCTTGCAAATACAATATCACAGGAGCACTGGAGTGGAGCTAGGATGACAACGAAAACAGGAAGCGATATTTAAGAGGTATGTTTCCCATCTCTTGCTAGATAGTAAACTCAATGATTAGAGCTTAGGGAAATCATCATATTATGTTCTGTTTTGTTCTAGATCTAGGGAGATATGTTTATGTTCGCATTTACCAATAAGTCCCATAAAAAAATTGGCGACCATACTGGGGATGAAACCTCCTTTTTATTTTTTGGTTCCCATTTTCCTTTAGCCTACCTTCCTCTAATATTTTTCATTCTCTGAGTTTGTGGGTGATCCAGTTAGACTCCCTGGGTTAAGAAGTTCCTTTAGATTCTTTGTCTTTCTTCCAAATTTTCTAAATTTGTAGAGATTGTCGCACTGTAACCTATTGGTAGCCTACGACGATCCCTAAAAGTCACACCTTGCTTGTGCATTTCAGTGCGGCTACGTCACACTATGCTCTACCAATAGCCTGCGACAACTTCAACTCGTCACACTGTGTCCCATACCCAGCCTGCAACGACTCCTGTAGGTGTTGATGGAGTAAGTCATTTTGTCTTTTACCATCCAGATTTGCCTTAGAAGCCTGGGGTGAACTTCATATGTCTATGATTGATTTATTCAAGAGTTTGAAGCTTTCTTCTGATTGGTTTTCAATGATTGGAAGTCTTTCTTTGCATTTTTGCAAGTTTTTGCTCATACTTATTGTCACAAGGACATAATCTTAGACCTTCATCTGAGTTCTTGTTTGACAAAGGTTCTTTGGTTTGTTTTGAGTTTTGGGTTCATTATGTTTGCCAGATTGTTTATTGATTTAGAAACACTTTTTTCTTGCTTATGTCAAAAGGTTTTCTTGTCTTTTTTCATTTTTGTCTACATTGTGAATTTGATTTGGGAATGGTGTTGAGAGTGTCTTGATTTTCTTGGATTACATTTTCCTTTCGTTATCACATCTCTGATTTTGTCTTGGAAAGGAAGAATTGAGTTCATGTATTCTTTTAATAGTCTCTTATAAGAATTTTTTTTACATTCGAATCATTTGCAAAGAGAAGAAATTGGAAAATTTGTAGTTCATGGTTATTTGGAATTGTGTTCATTTGGAATTAAGAAATTGCAATTAATAGCTTGTTGTACTTCGAAATAAATACCTTCTCCATACTGTAACTAGAGTTCATTGAATTGAAAATTTCACATTCATCTCTTTTTTCATTTCATTGGGTCAAGGTCACAACATCAACAGTTTCACTTCCATCTCCCTTTTTTAGTAATCAACAGCCTCTAGAACACAACGTAAATTTAAAATTTATTAGTAAATTTTATTTTCTAAGGATCCTTTTCACCAACATTAGCTAGGATATCGCTTTGGAATAGGTTGTGAGGTACACTCTCGAAAGCATCAAAACACACAATAGTATCTTGTGATAGGGAGAGTTCAAATCCAATTGCTACATTTTGTCCTGGGAAGCCCTTCCCACACAAGGGTCAAACCCAAGGTCGCATTAAGATTAGCAGAGTTACTCACTCTGCTTTGTTGGTCTTGGTGTAGATATCACACGTATTATGGGGGTCGCTTGAAGGTATACGCACAATGATGAGTGGAATCTTCTTGAGTTGATTTCAGGCTGGATACCTTGCCTTTGCGTAACGATCAGACTGTCAACTGTTTCCCCGAGAATCATTGTTGTAGTTGGTAACCTTGGTGCCCTATCTCTGTAGGTTCTTTAGACAAGGTGACTATGGAGGGGAAAGTATTCATGGTACCTAGAATCGACGTTGGCCAAACTCACTTGAGCTCCTTGGAGGGTATACCCACGATTATGTGTGGGAGCTTGCACCAGGATGTAAGTCCGTTAAGAAGGTCATCAACGTAAATTTTCCACCCACTTATCCCAGCCCCTTCTTGTCTTGATTTCACAACGTTGGATTTCATCACCAACTAGTGACTTCGAAATAAGAAGATTTGTTTGCTTGGTTTGATTCTTAGATTTTATTAGTGAGTGTTGTTTTTTTTCTCTAGTTGGCCATAGATTTTTTCCGTTCTTTACTTGGTTCAACCAACATCGACCTTCGTCGTTCACGTAGGATGCAAGGGATACCCTTGAAAGATCTGGAAGGTTACCAACCTTTGCTTCCTAACTCGTCAGAAGGCTCTCCCGAGGGAGTAGTCGATCATGAAGTAGCTTCTAAAGTTGGAAGCACACACTCTTTGGAAAGATTTCAAATTGCTTCAGACTCTTTAGAGGCTTTCCACCTCCCTTTCAATCCGACATTGTGTGTTTCAAGAAATCCACGTATACCCCAGGTGAACTCATCTGGAGAAATTGTCGTTGATACTGAAGTACCTACTGGACCTAACGCAGGATCTGGAGTAGAGGATCCACTTTTTCAAATTGAATCATTTAGGACCATGGCTCACACTTTTGGAACTTCTGATTTTGGTTCCATGCCTTTGACAGTACGTGATATGTACGGTAACCTAGGGGAGAGTCCTGATCAACCTATGGCATCACAAATTCCTGAGACATATGTTACCTATACGATACCCTTCGACTACTTTACGGGTACTACTAGTAGAGTCACCACCGTTTCATACCAGTTGTTGGTCAGTTCTCATTCGATCCTTCCTCTCTAGATGGCCCATTCTATGGTCCCACAATATACCACAACTTCTACCGAAAATGTAGTTGTTACCCAAGCTCTGATTGGAACACCACTTCCATATAGACCAAATTCATTACTAACTCCTGGGTATAAAACCCTAAATACTTTCATTGCTATCCCTACCCAGGTTCCATTTGGAGTTTTTGGACTTTTTTTTCCTCCTAGTTACAATGTTGTTGTTGGTTTTGTTCCTACACCTACCTAGGTTCTCTCTGTAGGGCCTTATGTTCCTCCTCCACCTTTGCTTGAAGTATCTGGACCTAGTGCCTCAAACCCTCTTGGAGGCACCAGTCTTTCTATCACTTTTGGTTTCCAGATTCTTGTTGGAGGTCAACCTTAAGCTAGAGGAAAAACTCAATTTGGGGTTCAACCTCATATTGGGGCACAATCTCAGCTTGGGGGGAAACCTTAGGTTGGATTCCATAACCCACTTTATGGAAAAAATGCATTTGGATCACAATCTCAACTTTGGAACCTTCCTTTCCAAGGACATCCACAACTATCTGGGTGGAAACATCCTCAATTTAACTCTTTTGTACCCCCTAACTTCGGTCAACCATATCCAGGTTCCTTGAATCCCACTTGGGGTCAAGGCATTCAATCTAGTATCCCTTTCCAAGGGAACCCCTCTACCCAACCCAACCTTGTGGGCTATATGCCTCAAAATCCTCCACAACTGAGTCTGTCAAGATTGTCCAATTATTTGTAGACTATTTACGGTCCTATTGGTATACCCATGAGACTTCCCCCTCAAAACTACCAGTTTCCACAAGTGAATCGACAGTTGTCTTTCCTGGGCACTTTGGATTTACCTGATTTGTCTAGGATTTTGAATGATCTTATCTTACATTCTCCTTATTGGCCCGTCATATTGGCCAAGTTACCATCCGACATTCCTAAATTTGATGGTAGAGCAAGAGAAGATCCAAATAATCATGTTATGACTTTTCATTTGTGGTGTTCATCCAACTCCTTGATGGATGACTCCATTAGATTACGACTTTTCCAACAGCTTCTCACGGGTTCAGCAAAAAAATGGTACATAGAGTTACCACGAGGTTTCTTCAATGACTTTAACACCCTAGCCATGGCATTTCTGACACATTACTAGCTACCAATTCGATATGAGACAGGAACTGAAATTTTGAGTTCTTTCAAGCAATCCTCGTTCAGTCATATCTCCGATCACATTCATGAGTGGAGGAGAAGAAGAAGTTTAATCAAAGTTCCTTTTCCTTATCAACTAATAGCCGAGTGGTTTACCAAATCACTCATTGTACCTATCACTCGTGTTGTCTCCATGGGTGGTGTTGTCACTGAAGAGCAGGCGATTAGTCGTTCACAGTATCTTGATCTCGTTTATTCGCAAATGGGCACACTCTACGATTTGATCCCTGACGCTCCTTGTCCTTCCACCAAACCCACCCCAACCCCTCTAGAAGCTTCCCATGTTGTTGATGGTGTGATTGGAACCTTTCATGTTGAGACCCAATCTTCGCACATCAGTCACATCAATTCCAAATCTAATAATTCCAATGCACAAAGTACTCCTACTCCTACTCCTTCCACTGGTAAGACTGTTGAATTTAATTATGTTTAATCCACGTCTGCCAGAAAAAATCAAAATAAAAAGAAAGGGAAGGGTAAGAACAAGGAGGAAAAGAGTAATAATCGACAATCTAATAAATCCAAAACACAAACCACTGATGAGAAAGATAAACATAAACCTCATTATCCTTGCCTTATTTGTGGTGACGATCATTACACAAAAGATTGTCCAAGACGTGTCGAAGTTACTAAGTTCCTTCAAGGGACCGGGAAACCATCTACACCTTCCGTTTTGTTACAAACTTTCCCTTCTCAACAACAAGCCCAATTGGTAATTCACGGCCAAGCTTCTCCTTTTACCTCATCTTATGTCCTTATGTGTACTGCTGATTCTAAAAAGAACGAAGTTGCAGTCACCACTCGAGCCAAATATTAATCTCCATCAAAAAATAAAGTTGATGATATACCACCTCCGTTGGTTCAACCTTCTCCCCCAACTTCACCTCCCAACAGTCCTCTTCATATCGAAATACCGGGTCTCAATACAGTTCTTCAGCCTCCTCCTAAGGGCATTGTTCGAAAGTCTACATTCAACCTTCACACCCATGCTGCCCAAAACTACAGTTTTGTAGAAGACCTTGCACAAGCACCCTTTGCGATGTCAGTTCTCGAAGTCCTCCAAAGTTGACCAACTCAACAAAAGGCATTGTTAAAGGCCATCGGTGGAATTGATCCCACGAACACTAATATTATAATCTTTGACTTGGAAGATCACGTTCCAAGGCTTCCTCCTCAGTTATCTTTTCAGATCCAAGTTGTTGTTGAAAAAAAGAATATATGTAGAACTATTATCGATGAGGGAGCCTTGACTTGCGTCATGTATGTCACTTGTCGAAAAGCCATTGGCTCTCCTACCCTCACTGAATCACACAATACACTTAAGGCCTTCAATGGTACAAGATTTAAAACCTGCGGTGTTCTTCCCTCGTTGTCTATTACATTGGAAGGTAAATCGATCAATGTTGAGGTTGAGGTCTTCGATGCACCTCTTGATTATAACATTTTACTTGGTTGTAGCTGGATTGATTCCATGTGTGCAGTTGTGTCTATTCTTTTTCGTGTGGTATATTCCCACATCAAGGAAAGGTCGTTATTGTTGACCAACTGGCCTTCTTTAATTCTGATTCTCATACTAACAACGTTCCCTTCATTTCGAAGACACCTCCCGGTTATGAGAATGTTAGTGTGGGTCTTTTGAAAGATTCAACTTTGATGGTACATTTCCAATCCCACCACCTGATATCCCTCCTCCTTTCATTGCCTCTATTAACATGATATCCACCAATGTTCGTGACACCCCTTAGTCATATGACCCATGGGTAGTAAGTACCCAGTCCTGGTGGTTACCTTCATTATGGAAACCAAATGCCTTTAAGTCTGGTCGAATTGGCTTACCATGCTATTCAATCGACAACTCCCTCCCCTCCTTCTCTCCATGATTCATCTCCTGATCTGTTTCACGTGATATTTCCTATCGATGAGATGATTATGAAATTCATGTCCATGGAAGACACTCCCTGGGAAAATGGGCATCATCACTCCATTCTCTTCCTCAAACGTGACACCATAGAGAGTTACCAACAGATTTCGACACCGTCGACCGTTGTTGTCATTTCTTTAGTTCCTGAGTCAATGCACGATGTTTTGTACGAAGGGAACTTGAGAAACATTTCACCTACCATCCCTTTCGACATATCCATTAAACCCAGAGTCATGGAGAATGTTCATATCAGTGCCTCGTGTTCTACTAACGAGGTCCACATGTATAAAGCCCTTTTCCAATAATTTCATGATTTTTTCACCTAGAGTTACAAAGAGATGACTGATATTGATCCTAATATCCTTGTACATGAAATTAAGACATACTCGGATGCTAAAACCATTCGGCAGAGACTTCGCCCAGTACACCCATGCAAAGTTGTTGATATCAAGCTTGAGGTTGAAAAACTTATTAAAGTTGGCTTTGTTTATCCTATGGCTTTGACTGATTGGGTATCCAATCTAGTTTTAGTGAATAAGAAACAAGGTACCATCCACATTTGTGTATATTATAGGGACATCAATAAGGCTTGTCCTAAGGACAATTACCCGACCCCCTTCATTGACCATATCTTCAACGACTGTGACGACAATGAAATATTCTCTTTGATGGATGGTCTCTCCGGCTATAATCAAATTAATATTTTACTCATAGACCAACACAAGACTACTTTTATTTTCCCTTGGGGAACCTTTTCTTACCGGAGATTACCCTTTGGTCTCAAGAATGTTGGCACAAATTTTCAACACGTTATTTCTTATGCTTTCCACGATATTAATCACATTTTGCAACCATATATTGATGATCTATCGGCGCATTCCATGCATCGCCAAGATCACCCGACAAATTTGAGGTCCATTTTCGTGCGTTTTCGTTATTACCTTATCCTCTTAAACCCACACAAATGTGTCTTTTGTGTGGAGTCCAAACGACTACTTGGTTTTATTGTTTCGATACATGAGATTCATGTAAAAACTTTGAACGTTGAGTCTATCCTTAATCTACCTCCTCCTTCCACACTCCACTAGCTCCAAAGTTTGCAAGGGAAGGCAAAAATTTTAAGTCGTTTCATCCCCAATTACGTTGAACTGACAAAAGGATTCACTCGACTACTCAAGAAAGGTTATGAGTTTGTATGGGATGATACTGCTAACAAAGCCTTTGAATCTTTGAAACTTGTCTTAACCCATACACCATTATTGTTTCCCCCTGACTATAGGCGAGATTACTTCCTCTACTTAGTTGCTTTGGACTCCACCATTTCCATGGTATTAGTCCAAGAGAATGATTCACATGACGAACATGTCATATACTATTTGATTCAGAGTCTCACCACTAGCGAGACCAAATACTTACATGTGGAGAAATTGGCTTTGGCAACTGTTCAACATGTCCAATGTTTTCGTCATTATATATTTTTATGCAAAACCACAGTTATTTACAATTGCAACCCTATGCAACATATCTTTACATGAAAAGCTAGGGGGAAAACGCTCCAAATGGATAGTGATTCTCCAGGAGTTTGACTTGGATTTTGAACGCGGTAAGTCTAAGAAATCTTTGTTTTTCGCCAACCTGATATGTGACATTCCCTCCACTAAGACATAAAACGTGGCAGAGGATTCCTTACCTAATGAATCTCTTTTTCTGATCAGATCTGATGACATATGGTACAAAGATATTATTATCTATCTCCAGACTCAAACTTTCCAGCCCGATCTCTCTAGTACAAATCGTTGTCATATATGGTATCAAGCCTGCCAATACATCATTCTCAGTGATACTCTTTACCGCCGCGGTGTTGATTCCATTTTCCGACAATGTCTCACTTACGATGAAGCTGAGAATGCTTTGAATGACTTTCACTTTGGAGCATGTGGCGGTTATATGTCTGAGTATGCCATTTCCCAAAATATCTTACGAGCATGTTATTTTTGGCCTTCTTTGTTCAAGGAGTGCATAATTGTTGTTAAAAAATCCCATGCTTGCCAAAATTATAATAAGAAAATAAGATCTCATCCTACTCCCTTACATCCTGTAGTTTTCGTTGGTCCATTCACCAAATGGGGCATTGAATTTATGACATGTAACCCTCACTCAGTCGGGGGGCATGGATACATCATTGTATATGTGTATTATTTCAGTAAATGGGCCGAGGCGATGCCTAAAGTTGATAACACCGAGAAAACTGCAGCATTGTTCATATTCAATCATATCATTACTCGGTTTGGTATCCCTCAAGCTATCGTTACTGATCACGGTAGTCATTTTCAGAATTTCATGATGTCTGAACTTACTAAAAAGTTGGGTCTTTGCCATGAAAACTCAACCCCCTATTACCCACAGGCCAATGGCCAAGTTGAAGCAATCAACAAAGTTCTCTTTACTATGCTTCGACAGATGATAGGAATTCATAAGACAAATTGACACACGATGTTGTTCTCAAAATTATGGGCCTATCGGACATCTATCAAGTATGTCATGGGATTTACACCTTTCCGATGTTGTTCTCAACATTATGGGCCTATCGGACATCTTGTCGATTGAATGTGAAATACCGTCTTTGAAACTAGTCATTGAACTTCTCCCCAATACCTATGGCGAAGAAGAGCGTATTTTGTATTTGATGCAACTAGACGAAATCTGTCACGATGTCGCCTTAGTTATTGAAACTGAGAAGAAACATGTTAAATCCCAATATGATAAGCATGTCAAGCCACGTGTTTTTTCTAGGTGATCTAGTTCTTCTTTATGAACATGATTGTGATTTTATAGGGGCCAGTAAATTCGAGGCCATGTGGCGAGGTCCTTACATTGTCAAACGTGTGTTGGAGAAGGGAGCTTATGAGCTAGTTTATTATGATGGAATCCCTTTGAGTGAACCCAGAAATGGGATTTACTTAAAGAAGTATTATCCTTAAGTATTTTTGCATGAGTTATTTTACTTTTAGTGTATCATACTCTTGTGTGATTTGTCGTTGTTTGGTTTCAACCTTCAGCTGCTTACCTTGCATTGTTCTTGGTTTCCAGATGTCGGTGTCTTCGCTACCCTACATTGGCTTCCCTGATGGCACTAGTTGCAGCACTCAAAACTTAGCATTTGTTTCTTCGGAAATCCTACAAATGAATTGATTAGTCTACATGGTGTTTTCCTTGGTCGTGCAACCAACAATATTACAGAATACAGTGCAGTCATTGAATTATTGACTGATGTTGTTTCACTCGGAATCTGTCATCTCATTGTACGACTCGATTCGCAGTTAGTAGTCTTACAGTTGAGTAATGTATATTCCATTTGAATTCCCACATTATTAAGGGTATATTTATGAATTCTCCTCTTGGAACGTCATTTTGATTACATTGAATATCAACACATTCCTAGATGTCTAAATACATTAACAGATGCATTGGCTAATTATGTGTTAGACAAGAATTTGAGAAATTTATAAAATCCAATCACACTTTGTATATACAACAAGTAATTCGGTGGAAGCCTCATCTCTCTCTCTCTCTCTCTCTCTCTCTCTCTCTCTCTCTCTCTCTCTATATATATATATATATATAACGATAAAAGTGTTACAAAAAGTGTTTTTGTCCGAAGACCAAAATATAAAAAATGTGAAACACTTGGATTCATATACAAATAGAACATCAAGGATGATGATCACTATAACATGCAACTGCCCGCACTAACTTGAGAAGCAGTCGACTGATGGAAGCAGACACACCCATTGTATGGCGCTGATAATGCCTTAGGATATCATCGATGGAGGCATCAGGGATGTTCATTGTAATCCCCTCTAGATTCTGCTCCAGAATCTCATAGTTAGCAACAAATACTCCTGCTACGTCGGCTCTCTCCCCTCACCTCTGGATAGGGGATGAACCTGGAGGTCAATAAGGTCCCACATCTGCATCATCAAAAAAACATTTGATTAGGTATCAAATAAATAACACATAAAAACATTTTATATTAAAAATCACAAAAACATTATAAAAACAAAATGTACTTCTTACCTATGTCCTCCCATTGGGAACCCTCAGGAAGAACCAAGTATGGGTCACCTCAGAAGTCTATACCGACATAGGCATAGTCATCTACCATAAGCATTTGTGTCCTCAACTAGTCAAATAAAACATCATTATATTTTATGATAGGACTAATCACATGTCACGCCATGAGGTCAACCCACCTCTTCATTCTTGGATCCTGTGGGGAAAGTATACCCCACTCTACTTGCAAGTGTAAATATGGGACCCTCTCCAAGAATAAGGACACCAAAATCAAACTTTATCCAAATTGTTTCAGGTCACCATTCCTACACTTGGTTAATTGTTTCTGCATGCTTCTGAGAACCTCGTCACACCAGTTAAAAAATCGGGGCAACATTAATTCCAGTGCATACTGGAAGTAGCTCTGAAGAACCATATGGGGAGTTTCACTTCTATCATGTGCATGATAATGTAGAGGACAATCCATAGTGGTAAGTCACAAACATCCCTGATAGAGACCTTGCCACTATGTTTCTGAGTACCGAGTACGCAATTCTCACTAATATAGTGACTCATGGGATCGCCACCTCTCCTGCTACCTGTTAGTGTAACTCGGGCCCCATGGCAAGACAAACCGGTCAAGAAATAGATATCCTCAATATCTATCATCAGAATGTGTTCCCCCACATGCAATTCTTGTTGGTTCACATCCCACATGTGAACTAAGTATTCCAGTAACCTCAATTGGGCCCTCATGCGCTAGATTTTGAATTTTTTTAGAATCCCACACTTCCATAGGGAATTTACCATTATCGGGTCATTCCTGACAATGTAATATTCCTCCTCGTGCTCTCTCTCTCACCATTCCAACATTTTTTACCATGAATACCTGCAATGGAACATAAAAGAGGGATTAACATCTTCATCTCTCCCCTGGAAACTTTTTATTGGCAGATACATCTAAAAACATTTTTTGATTTGTGCACGTCACATGCCAACATGCTCGTACAGTGTAGAGTCGTTGCAGGTAAAGACCACCTACGACGAACCTTGGTCATCACGGAGCACGATACAGGGTGCCTGTGACGACCTTCGCGTGCAAGTACCCTTGAAAATGAAACTCAAAAATCCATTTTGAACCAATGAAAAGAAAAAAATGATCCATGAAAAGTTGAAAGAGATGAAAATTACGTGTTCTACGGAGAGCGTTTGTCGAATGATCAACTGTGCCTCCCACAATCCGCAGTGGAAAAATGAGGTAAAATGGGGGTTTTGGAACAAAGTTTGGGTGGAGTAACAATGAAATGGTAAAAATAAGTTTTTACCCATTCTTATTACCTTTTACTTTTTCATTTTTATTTTTGTATTATTTTATATTTTCCACCTAAACCCTAATGTTTTAACGACATTACAAGTGTTTGGTTTTTTGCAAATGAAAAACCTAGGAGTGAGGTATTGAACAAGGATACGTCTTTTGGTTTGATTGTATACCTTTGTCGCATGTACAGATCCTTTTAGAGTTTTTTAGGAAAAACTACGAGCTTAAGTTTTGTTCCTTCTCATGCTCATAAATCAATGAGAATGTAACCAAGTATACTTTTGTATTATTTTCATACTCGTAATGGTAACACGAAAAATGAAACCCATGGAGTATCCTTTAATATATTTGCATGCTCTTTAAAAATGAAAAATATTTCCGAGTGACCTTATTCTTTTCACGCTCGTAAAGTATTTGAAGAAAACGTTTGATGGGCGGTAGGTCATCACTTTTTCGGTCTCATCAAATTAATTTAAAAAAGGGAACTAAGAGAGTTCTCTTTAAGTATTTTTCATACTCTCTAAACATGAAAAACCCTGATTTTTCTCTCTTTGGACTTGTTAAACAAACATCAAAATACCCATATGGGACCAAACCAATCCTTCTTAGGGTTCGTTAAAAATACTCTAAGGGACTCGTCCAAAGGATGAACTTACATCAACAAACATATATTACCCTCCTCAAGCATATGTAAAAATAAAGAGGTACTCACCAGAAATGGTGGGGGGGAATTTGGGAAAGAAATGTGTCTTTGTATCTGTGTTAGTGGCAGTAATAGCCGCTCTTGAACATGACACCCCCCTTCATCATTGTATCCGATTTGGGAAATCCATTCGTCTCTCGTTTGACCATCCACATGTCCATATGTTGGGTCCTCCTTGATTCAATGCTGCCAATACCATTGTCGCGTCATTCGTATGTTCAAGAGAATTCCAGCCTTAATAAGCCTTCTATCGAGTCGGCCATCTGCAACTATAAATTTTCTACCATGTCGGCCTTCCCTGTGTCAATTTCGAATCATTTCATATTTCGATCTATCTCAAATTTGTTACTTATTTCAAGTCATTGATGGGGGATACATCAAGGCCCTCCTATGACGAGTCTTTTCCTGTCGACCTCATCTCATTATCCAGGAACAAGACTTAGAAATAATTCAGTGCCTTAGAGCCTGCATGCCTCAATGGCATGTCTCTTCACTTTCGACAGCGGGTTCACATCATTGGCCCATGATTGGAAGATTCCATCGAGTGTTCGACTTCAAATCCTTTATTCACACTCATGGGATTGTACTGGGCTACCTTGGGAGTCATTGACATCAATGGTGATTTCCCTCGCACTTGTTAACGGTTCTTATCATTGACCGGTAATCAAGTGGTTTCTACCATGTTTAACTTCAGCACTTGTAATCACATGGTTAGATTTGTACTTAGGGATGAAGGAAATGAACACCTTGGGTCATATCATTCTATCCTAGGCTACGATGGAGTATTCATGATTTGTATTGACACATAGATCCACTTTGTATGTCTCGTGGCTATGTCCGAATTTGAGTCATTTTAGAGCATAGATCCATAGTGTATTCTGGGTGGTTGTGTCGATTCACCTTGACATGGATCCACAGTATATATTTAGTGGCCATGACTCATTTGACACTTGGTAATATGAGTATGGGAATTCCTACCTAGGACAATGGTGAATCATTATGTCGATGTTTGATTGTTTGAAGGTTCCCGACTGGTGTGCTCTTTGCTTCTGACACACACATTCTACAAAGTATTTCGATTGTCACGAGTTCCAACCTCATACTTTGGGGGCCATTTTATTAAACATTATTTTTTTCATCATAGTGATCCATTGACAACATGTGTTCATGTTCCCAAAAAGAGACTTTCTTCATGAGGAGAGTGACTGACTTTCTCTTCTAAAAACCCTATCAAGGAAGGTCATCATAGGCTGCACCATAAGCAGGGTGCGACGATGCTTGGTCGTCACACTCTGCCCTAAAACTGATTTGCGACTTCTCCGCAGGATTCTCTTTAGCTAGGGTGCAATGATGTCAAAAGGATAAGCAAAGGTTAAGTTTCACGAAAGTTCTAGAAGGGGATCTTCCAGAAGGTGAGGTGGTGTCTGTATGGTTGGGATAATACTCGCTTCTCTAATTTGGTGGGATTATCCTAATCTCTTTAACCATCTCTCTATCCCTTATATAAAGAGATATTTCTCATGGAAAAGATTAAGAAGTTTGATTCAAGCAAGATTATTATTGAATAGGCTAAGAATTGGATGAGGAATTCTACTTTGGTTCATACTTGAGGACTCCATTTTAGTTTATCAAGTCATTGTGGATTTTTTTCATTCAAGGTCGGATAAAGTGTGTGTGGTTGAGTAAAGGGTCCTCATAAGGGGACCTTGCAACATCAAGGCTTTGGTTGTAATCTCCACTTTCATTATTTTATAATACAGTGATATGTTTCTTTCCCATAAGACTTGCTTTGTTTTATTGTATGATTCCTTGATCACATACATAAGTTCTCGTTGAGTATATTACATTACTTTCACCTTGGTTGGCTTGTGTTCCCTTACAGATCCAATATCACAGGAGCAATGGAGTGGAGCTAGGATGACAACGGCAAGAGGAAGCGATATTTAAATGGTATGTTGCCCATCTCTTGCTAGATAGTAAACTCAATGATTAGAGCTTAGGGAAAGCATCATATTTTGTTTTGTTTTGTTGTAGGTCTAGGTGGATCTAGGGAGATCTGTTTATGTTCACATTTACTGATAAGTCCCATAACACCATTGTTCTCGAGACGTCAGGTACCATCACAGACCAAACTTTTAGTATTTTGATAGATCCAGGCGCTAGAGAGAGCTTTATTTATAGTGAAGCGCTGAAAATAATTAAGGTAAAGGTAGTCGAGTAAGATGCATTTAGGTATGTAGAAATGGCTTCGGGTGCCAAACAGAAGGTTGGAGGAAGGGTTACTAACTATTGCATTAACTTGGGATATTTTGTAACGTTCGACCTATATGTCACGATATTAGGATCATATGACATTGTGATCGGTATGGACTGGTTGGAATCGCATGATGTGATACTCATCTGTAAGACGAAATGGTTGAGTTTGACCGATGATGATGGATAGAGAAGAGTGATTGTAGGAAGAAACCAGGGAGTGTCCCTGAGGTTCATTTCTTCCCTACAGGAAGAAGAGCATGCACAAGGGATGTAATTTATATGCCATATTGGCGATAAACGATAAGGGTGAGGCGGAAGGGTTAGAGAACCTTCTGGTAGTACGAGAGTTTGTTGACGTGTTTCCAGAAGACTTACTGGGCTTGCCTCCCGAAAGAGAATTGGAATTTACAATCGACCTGAAACCTGGAACTGAACCGATAGTAAGAACACATTATCAGATGTCAACACATGATTTACAGGAGTTGAAAATGAAACTGAAGGAGTTGTTGGACCTAGGACTTATACGTCTAAGTGTGTCACCTTGGGGTGTGACTGTTATTTTCATAAGAAATAAGGATAGGTCGTGGAGACTTTGCATTGATTACCACCAATTGAACAAGGCAACGATCAAGAACTAGTATCTGTTTCCAGGAAAAGACGATTTGTTTGACCAAATGAAAGGCGTGATGGTGTTTTCAAATATTGAATTGAGATCAAGATATCACCAATTGTGAATCAAGGAGGAGGAAATTCCTAAGACCACATTCAAGATGAGGTTTGGGCATTACAAGTTTATAGTTCTACCATTTGGATTGAAAAACACCCCAGGGTTATTCATGAGCTTGATGAATGGGGTGTTCCGAGAAGACTTGGACAATTTTTTTCAAGTATTCATTGATGACATATTGATATATTCTCGGACGATAGAAGAACATAATGAACATTTGTGCTTGGTACTACAGTGTTTACGAGAAAACAAATTGTACGAGAAACTGTCGAAATGCTCTTTTTATTAATCGAGGATTCATTACTTAGGGCATGTTTCTCCAGCGAAGGCATCGATGTGGATCTAGAGAAGGTAGAGGATATTATGGAATGTCCTGCGGCGAAAAACATACCAGAAGTTTGTAGCTTTATGGGTTTAGCAGGATATTACCAATGGTCCGTCGAAGGATTTTTAAAGATAGAAAATCCAACCACGGAATTGCATAAGAAAAACAAGAAGTTTGTATGGTCCGAGAAATGCGCGAAATCATTTCAAAGGCTCAAAGATTTTTTGACGACAAAGTCGATACCAAAAGTTCTCGACATGGACAAAGAATTATTGTATGCACGGATGCATCCCAGGAAGGCTTGGGCAGAGTCTTGATGCAAGAAAGCATGAGGAGAACTATGTGACACGTGATTTGGAGTTATTGGCCATTGTGTATGCCTTGAGAGTGTGGAGACACTATCTGATTGGATGGAAATTTGAACTAAAAAAAGACCACTATGGATTGCAACACATTTTTACGCAAAGTGACTTGAACGTGCAACAAAGGCGTTGGTCAGAATTTCTTATAAAATACTATTTTTAGATTACTTACATAAAAGGAACATTGAACAAAGTGGAAGATGCGTTGATTTAGAGACCACACATATTTTCTGTGATACATCTTTAGATGAATCTTAGAGAAAAGATTCAATCTACACAAATCGACAATGCCTAGTACAAAGAGGTTAAGGAAAATATTGGACAAGACACCATGATGGTACCAAGGTTTGAAGGTTATGCATTATACAACGATGGATTGATGAGGTATAATAATCAGATTTGTGTACTGCCTAATGAAGGATTGAGAAGTTTGATCTTAAACGAAGCTCATATAAAAATGTACATGGCTCATCCAGGAGTCACAAAGATGAGGGCATACCTCAAGCCCTTATTTTTTTGGAAGGGAATCAAGGTGGACATAGTTAACTACATGGAAAGATGTCTAGAATGTTAGCAGGTGAAGGTTGAACATAGACATCTGGTAGGATTACTACAACCACACTCCATTCCATAATCAAAATGGGAGGTCATTTTGATGGACTTTATAGTTGGATTGTCGCTGACAGCAAGGAGGCATGACTCGATTTTCGTGGTAGTTGACACTCTGATGAAGAGTGCACATTTTATTCTTGTGCACATGATGTATCAAGTGCTATACATAGCAAGAGTTTTTACCAGTGATATTGTGAAGTTACATGGCGTTCCAAAAAGGATCATATCCGATAGAGGTTCGGTGTTTACAAGATGTTTTTGGACTAGTTTCCAAGAGGCCTTGGGGACACAACTGAAATTTAGTACAACATATCACCCTGAGACAGATGGGCAGACAGAAATCACGAACCAAATTTTTGAATATATGTTGCATATGTACATGATGGACCAAAATCAGTGTTGAGAAGAGTTATTTACATTGGTAGAGTTTGCGTACAACAACAACTATAAAAGTACCATTAAGATGGCACCATTTGAGTTCCTTTACAGGTGACCGTTTCAGACATCTTTGAGATGGGATCGACTGGAGGATAGGGTCCTAGTAGGACCATAAGCGATCCAAGAAATGGAAGAACAAATGCAAACGATAAGACAAAGGATTAAAGAATCACAAGATCAACAGAAGATTTATGTTGCTGTGCATCGCATTGACTGAAATTATGAAGTTGGTGATAGAGTTTTCTTGCGGGTGAAACCACACAAGAGCTCGATCAAGTTTGGAAAGAGTGATAAACTCTCTCCTAGATTTGTGGGACCTTTAGAAGTTGTGGAAAGGAAGGGACCTGTGGCCTATCGACGAGCCTTGTCTGATTCTTTAAGGCGTATGCATGATGTTGTCCATGTATATATTTTGATACATTATGTTAGTGATCCTGCAGATGTGATTGACATGAGTTCCTTGCAGGTGTCGGATGATCCTACACTCACGACGGAGCCAATCCACATTCTATACCATCGCATTCGACAGCTACAGCATCAAACAGTCGCTCAGGTCAAGGTCCAGTGGGACAATTATAGTCGTCACTCGACTACCTGGGAGGACGCTTATGGTATGCGCCAACAATTTCCATATTTATTTGATAGTTAGACATATAGATCTTGTCAAATGATTTATTTACTGCACTTTATATATTGTACAACTTTGGGATGAAGTTTAAAACAAGAGGGGGTGTATGTAACATCCCGCTCTTGCGAGCACATGTTATTGACTTATTCTTTGAGGACACTTGCGTGCACGTGATCCGGTTATAGTATGTGGTTATCTGTTTCTCTTATGGATTCTTATGATGATGTTGATGGATTATGATTTATGTTGTTTGATATCTATGTATTGACAGATTCTATTGCCAAGTTTTCCCTGAGTGTGCAGGACACTAACAGATTGAGGATTTTGATGGCATCAATGGATCTCCTTGGACTCTGGATTGATTCAGGGAGTGGATTGTATTTGGTTTGGGTATTTCATTTATGCATATGTGACATATGATCAATTATATTATGATGTTGTTTATGGATCATTGATAGTGTTTCATTGATGGATGCAGGCTAACAATTGCTTGCTAATCTGACTCACATAAGGAGTAAAGGGGCCATGCACATAGACCATATATTGAGGGAGAGGTGTGGCAACATCCTTGTTGCAACCTACTAGTACTCCTGTCGTGGCTCAAATTCTAGGTTAATTATTACCTACTTTGAGAGGTCCACGATGTCATGAGGGAAGAATGGGATAGTCTCTCATGAATATTCTTAAGGGGCATGCAATAAGGCAGGGTCCTTATTCCTTAGAATCCCTTATTCTCTCACAAGTTCGCTCAAATGGAGTGTTGACTCTAGGGATTAGACAACTACCAAAACCAGTCAAAGGTGAGTGTCACCCTTGAAGAATGGAGTGTGTCTTGAAGGGAATATCGTGTAACTAAAAATTTGAGTCAAAGGCGAGTGGCACCCTTGGAGAACAGAGTGCATCTTGAAGGGCACATTGCGTAAATAAAATTTGAGTCAATGAATATAAGTGTCCTAGAAAACCCTAAGCGGATAATCAACCTTGTAAAATCTTGAGCACTGTCGAATCAATCAATCAATTAATTAATTAAGGATTGAATTTATTAATTATAATCCCTATAAGAGTCTAAGCCTTTGCAAATAAAAATTTAATTAAGCCTAAGTCTAAGTTAGTAATAAGACTAAAAACTGAATTTATAAATTAAATAATGAGTGGATGAAGTAAATCAATTTAAGAAACCAAGGAAAATAAAATAAATCCAAAGATTGATTTATACACATATGTGCAAGTAACTACCAAATTGGAATTTAAGGTAAGAATATAATAAAGCTAAAGGAATGGGTATGCATAGAAATAAATCTAGAGTCTAGTTAACACTAGTCTAACAAGGAGAAGATTCTTGTTTTAAATCAACTCGGATTTCGTAAGGCATCAGTCATTAACTACAAATAATGGGAATAAAGAGAAAACTAGGAGTGATTTATGGAGCGTTTTTAGGAAGGGTGAGGGAAATTGAATTTTATTAAAATAAAATGTGGATTTAATTGTGCAAATTGGGGAAAGGGTGACAAGTGTAAGGGGGAGAAAATTCTAAATTATTTTAATTAAAAGAGACTTAATTGTGCAAGTGGGGATGAGTTATGAGAAAATTCTATAAAAAAAATGGCTGAGATGAGTAATGGATCAAACGGGTTATGGGTAAAGTTATGCTGCAGAATTTTTGACTGGTTTTACTTGTGAGAGTTAGGATACCTAGCTTGAGAGAGAGTGGTGGCTCTACCTTGTGAGGTGATTTGGGAGCTAGAGGATTTCTGGTTGGTGTGTGAGTGGCCCCTTTGCAGCCCGAGGGGATAAGGGGGAAGAAGAGTACCCCTAGAATTGGCTGGGAGGTACCGGTGAAGTCTCTACGGTTAGAAAGTGGGAGGCAGGAAGGAGCTCAAGCGCAAAAGAGCATATTCAAATTCTTCATCCTCGATTACAGTAACTTACGTTGAAGATTTTAAAATTTGGGTTATTCTTTTTAATGTGTATTGTTTTATTTTATTATTATAAAAAAACATACGTAGCTGGGTGGAGCTTCAATTTAACTAGAAATTCATTTGAAGGTTGGGTGAAAATTTTAGACATGATTAACTAATTTATCAAATGCATCTAGGTATATACTTATGAAACTTATCGATTGTTGTCATGGATGTGGTACCTGAATAGTTAATTTATGATTCTTGTGTTATGGTACCTCTAGGGTCTTAATATCTCTTCACGCATTACCACAACAACCACCTGGTATTCCGATCAGGTTATGGTATTAAGAAAACCCCAACCTCTCCTTGTCATCTGTGATATCGTCTAGATGAAGGGTTTAAGTTCTTCCATTATACCTGCCACAAAATTCCTTGATGGCGTGAACCCCATGGGGACAAGAAATTAAACCCTCATTGGCTCACATACAGAGCAGTTCATATATTTTATGGAAGCTAGGATTGATATCAAAGCATTCCTTTTATGACCCATTTGGAAAATGTGATTGGTTGGGAGGCATATTAGGTCTCACAACTAGAATCCGACAGTCTGACAACCTTTATCCTTAGACCTGTCAATTTAGTGAAGCCACATCTCAACAAATAACTTGAACGGATCTTCAAGCAGCATACTGCACCTCTGGAGAGGTATCCCAGTCAAGGGCTCAAAGCGTATGTTTCAGGAAATCCATCGCAATCTCCTCAGAGCACACCATCCTGGACATGGTAGGTTATCTTAAATGACAAAGGCAACTAATTGTTATATATTCATGAAAAGAAAATCATTTAATTACCTCATATTCTTCACCATACCCACCATTACAGGCACTACATACTTGGCACGAATTTCGTCAGATATTAACATGAGCAAATTGGTTATTTAGCCTAACCCTGGAAGGAGCGTTGGACTACTCTAAGTGCTTGCCTGCACTCAAAATTTAATCCACCCAATTCTACAACACAGAGGACTGATAACTCGTGGGCTTCCTTGAGAAGGCCACCTCTGCGTTTAGAAAAAGCGAATTGACAGTGGGATGTAATTTGACCCCCCTTGATCTCTCTCCTTTCATGCCCCTTGTTGTTGAATGTTCATTCGGAAATGTGCCTTAGGAAGGTACAATCGCCTTTCTTAGATGATGCAATCTGTGTGTTGTCTGCAACCGCTTCTGACTAGATCAAGGGGTCCAGTCCCAGGTTTTCATTAAGAAGCCAGTGCATTGTACCATGCTTTATTTAATGATTTTGTTTCTTAAACAACCGGCTGCAAAATTTATTTAAGGGAAAACCATAATTCCATCGAACCCTTCCCAATTCTCAGGAACCCATCAACTTGAGAAAAATGGATCACAAGGAAATTTAATCCATCGCTAGTGTGATTATTCCTTCTTTATATATATGATTATTATAATTTCATTTAGTTTGAATAGTGATCCTTCTTTGGTGTCAAAAAAATTTCTTATGAGAATCTCCCCTTTTATTTTAAAGAGAAAAAAAAAAAAAAATACTTTTTGAAAATTGATGTCTCATACAAATATGCTTCCTTCCCTGGAATTTCTCTCAATTACATTCCTCATCTAAAAGACTAAGAGTGTATTATCATAACCCATTTAATCCATTAAATGAGATTCTTTTATCCTTATAATAAGGTTTCTTGAAGTACGCCTCATAGTATAAATATTCCTCGTTATGGAGTTGTCCATGCCTAGGCATACACCTATCTTATCATTATTAGAAAGTTGGGATCTTACATTTGAACTTTTATTGGAAATGGTATATTAATTCGTCAAGGACCTTTTTAAATAGAGGTGCAAGGATTGCTTGGTTAATACTTAAGGTTTGGACTCCCTTTTCTTACAATTAGATAATGTAACCTTGTAAGGTATGCTTTAATAGGATCCTCCCAAGAAACTAAGGATATTCTCTAGGTTGTAACATTGTTAGTGAGAAGATTTAAATACAAAATAACCTTTCATCATTGTAAACATTGGACATATTAATAGATGCATAAAAGTGAAAATTCTAGTTATGGCTCATGTGTGATAATGTATAACTCTTAATGGACACATAGGAAGCCTCGTCTGCTAATAATTTATGTAAGTAACATCCCTTGTAAGTAACATGTAAATGACTATGAAATTGTATTAACTTCTTATTGTACCTCTTAATTAAGATAAGACATTCTAATGGTATATATGTTATTCGCATTCTTGATTCTTTTTGAAATATCCCTTCACTACCTTACATACATTGTTGCTTGCAAAATTGATAAAGTTTAGTAGAATATCATGTTGCTCCATTAAAACGATGTGATGTATAATTGATTGAGTAGATAGATTCTCTTGCACCATGAATTTAATGCGATGTATGATTGGTTTTGTGATTAGATCACTTGCGYTATGAAGATAGAATTGATGATTACTTCTTCCATGAAATTAGCGCTGACAATTACTCTTGTACCATTAAATTGGTGGATGTATGATTGTTCTAGAAGTCAGTTTACTCTTGCACATTGGATATTTAATGTTGATGTATGATTTTTTGTGAAGTTAGATTTATCACACGCAATGAATGTTTAATGTTGATGAATGATTGCTTAGAAATCAGATTTCTCGTGCACATTGAATATTTAATGTTGATGAATGATTGCTTCGAAATTGATTTCTCGCGCACAGTGAATATTTAATATGGATGAATGATTGCTTAGAAATTAGATTTCTTGCACACAATGAATGTTTAATGTTGATGAATGATGGTTTTAGAAATTAGATTCTCACACTCCATGAAAAATGTTGATGTATGATTGATAACGTTGATGATTACCTTTGCACCATGAATAATTGATGTTTAGGATTGATTGATTGATCTAGTTGATTTTGGATTGATTGAATTAGTGGGATATAGAAACCTCCTTGTTGCTCAGAACCGTCGCCATCCCTAAGACCTTAAATGGTCAAAATTAATCTGATTAATCATGGGCTTGATCATTTCTTATGTGTCCTGGAGGTCCTAGCCATGCAGGGTAGGTTGGGCGGGTAGTTTCTTTAAACGTTTAGTAACATGGTTGATCATTTATTTATATTTTTCTTCATTTGATTAAGGTGATTTGAATTGCGTTGCTATTATGTTTATGTATTGATCGTGTGTCACTTTTATTTATGTCAATTCGTTGTCTTGCATCGTTATTGATTGTGATGATGTGTCGCTTGGAATGATATCAATTATGTTGTGATGTTCGATTTCCTAATGAAAAAAAAAATTACCCTTTGTACTTAATTATCTGTGGTTGTAATGGAGGGGTCGTTACAAGAACCAGGTCCGACAACATGTGTTAAGACCCTATGTTAGAGAATTAAGTGCAGCTAATTTTTGACCAATGTTAAATTTTCTTTTTTCATATTTTTTAAATATGAAAAAAAAAGAGTTATAGGGGTGAAGCTTCACTAGTAAAGTGCATATGGTTCATAAAGCCTTCATAATGGATTGGTATGTCTCATTCAATGCCCATCCATCTACATTTCTTATGCTTACAATCATACTCCAATTCAACTTGTATACCATTAATTCAACATGTATGTGACAACAAATAATTAGACCACATCTCAAATGGCTTCTTAAGATGAATGGAATGGAATAAGCATTGTTTCCATACATGATTCTTTTACTATTCATTAAATATGTATTTATAAGTGAGGTGCCTTCATATATACATGGGAATAAGATAAACGAACTTTTCTTGAATTTATTGACTAATTAAATGCCAAAATGGATTGACCAAATCTTTTAAAATTTTGGTATGCTCATTTAAACATAGACAATGTCACATCATTGTCACCCAACCATAGGCATTCACATATTCCACCCCTGAGCACAATAACCTTTTATTAGATAGAATGATTTTGGCAAGTCCACACTAGAACCAACAGATAAACTCTAACTAGAAACACCTCTCAGACATTATGTCATTACAGGGCTTTCATCTAGCTCACACAGAACTAGGAAAACATCCATCTCACACATAATATGGAATATGTAGTTGAGCCAGTTTACAAAGAACTACGCTACTACCCAATCCAAATGGATTATGGGAAACTGCAACTCGCCAGCTCACATAGAATCTGAAATCTAGTTCTCACATAAGATCATCCATCTCACTCACATGGAGTCTAGATCAACGATCACTCATGTACATAGGGTCATCTAGCTCACTAACACAGAGTCTGGATCAATACTCGCTCATGGACATAGGGTCATCCATCCCACTAACAAAGAGTCTGGATCAATGACCACTCATGTAGAACTAGCCCTTCTGGTTCACACACCAGGCACACCAGGCATCTATCCATGAGGGTTAGGCGATGTAGTGCGCACACACTACTCATCTATACCAAGGCTAGAAAACACCTCCAACCACATAGGTTGTCCCTCCATCTTGAAAAGATGGGAAAATCGCCAGCCCTGAAGGCTTGGCATCTGTTGAACTTGTGTGAGGTCATGTTGTCTTGTGCCATAGTTAGTAATGTGCCTATAAATGACTATCCACTACTGCCCCAAGAATCACATATGTGACTCATCACTCCCTCTTACGAGCGACGTCCTTTTGGACCACGCCAAGCTTGTCCCTGGAGTACAAAAACTTCACCCTCGATAGAGGATTGGTCAACACATATGTTATCTATAGATATGTAGCGAGATATTGGAGCTTCATTGCTCCCTTCTGCACCATATCTCTGATATAATGGTACATGATTTTGATATGCTTGGACTTGTTATGAAACACCGTGTTCTCTGACAACTTCATGCAACTCTGGTTGTCACACCAGATAAAGTCGCCTCTAACTAGAGATCAAACAATCCTACAAGTAGCTTGTGAAGCCACACTGTTTCGTTGTTAGTTGAACACACTAATATATACTTTGCCTCAACCATACTAATCACCACACTAGTCTTATTCATGTTGAACCATGAGATCATATCTAATTCCAAAATAAAGAAACATCCAAATGTACTCTTTTGTTTTGCGACACTACCAGACCAATTTGAATCAGTATAGCCTTGTAGGCTTATCTCACAATCTGAAACATATCTAAGTCCATATTCAATTGTACCTTTTAGGTACCTTAACACATATTTTGTTGCAATCAAGTGAACACTTCTAGTTTCGACCATATACTGACTCAATGTGTTCATCGTAAAACATATATCTGTCCTTGTGTTCAGTAAGTACAAAAACAAACCAATCATCTGTCTATACATGTTGGCATCCACTATCTCTGAGTATGTATCACTCAATAACTTCAGATTCATCACTATCGGTGTAGCCATGGATTTACAATCCATCATTATGAATCTCTTCAAAATATCTACAACATATTTTTCTTGGCACGGAAAAATATCATCCAGTTTCTGTCACACCTCTAGACCCAAGAAATAATGCATCATACCTAGGTATTTAATCTCAAACTTTGATGCAAGATTTCTCTTTCACTTTGTGATGATTTTTTCATTCCATGTTAGAAAAAGGTCATGCAATATCAAGAGGCAACCATCCCCAAGCTCATCAAAATAATTTTCTTGCATATCTTGCCCTTCGTGCCTACTTAGGCCCATACAAGGCCTTCTTCAATATGCATACATAAGACTCCTTCTCATGTATCTTGTGGCTACTCTATGTACACTTCTTGGGGATACTAGAGAAAGTATCTCATCATAATATTCTCCCTCTTGCTGAGAGAATCCTATGGTCACAAATCATGCTTATGTACATCTCTATGCTTCCATCAACAACATGTTTGACCTTGTATATCAATTTGGAAGTCACCGTTGACTTCCCTTTTGGTCTCAGAACCAAATAAAAACCCATATCCCAGTCCTTCTAACTAGATTCCTCCTCCGTCACTGAAACAAGGAAATCTTCCTAGGAGATCTCATATCTCCTCAAAGCCTCTAAAGCTTCTATCTAGCCTCCTCAATTCATGGAACATGTCTATCAGTTCTGAAAGATGTCTCTCTCTCCCATATGAATCTAAGGAGGATTACTTTTTGAATGAAAGTCTCTAAGCCATTGACTCTCTCTTAAATCAGGATAACTCTGATTCTCCATGCTCCCTATGAAGCTTGACTCCCTCTAAGTATGTATAATATTCAGAGCCATCTTATCCCTCTGTGTGTGATGGTTTTCTCTGAAGTATCCTATGAACGGTCCATGGGAGGCTACTCCTCCCTATTGTATC
>ML783144.1:105557-118937 GCA_009831015.1 Picea engelmannii | reverse complement strand
TTAAAAATGGTAAACTTAGATACTATGTAACTTTTTTTATTGAACGTTGGGAAATCAATAAATATGAAATTGTAAAATTATTTTTGATACCTGGATTCAAGGCTCGGTACATTATTTTATCTATATAGTTATTAGGATAAATGGGAGACTCTTGTTATATTTCTAAAGTTTCTTTTTAGTCATTTCAAATAGATTTGGATTTGGTGTTTCAAGTTTAACTAGGAACATGAATTTTATTCACTTCTCAAAGCTATATACTTATGTGGTTGTGTTAGTTTATATATATAGTTATAACTCATTACTCAAATAAGCCTTATTCTACACGACAATTTTGAAATAGTTTTACACTATTGATTTGATGGAGTAGTTTCCACTTGAAATAATACCAAATGTTAACTATATTAGTGAAAAACGAATATAAGTATATGATTTATATATATTAATTATGGTGTACTACGTGAGTAGACCTTGTTCCAAGAACATGCACAATTTTTAATTTATATATTATATAAGGTACACCTCAAAAAATCCAAGTAATAAATAGGTCAAGGAAAATCCATGTACATCTAGCTTGGGTAAACCTTAGTATTCTAATCTTTAATTTGTGAAATTTGTAATAGATGACTTAGGTACACCCTAGTATTCTAGCTTTTAGTTTGTAAAATTTGGAAGAGATGAAATTAGGATAAGAACTTTACAAGAAGACTCAATGGAACCTTACAACCTTTAAGATTAACAACCCTACATTTTAAAGGGGAAAATCCATACTTAAGGCTTGGACAACTTGAAATATCAACATGGATATTTAGGCCTTATTGTGTGGAGGATATCTTGATATACATGTATAAAAAAACCAAGATCATCTAATAATATTTTGTAAAAATTATATGCAACATTCATAACTAAAACTTGATCTAAAAACTTGAAATGGACAAAAATAAACTCTTCATATAACAAATTAAACAATGGATAAGATAAAAATGGATATTGGAAGACTCAAAGCTACCAGAGTGTAACCATCATCACCACTTCCTAAAATGCATCATACAAAAACTTGAAATATCTAACCAATTTCATGTATTATGTTGTATATGACTTTGGCCCTTGGATGTGGTCATTTGAATGCTCAATGTAACCATGATTGTATCCACTCTAGTAATCAAGTTTTAATTGGCATTATATGTCCAAATCTTCAAGTAGATGTGTTTGAGTAGACACAATCTATAATGTCTATGTGTTTTGATGGAGATTAAAATAATGATTGTGCATGATGTTGTCCAATTTATAGGGCAGCATTTGACTAAATATTTTCTCAGATATATAAAACCATTATGATATCTTATGTTCTATGCACCTTTTCACTAAATGGGCAACGTTGTAGATATTTTACTCAATAGTTAAACCATTTTGTTTTAAAAATTTATAACCCATCTGATGAATATAGTTCACAGTTGCACTCACTACATATATATGTATAGAAATGTACACATCCATGAAGAGGTAAGGCTATATCCATAACAATTTTGAAGATTGTAGTGAATCTTTAAACAAGGAACAAGGCTATAGTGAATCTTAAAAAACCTGTGCATATCGATTACCATTTTATTCCATCTCATTATCTTTTATTTTCCCTTGAGCATTCATTCTTGATGCATGAACTCCCTCAATATTACATATCATTGTTTCAATCTCATCAATGCAAATGTTGACTTTTGAGGATCTTCGATCTTCAATCTTTTCTTACTTAGGGTAATGCTCTATCTCACCTAGCCAATCTACTAAGGATTCATCCTTCAAATTGCCATTGTATTAGGAACATCCACTCATGTTTTCTTTTGGTTATGTTTCAGAAGTAGCCTCTTCTACTTCTCTCATTTATTTCTTGTTCTCAAGTGTCTTTATCATTCAACTATTACAACTCTCTTCCAACAACCAATCTACCTCCTCTAAGTGTCATTTATGTAGTTGCATACCACTTCACATGACAAATTTTGTGTTTATTCACACCCAGATCTTCACCAAAAGCTAACCTCAGTATGATATAATATGGTGTAGGTGATACACGTAGAGGAACAAATCAATTTCACTAATTTCAATCAATGCACATTATTACATTGCTTCTTATGATGTTATGTTGAATTTAGCTACATAGTTCTTTGAAGCCCAAATGTTTCTAGTTCTTGAACAAAATTTCAAAATGCACCTCAATTGAGATTGAAATTATAAAGCAACCAATGCCGAGTTGACCACTGAAAATTTAAAAGCTATCGAAAGATTGTCAACACAACATGAAGTTGGGCCAAGATTAATCCATACATTGTTCTTTCTAATGAAAAATGATAGAATCTGCTTTAAATGGAATGATCCTCCTCTTCCAAGAATCCTTATCCTTTTAAATATTAGATATTTCAAATCAACCAACGTAGAGTTGACCACTCGATAATTTAAATTCTACTGAAATATTATCGATGTGTCATGAAGTTAGGCCAAGATAAAGGCGTACATGGTGCTTTCTATTGAAAAAATTATATAATCTGATCTAAATGGAAGGATGTTCCTTTGCCAAGAATCCTTCTTCCTTTTAAATTTCATAAAAAAATGCACGTAATTTTTAAGAACGCGGGAAATCTTAAGCCTCAATTGTATAATCCATTGCAATGATGGGAAATTGTTACAACTAGTGAATTTCATCAATATTGCTTTACAAAATATTGATGTCACATAGCACTTACCAAATTCACACTGTATTATTTGGCATTACATTGCATTATGCAAGAACCAATAAGAAGGAGGATACTTCAACTGTCTTGTTGAAGCTCTAAAAATGATTGTGTGAATATATGATAGCTCAATATCATGTGCTTCATTAGGATCAACATTAGCTCAAAATCCCAACCTTTCTATACCATATGCTCCTAGTTCTGTTCAACACTTTAATTCAAAAGTGCGCCAATATATACATCACTTGCATATCAGGTGGAAGTGGAAAACATGCACCACCTATACTACTCAATTGCTCCCTTTTATCATACTCCATTGCATAAGATAAAGTTGTTTGAATTTTCTAAGGGATTAAGTTTTCTTGTTTGAAAAACTTGCTTTCAATAATATACGATATATATAGAGAAAGTTTTAAGGGTGAAATTAGGGAGTTCCAAATTTTGGTTGGGAATTTTTTTTGAATTGTGGTGCTTTATTAGCATTCACCCTTAATTTATTTAACTTTTTTTTTTATGTATACAGGATTAGAAAACATGTATTTACCAGAGGAGAGGAAAGAATTGGTTTTCTCCTGGTGAAATTTGAGTTGGATCTTTCCATTCGCCCCATTTTTTAGGAATGGAGATTTTTTGGGATGATTTCTCCCTCTCCATTTGGTGTGAATCAACTTCCAATGCACATTCAACCCAATTTCATGGAATGGGTTTTTACTTTGAGTTATATCACCCCAAGTCTCTCAAATAGGGATTGCAGGGGAACCGTGAACTATTTTTTTCCATTTCTGCATCTACCTAAATATTTATATAAAATGCGGGACTCAAGAGCCCTTCCAGAATGAAGTGTATGTGCTTGTTCATGAAGATGATATTCATGGAGTTCAACTTTCATAGTCAATGGTATACACACCTGTGGTCTCCTTAGTACTTTTAAACCCTTATACATTGTGCATTGTATCTCCATATTTCTTGCTAACATTTATATATGTCAACACAATCATGAGTTGAAGAAGAGATTTATACCATGCAACCTAAAAAATGTGTTGAGACAGTGCAATGTTCCTTCTATTGACCCTTGAGGGATTTTGGGGGTGAGTATTGAATCATAAAAAAAATCACAATGAAGTAATTGGCTACCACCTAGCATCAAAATTCCCTTAATCCAGCCCTCTAGTCGATTCACATCTAGCAAATGGGCAATCGATTCCCTTAATCCACCCCTCTAGTCAATTTGCATTCAATAAATGGTTAAGCAAATTTATTACAAGATAAATAGATAAACATGTATGGTGGGGAAACTTGTCAAATTGATATCTGGAGTGGGATGACTTTCAAGAGCATTATTCACATAAATGGTGGGCATCACAATAGAATGTTTTTTCCCTATCACGTCTAGTGGAAAAAATTTCAAACCTAATCCTTTTCATCATATCCAAAATGAAATCCCATTATATCTTGTTATGAGCTTTATCAAAGTCATTTTCAAGAAGAGTGCATTGTGCCTAGTCCATACTTTCCCATGTCATTATTAGATTGGATGTAATGAATCTTCCTTTCAAGAATCTTGTCGTTTTTGTTGGATGATCTTGGCTGCATTGTTTGTTGAGAATGTAAATTCTTTCTTCTCATGAATGTTCTATGATTTTTGTTGTCTTTATGTGTTTTTCAAGTCGTGTGCATATACATTCTTTCATTTGAACCTGTTTCATTTTCATTACTCTAAGCATCCAACCTTGGGTGAAATTCACATTGAACAAGCACATGATTACCAGTCAAAATATAATTTCCCAAATTCCTCTACCCTTTACTTATGTGACATGGATATCAAATAAATTGAGATAGGTGCACTTGAAGCATATTTACTTAATAGCAAATATGGTTTAACTAATCATAGATGATTTTGTGATTTGCAAGTTAGATTTATTCGGTGAGTTTGGCTTGAAAATCTCACAAGTTACATTGAATTGTCTGACTATAAAAGAGGGAGAAAAATAACTTATTGTGCTTGTTTTCTTACTAGAATTCATAGTAGACCATTAGAAAAAATGTTAAATATCCAACATCCATGGCATTTTATAGTATGTATTATTTTCTATATACTTTGAAACAAGTTATTATTGAGAAGTTTCATTATATGGGCTAAGTTTTTCTAGAGTCCAAGCCAACTCTTACACTCCAACCTAATTGATTCATTCTCTAAGTTAAATTTGGTAATTTTTGCAGGAACAAAAAATAGTGTGGAAAAATATTTTGAATCCTTCTTAGGTTCACTTCCAAAACCTTGTATAGTCTGACATTTCTTAGATTTGATTCAAAAATATATATTTTCAATTTAGTTGGAGTTGAAGTAAAATGAGATTTGTATAAACAATTCTATCCATTTGCAAATGCAAGGAAAGACAACCATAGATGGTAAAGGAGTTATAAAAAAAATTTTACATAACTGATTTTATTTTCAATAGGAATATGTTATCCTTAACTGTAAGAAAAATAATAAATTGATCAATCTATTAGAAGTGACACTTGCCTAGGTATATGTTAAAAAATAAAAATAGGGCCTAAAGTAGCAGAGTAAGATAAATTTAATTCAAGTATGTTTGAAAGGGAAAATTAGACCCAAGTAGTGTCATATAGTAAAACAAGCATTAATCCAGTGAAACGCTCTTTGTATTGAGCATCTACACATTCAATCGAAGATATACATATAGAGAAGTGAATTTATAACTATTATCCATGGAAATGAGCTTACAAAAGCATATTCGAGCTTGTCATTAAGGCTTGCACATCTTTTTTTAGATACTATTATTCATGTGCTAGTAACATCTTCAAGTTTAATTTCTTCCAAGTATATCTTTAATGAACACAAAGGCACCTCATTGCATGAAAATGTTAAGGATCAATCTACTCACATGCACATAAGCCATGCCACATGAGAAATTAAAAATATTCATAATGTTATTTCTCTTAAACTGGGTCATAGATAACACTTTCACAATTGTATCAAAGATGGAATTGTGTTTTATGAAATGCTTAAGAGTCTAATGATTTAGATGAATGGAAGAAGCGATCATGTCTGTCATCAAGACTATGGTAGCATGTTAGCATTGCATAAATGTTGAATTTTTCATAAGATATGATATTGTATGTGAATGAATATCTTATTACAATGATGAGTGTTCTATATATAAAGAACATATGGTGACCATGGTGACCATCCATGAAGAGATGCATCCCTTGGGTAGTAAATATATTTATACTTTATATTATATTATACATATAATATACATATGTTTTATATTTATACTTTATACTTTATTATATATATTATTACATTAATAATATTATAATTACTAATATTTATGAATAATTAATAATCATATTATTAATTATCAATCTAGTAGAATGTTTTTCCGATGCTTCCCAAACATCAACACTCCCTCTGATCTAGGTGGATATCAGTGGCCACCCACCTTTTCCAACTCACTCAAAACAATTTTCTGGCAATTTTGGCAATTTCCTATTTTTAGCAGTTTTTAACTTCCGGGGCCATTTTGAGGGCCTAAATGAAGGTTTTTCGGGATTGAGCTTCTCAATGATAACCTAGGGCTATGATTGAGCCCCAAATATGTATCTCCTCAATGATACCTTTCCAATGGGCTATCATGCATCTAAAACGGAGATTGTATGCAAAAGTTACGACCCTGAAAAATTGATGTACTAACTTACCCAAACGGGGCCCACATGACTTTTGGTGCTTCATCTCCTAGGGTTAGGTTTTTGAATGTATAGGGTTTTTGACATTTTTGTTTATTGTAAAAATGCCTTCAGAGCCTCATTGTAATCATCTTCTTGTGAGTGAGCACAGTCGTCGCATCTCTTCTCAAAGATAAGCCACCACCATTCCAGCAAGCTTGTTTTCCGCTGCATTTTATAGTTTCATCTTATTTCCTTATTGAATAGAAAACCATTTTTATTGTATCTTTGTTATTCTATGTTGAGAATATTTTAATAATCTGTATTCATTTCATTCTGCTCATAAAATCTGTATCAGTGGTATCAGAGCACTCTACTCCTTGTCGTCTTAATGCATGTCCCCAACGAGGTCAGGGTACAAAGAATTGGGTCTCGAGCCTGTTTCTCTTGAGGACAAAAGCTCTCACACTCCCAAGCGACCTCTCATGGCAGGAGAAAATAAATATGAAGGGACAGGAGATCCTTTCAAAATTTTTCTTGAGGAATCCCTCACGCAACAGAGGAACAAGATGATGGATAGTTTCACGCAAATCCTTCGGCAACTACCAACAGGCGATGCACCTTCCTCGTGCAGAGGTGTCGCCCCCTTCAAGGTACAAATCAACTTCGATATTCCTATATTTGAAGTTTATATAGATGCAAATGTTGTAGACAAGTGGTTGAATCTACTAGAATGGTATTTTTTTGTCCATAACTTTTCGAATAGAGAAAAGATTACTTTTGCACTCCTCAAAGTCATTCCCCTTGTCAAATATTGGTGGGAAAATTTTTGTGAGAAAAAAGAAATAGAGGAACTTTCATTATCAACAATCGTGGCCACCTAGGAATCCTTCAAGGATGTTATTAAGGAAAAATACTACCCTGCCAGAAGTTATGATGTTTTGTATACCAAATGGACCACACTATGGCAAGAAAGAGACCAAGCAGTGCCAGAGTTCACAAATATATTTCATACCTTGCGCACCAAGTTGGGTATCAAATATTTGGAGCGACATCTGGTGCTCAAGTATTGAGGTGCTATACATAGATACATCCAGACCAAAATGGAATTTTTGGACATATCATCCTTGGGCACGACCTACCGATATGCCATCAAAATTGAGCAGAAGCTCAAACAAAATATGCGGCAATTTGAGCCTGGGAACCCCTTATAGCTTTTCGAGGAAGGGGCGAACCCAACCCGTAGAACAAAGGATAGAGAAAATATGGACAGTATCAAGACAACCAATCCAAGCCGCAAGAAAATAAGGACACCGGAAAGACAAAAAAAGATACCGGGAAGTGGTGCAACTTCCAGAAGATCCCTTGGCATAACACTACTGACTGTCGCTCAAAGTAGTCGTTGGTGGCCAAAGTGAAATCCTCGGAATCAGATGCGAGTTCTGACTCTAAGTCAGAACCAGAAAGGGGAAGACGAATCATTGATGTGGAACCCAGTTCCATCATTGCTACCACCAAGCTCCAACATGGTGAACGAGGTGATCCAGAAGAAGGCGAGTGCCTCTTCCATTCACAGATGTGGGTAAAAGGCACCCCGTTGCACTTCATCGTTGATAGCGGTAGCCAGAAGAACCTCATTTTAGCAGAGTTCATCAAGCGACTAGCCATGCTGACAACATCGCACCCACAACTCTACACCATTGGATGTCTCTGCCAAGGAAGCGATCTCCGCGTCAGCCAACAATATCAACTGTCATACGACATAAAGCCCTTAAAAGACGAGGTATTGTGTGATGTTTCTCCTCTCAAAGTTTGTAATGTTATTTTTGGCCAACCTTATTTATGAAAACGTCATGTTTTATATGAGTCTAGGCCTCGTACTATTATTATTACTTTGAACAGGAAATTGTACAGGATACTCGAGGCAACCCCTCTTAGTGTTATTTCCTTGATCTCTGCCAAGCAATGCATGAAGGTCATCTCTCATACCGGGAAATTCATCTTCTTCGTGATTCACTCTCAAAGTGAGAGAAAGATTGCAGCCACATCTAGGGCCTCCACAACCAATCTCTCCACACAATAGAAGCAAGTGGATAAGGTTGTGGAACAATACTTAGATATCTTCTCCTCTCCTACTGGGGTACCTCTACACTACTAGGTCAAGCATCCCATCGATCTGACCCCAGGCGCACCACTACCCAATGGGTCAGTCTACTATTGTTGTCTGTTATAAAATGAGGAGATCAAGAGGTAGATCCAAGAACTATTCCACAAGGGGAACATATGTCCCATCTCATCGCCTTGTGGGAGCCCAATCATGTTCGTGTAGAAGAAAGACGGGACCCGACAACTTTGCATTGATTATCGGGCCCTGAATAATATCACAGCCTAAAATTTTTACCCAATTCCCTGAATCGACGACCTCCTTGATCAATTCACGGGGGACAAATACTTTAGTAAGATTGATCTAAATTCTGGCTACCACTAGGTCCCAATAGAACATACAAATGTATGGAAGACCACCTTCAAGTCAAAAGAAGGTCTTTTTGAATGGTTGGTCATGCCCTTTGGTTTGAAAAATGCTCCATCAATGTTTATGAGGATGATGGACGATATCCTACAACCTTTCACTAATAATTTTGCAGTGGTGTATATAGATGACATCCCCATCTACAGCAAGACTTGGGTGGAACACTTGCAGCGTATTCAATAGTTTTTGCACACCCTGTGGTAGCACAAACTATATGAAAACTTGGAAAAATGCTCCTTCGACATGGACATGGTCCATTACTTAGGATACATCGTTGATCGACATGGTGTGCATGTGGATCAAGATAAGATCTAGGTCATCCATGACTAGCCAACCCCAACCACACTCACTGAACTTCGGAGCTTCTTGGGCCTCGTCAATTTCTATCACAGGTTCGTGTTAGTATTCTTTCATATCACATGGGCCCTCAACCAAGTAACTAGGGGTGGTGGTAAGGAAATAATTTTGTGGAACATGTCCCAAAAATAATCCTTCGATGACTTGAAGAAGCGTTTGTGCTCATCCCCAGTGCTTTCATTACCAGACCTGCAACATCCCTTTGAGATCGAGACAGATGCTTCAAACTATGATGTGGGTGTCATTCTCACTCAACACGGCCACCTGTCATATCATAGTGAGACACTATCAGATGTTGTCCGTAAGTAACCTACTTACAACAAAAAAATGTACTCCATTGTGCAATCTTATCGCTAGTGGAGACATTAAATTCTTGGGAAGGAGACAGTCATCCACACTGATCACAAGCCACTACAGTTCATGCAGACCCAAGGAAAATTGCAGAATGAATTCCATCAAAAGTGGTCCACATACTTACAACAATTCCACCTCAACATCAAGTATAAAAGAGGAAGTGCCAACCAAGTTGTTGATTTCCTTAGCCAACCTCCAATCGTGGCACTCACCATGGTGCTAGACTCTTCTAGCCATGAGACCTCTGGATGGCCCAACCTCTATGAGACAGACCCTGACTTCTCCACCACCTACCAAATGTTGGGTTCCAACTTATTGGTTGCTAATTTCCATCTTCAAGATGGGTTGTTGTGCCATTTGGGCCATCTCTAGTGTTCCATCAAGTGAGCACGCGAAGCTAATTTGGGAAGCTCACTATAGTCAGGTGGCAAGAGACTTTGGCATCGAAAAGATAGTGGCAGTGCTGCAAAAACATTTCTACTGGCCGATACTTCGACAGGATGTCGAAAAGTATATCAGGTCTTGCACCACCTGTGTTATTGCCAAACCGACCACTAAGAAACAAGGCTTGTACACCCCTCTGCCTACTCCTGACAGCTCATGGGAATCCATCTCAATGGACTACATCTTGGGCCTCACGTCCACCAAGAGGGGAAATGATTGTGGTTTTTTGGTTGTTGATCACTTTTCCAAGATGGCGATTATAGTCGCCTGCAAGAAGAACATCACAGTAGAAGCCACTGCCAAGCTCATCTTTGAATGAATATGGGTACATTTTGGGATTCCACAAACCATTATCTCAGACTATGACACTCGGTTCCTCAACACATTCTGGTCGAGCCTCTGGTCACTATTGAATACCAAGCTCATCAAATCCACTACCTTCCACCCCCAAACAGATGGCCAAACTAAGGTCGTCAATCGAATGATCATACATATCCTGCACATGTACAATTCAAAACACCCTCGCACATGGGATCAGGGTATTCCCTATGTCCAACATAGCTACAATCAAGCCCTACATATCTCAACTGGCCACAACCCCTTTCAGGTGGGGTTGGTATTCCAACCATTAGGCCCCATGGATGTTGCACTACCCCTGGTGACCACCTCGGCCAACTCGTCCCCTACTCCACTAGAAGCTAACAAAGCCACCCGGTTCATTGAGAGGATCCAACACATCTGCCAACAGGTTCAGGATATTCTACAAAATTCTAATGCCAAGTACAAGCAACGCCATGATCAACATCGGGTGCCACATATGTTTCAGGTGGGAGACAATATTTGGTTGCACTTGCAGAAAGAACGCCTTACAGGGCCGCATCAGAAGCTTTTCCCACTCCATTATGGGTCGTACACCATCACCAAGGCTGTGGGTGACAATTCTTTTGAGCTCAGCATTCCCCCATTCATTGGCCTACACCCAGTCTTCAACATGGCTCTCGTTCAACCATATTTCCCACCATTATTGTACACCTCCGAGATAGCAGAGCAGTTGAAACCAACAGATCTCAACCCTGAATTCATACAACAATAATCCAGTGATGATATTGTGTACACACATATCAAGGGCACTCAACAACAAAGGATCCAGCTTTATCGAGTTGTCAAATAAGGGCAGCTCCTACACCAAGGCAAGTGGCTCACTCGGGGCCAAATTCAGCAGAAATTTCCTCATATGATGGAGGAAATCAACGCAATGGGTATCATTGCTTCCTAAGGAGGGAGGATTGATCCAGGTGGATATTGGTGGCCACCCAACTTTTCCAACTCGCTCAAAACAGTTTTCTGACAATTTTGGCAATTTGCTATTTTTAATAGTTTTTAACTTCCGGGGCCATTTTGAGAGCCTAAATGAAGGATTTTTGGGATAGAGATTCTCAATGATAGTTGAATGCTCTTATTGAGCCCCCAAAATAAATCTGCTCTACGATACCTTTCTAACCAGCTATTGTGCGCCTAAAACAGAGATCGTATGAAAAAGTTACAACCCTAGGAAGTTGATGTACTAACTTACCCAAACGGGCCCCACATGACCTTTGGCGCTTCATCTCCTAGGGTTAGGTTTTTGGATGTCTAAGGTTTTTTACGTTCCCTTTTATTGTAAAAATGTCTTCAGAGCCTCATTTTAATCATCTTCTTGCGAATGATCACAACCATCTCTTCTCAGAGATAAGCCACCACCATTCTAGCAAGCTTGTTTTCCATTGCATTTTACAGTTTTAGCTTATTTCCTCATTGAATAGAAAACCATTTTTACTGCATCTTTGTTATTCTATGTTAAGCATATTTTAATAATTTGCATTCATTCCATTCTTCTCATAAAATTTGGATCACCCTCTCAGGGAGGGAGACATTCTACATTATGCCAATATTACCTCTAAAGATTAAGTTTGAATATTACATGTGGGTATCTCCCAAATAGTTTCAACATGTCACCATGACATCCATTACCTCCAATGCATATGAGCTTCATCATGTGCACCCTTGTGACTTCACATCCAATGCATCCAAGGCATGTGGGTAGTTTTCAAATAACTACACGTCCCTAGGACATCCACTACCTTGCAATGCATTTGTACCTCGTCACATGCACCCTTGTGACTTTAAAGCATGCATCCAGGGCCGGTGGGTAGCTCGCCAATAGCTACAACATGTCATCATGATACTATCCAGTGTTCTACAGAAAACTTGGATATCTTATGCATGACATATAGTACCCTATGATAACATATGTACCTCGTCTCCTCAAAATGTATCTAGGGTCGATGGGTAGCTCTCCAATGGCTACAACATGTCATCATGACATCCACTACCCTGCAATAATATTTGAAGCTATCACTCCCTCTTAACAGGGACTATGCCAAGCTCGTTCCTGAAGTACTCTAACTTCATCCTTGACAATTACTTTGTCAGCACATCTACAGCCTTCTCATCGGTAGCCACATAAGGGAGCCTCACTACTCCCTTATGTACCATATCAGATCCTCATTGATCCCTTTTGTACCAAGTGTCTAGAAACCAAGTGTCACTTGAATGAGACACAGACTCCAAGTCTGAAACCACATGAGCTCACATCTATTGACTGTTGAACATGCAAATCTATATATCCTCGGATATACATAGTGCATCATGACTTCACCCCATGCAACCAAGGTCCGTGGGTATCTCTCAATAACTACAACATGTCCCCAGGATATCCACTCCCTATGATTCATTAGTACCTAATCATGTGCACCCATGTCTCAGTGCCAACCCTTTTTCATGTTGGATGAGTTCCACCTGTCTCTGTGCCAACCCTTTTTCATGTTGGATGAGTTCCACCTATCTCAGTGCCAACGCTTTTTCATGCTGGATGAGAAACTCAGTGCCATCCCTTTTTCATGTTGGATGAGTTCCACATGTCTCAGTGCCATCCCTTTTTCATGCTAGATGAGAACGCTCCATGTGAAGAGGGACCATGCCAAGCTTGTCCCTAAAGTACTCAAACTTCATCCTTGACAACGACTTGGTAAAAAAATATGCAACTTGATCCTTTGTGTTGGCGACGGAAGTCACTCCCGGATTGCTTTTAGGAGCAGAGCCTGACGCCCATCAGTTTTATGTCACGGTTTGTTTATAGATGGGGTGATCGAATGGAAGCCAACTCAAAACGATATCATTCCAACTCCAAACTAGGCCAGGCATGCATAGGTGAGTGAGGTCTTTATAAACTTCAGACAGTGAGTT
>ML783144.1:24292-89168 GCA_009831015.1 Picea engelmannii | reverse complement strand
CAAATTCTCGTTTGAAAAGATATTATGTCACTATGGATGTCTGGTACATACATCTTTTGATCCAGGGGCCCACTTCTTTGCAAACACTTATAAATGGTTGATCAGATATTTAAGGTTGTTGATTAGAAGAGTATTCCATACTAGCCTAGCGAAAATGTCCTAAAAAAGCGTATGAACAAGGTATTTGCATCCATACTCACAAAATATGTGACTTGAAGAGATTAGACTACAATAATTGTCTTGATGTTATTCTCTCGGAATATAGGACAACATGGAAGAAATGATAAATGTAAAAAACATTGAGTAATAAGCAATAATGTCGATAGAAAACTAGGTGTTATCCTTGTAAATAGAAGTAACATAGAGGATATAGACAACAAAATATTTTTAAAAATGATTGGAAGAATTGGAGAGACTAGAGAAGAGCATGCTTTGTGAAATATTTAAATGAGAAATGATCAATATTATGGTGAAAAGTTATGATGCAAACAAGATCAAGAAGTAAGATTTTGAAGATGGCATGCTGAATGACACTGAACCCATTCAACTCTAATGTTTTCTGACATTCTTCCCCACAGACTTATACTGAAACAAATATCTATTTTTTGTTCGCCGAGAAGACCCGCAAACCCTTTTTGAAGCGTCGTTATTATAGAAAACTTGTCGCAACATCTGTCAAATGCAACATATTTATAGATTTTGTAATGTCGCAATTCCGACGTAAAAAATTCCTAAGTGACCGTTGGTATTTTGACTTGGTGAACATACTAAGGTGACTGTTGGAGGGGAAAACCTAGTTTCCAAAACGTCGCAATTGCGACATACATCTTCACAAACGTGGCAAGAGAGACGTTCTAGTGGAAAATGTGGCAAGAGAGACATTAACGTGGCAAGACCGACGTTCCAGTGGAAAATGTGGCAAGAGAGACGTTAACGTGGCAAGACCGACATTAACGTGGCAATTGCGACATACATCTTCACAAACTTGGCAAGAGAGACGTTCCAGTGGAAAACGTGGCAAGAGAGACGTTCCAGTGGAAAACGTGGCAAGAGCGACGTTAACGTGGCAAGAGCGACGTTAACGTGGCAAGAGAGACGTCAACGTGGCAAGACCGATGTTATCGAGCAACATGGATTTTTTTTTTTATAAATTTCCTCTATTTTGCGACAATATGGACAATTTTGTCCATAACGCTGCAAATAAAACGTCGGAATTTTTACAATATGTAGTAGTGGCTCCATCAACGTTTATGAGGATGATGGACAATATCATATGACCTTTCACTAATACTTTTGTAGTGGTGTATATAGATGACATCCTCATCTACATCAAGACTTAGGTGGAACACTTGCAATATATTCAACAGGTTCTGCAAACCCTGCGGCAGCACAAACTATATGAAAACTTGGAAAAATGCTCCTTCGGCATGGACATGGTCCATTACTTAGGATACATAATTGATTGGCATGGTGTGCATGTGTATCAAGCCAAGATCCAGGTCATCCATGACTGGCAGGTTCGTGTTGGTATTCTCTCATATCGCATGGGCCCTCAACCAAGTAACGAGGGGTGGTGGTAAGGAAATAATTGTGAGGAACATGTCCCAACAATAAGCCTTCGATGAATTGAAGAAACATTTGTGCTCATCCCCAGTACTTTCATTACCATACCTGCAACATCCCTTTGGGATAGAGAAAAATACTTCAAACTATGATGTGGGAGTCGTTCTCACTCAACACAACCACCTGTCATATCATAGTGAGACACTATCAGATGTTGTCTATAAGTACGCTACTTACGACAAAAAAATGTACTCCATTGTGAAATCTTGTCGCTAGTGGAGACATTAAATTATTGGGAAGGAGACAGTCATCCACACTGATCACAAGTCACTACAGTTCATGCAGACCCAAGAAAAATTGCAGAATGAACTCATTCAAAAGTGGTCCACATACTTACAACAATTCCACCTCAACGTCAAGTATAAAACAGGAAGTGCCAACCAAGTTGTTGATTGCCTTAGTCGACCTCCAATTGCGGCACTCACCACGGTGCTAGACTCTTGTGGCCAAGAGACCTCTGGATGGCCCCACCTCTATGAGACAGACCCTGACTTCTCCACCACCTACCAAATGTTGGGTGCCAACTTATTGGTCGCTAATTTTCATCTTGAATATGGGTTGTTGTGCCATTTGGTCCATCTCTTGTGTTCCATCAAGCGAGCATGCAAAGATGATTTGGGAATCTCACTACAGTCGGGTAGCAAGAGACTTTGGCATTGAAAAGACAGTGGCAGTGTTGTAAAAACATTTCTACTGGCCGAAACTTCGATAGGATGTCGAAAAGAATATCAAGTCCTGCACCGTATGCACTATTGCCAAACCGACCACTAATAAACAAGGCTTGTACACCCCTCTACCTACTCCTGACAAGTCATGGGAATCCATCTCAATGGACTACATCTCGGGCCTCCCGTCCACCAAGAGGGGAAATGATTGTGTTTTTTGTTGTTGTTTATCGCTTTTCCAAGATGACGATTATAGTCGACTGCATGAAGAACATCACAGCAAAAGCCACTGCCAAGCTCATCTTTGAACGAGTATGGGTACATTTTGGGATCCCACAAACCATTATCTCAGACCGTGACACTCGGTTGCTCGGCACATTCTAGTCAAGCCTCTGGTCACTATTGGATACCAAGCTCATAAAATCCACTACCTTCCACCCCCAAACAGATGGCCAAATTGAGGTTGTCAATTGGATGATCGTACATATCCTGCACATGTACAATTAAAAACACCCCTGCACATGGGATGAGAGTATTCCCTATGTCCAACATAGCTACAATTGAGTCCTACATAGCTCAACTGGCCACAACCCCTTTCAGGTGGGGTTGGTATTCCAACCATTGGGCCCCATGGATGTTGCACTACCCCTGGTGACCACCTCGGCCAACTCGTCCCCTGCTCCACCAGAAGCTAAAAAAGCCACCTAGTTCACTGAGAGGATCCAACACATCTGACTACAGGTTCAGGATATTCTACAGAATCCTAATGCCAAGTACAAGCAATGCCATGATCAACATCGGGTGCCACATAAGTTTCAGGTGGGAGACAATGTTTGGTTGCACTTGCAAAAAGAACGCCTTACAAGGCCCCATCGAAATATTTTCCCACTCCATTATGGGTTGTACACCATCACCAAGGATGTGGGCGACAATGATTTTGAGCTCAACATTTCCCCATTCCTTGGCCTACAGCTAGTCTTCAACGTGGCTCTCCTTCGGCCATATTTCCCACCATTATTGGACACCTCAGAGATAACAGAGCAGTTGAAACCAACAGAGCTCAACCCTGACTGCATGCAATAGAAATCCAGTGATGACATTGTGGACACACATATCAAGGGCACTTGACATCAAAGGATCCATCTTTATCGAGTCGTCAAGAAGGGCAACTCCTACACCAAGGCAAGTGACTCACTTGGGACCAAATTCAGCAGAAATTTCCTCATATGATGGGGGAAATCAACGCAATGGATATCATTGCTTCATAAGGAGGGAGGATTGATCTAGGTGGATATCGGTGGCCACCCACCTTTTCCAACTCGCTCAAAACAGTTTTCTGGCAATTTTGGCAATTTACTATTTTTAGTAGTTTTTAACTTCCGGGGCCATTTTGAGAGCCTAAATGAAGTATTTTTGGTATATAGATTCTCAATGATAGTTTAAGTCTCTTATTTATCCCCTAAAATGAATCTCCTCGACGATACCTTTCCAACGGGCTATCGTGTGCCTAAAACGGAGATTGTATGCAAAAGTTACAACCTCGGGAAGTTGAAGTACTAACTTACCCAAACGGGCCCCACATGACTTTTAGCGCTTCATCTCCTAGGGTTAGGTTTTTGGATGTCTAGGGTTTTTTACATTCCCGTTTATTGTAAAAAGGCCTTCAGATACTCATTGTAAGAATCTTCTTGCGAATGATCACAACCATCACATCTCTTCTCAAAGATAAGCCGCCATCATTCCAACAAGCTTGTTTTCCGTTGCATTTTACAGTTTCAGCTTATTTCCTTATTGAATAGAAATTTTTTTTTATTGTATCTCTGTTATTTTGTGTTAAGCATATTTTAATCATTTTTATTCATTTTTTTCTGCTCATAAAATATGGATCACCCTCTCAGGGAGGGAGACATTCTACATTATGCCAATATTACCTCTAAAGATTACCTGTGGGTAGCTCCCAAATAGTTTCAATATGTCACCATGACATTCATTACCTTGCAATGCATATGCACTTCATCATGTGCACCCTTGTGACTTCACATACAATGCATCCAAGGCATGTGGGTACTTTTCAAATAACTACAACATGTCCCCAGGACATCCACTACCTTGCAATGCATTTGTACCTCATCACATGCACCCTTGTCACTTCAAAGCATGCGTCCAAGGCCGATGGATAGCTCTCCAATAGCTACAACATGTCATCATGATACTATCCAGTGTCCCACATAAAAATTGGATATCTTATGCATGACATCTAGTACCCTGTGATAACATATGTACCTTGTTTCCTCAATATGTATCTAGGGTCGATGGGTAGCTCTCCAATGGCTACAACATGTCATCATGACATCCACTACCTTGCGATAATATTTGAATCCATCACTCCCTCTGAATAGGGACTACGCCAAGCTCATCCCTGAAGTACTCTAACTTCATCCTTGACAATGACTTTGTCAACACGTCTACAACCTTCTCATCGGTAGCCACATATTGGAGCCTCACTACTCCCTTGTGCACCATATCGGATCCTCATTGCTCCCTTTTGTACCAAGTGTCTAGAAACAAAGTGTTACTTGCATGAGACATGGACTCCAAGTTTGATACCACACGAGCTCACATCTATTGACTGTTGAACATGCAAATCTATATATCCTCGGATATACATAGTGCAACATGACTTCACCTCGTGCAACCCATGTCCATGGGTAGTTCTCAATAGCTACAACATGTCCCCAAGATATCCACTCCCTACTATTCATTAGTACCTAATCATGTGCACCCATGTCTCAGTGCCAGCCCTTTTTCATGTTGGATGAGTTCCACCTATCTCTGTGCCAACCCTTTTTCATGTTGGATGAGAACACTCAATGCCAACCCTTTTTCATGTTGGATGAGTTCCACCTATATCAATGCCAACGCTTTTTCATGCTATATGAGAACACTCAGTTCCCTCCCTTTTTCATGTTGGATGAGTTCCACATGTCTCAGTGCCAACCCTTTTTCATGCTAGATGAGAATGCTCCCTATGAAGAGGGACCACGCCAAGCTTGTCCCTAAAGTACTCAAACTTCATCCTTGACAATGACTTGGTAAACACGTCCACAACTTGATCCTTTGTAGTCATGAAACTAGAGCCTCATTGCTCCCTTTTGCACTATATCCATGATATAGTAATATATGATCTTGATATGCTTCGACTTGTCATAGACCACGGGGTTCTATGACGACTTCATGCAACTCTGGTTGTCACACCAAATGTAGGTCTCCTCTAGTCCAAGACTAAATAACCCAGATAGAAGTTCTCAAAGCCACATTTCTATTGCACATGCTTCCAAATTCTCATCTTTAGCCGTACCGAGAACCACACATGACTGCTTCATGCATCCGACAGAGCCTCTTACTCAGTACTATATTAGCCAGCTCAATACGGAACTGACCATCCAGCTCTCTCTCGAGAAATGAATATCAATTCAATCTTCAACCTATTGACTTCATCACTTGTCCTCTAGAACAAGTCTCATCATCCTCTTCTTGTGGGTCTTACCTACAAGTCAAATTCAGTCCAATAGTTTGCAATTTTCGAAGCCACACTGCTTCACAACTTGCTTCACATTCATACTTAGCTTCAGTCGTACCGAGCACCACACATGACTGCTTCCTGCATTCAACAAAGCCTCTTGCTCCTTACTATAGTACCCATCTCCCTATGGAAATGATTTTTTGGCTCCCTCTCAAGCACTGAATATCAACTGGATCTTCAACCTATTGACTTCATCACTTGTCCTCCACAACAAGTCTTGTCATCCTCTTCTTGTAGGTCTTACCTAAAAGTGAAATCCAATCCAATAATCATCAATTTTCGAAGCCACATTGCTTTGTACCTTGTTGCACATGTTGTCACATACTCCGACTCATCCGTACTAAGTGCTACACACAACTGCTTACTGCTGCTCCATGAAACCATATTGGAGCTTAGACTGAAGCAATATGTCGAAGTACTCTTCCGATCAGGAGTACTATCATCCCATTCTGAATATGAATATCCATATAACATGAACTCATGGTATGTCACATACCTAAGATCATAATCCAATGTACCCTTAAGGTACCTCATCACATGTTTTGTTGCAACCAAATGAAACTACCTAGGTTGCTCCATATATTGACTAAGGGTGTTCATATCATAACATATATATGGTCTTGTGTTCGTCAAGTTCATCAATGAACCCATCATATTCCTGTATAAAGTAAAATACACAGTCTCTAAAGTCGTATCCTGCAACAACTTCATATTTGATACCATAGGTGTAGCCATTTCCTTGCAATCCAACATCTTGAACCTCCTCAGAATTTCTACTGTATACTTCCCTTGATTTAGAAAGATCGCATCCTGTCTTTGCCATACATCGAGACCCAAAAAGTAATGCATCATCCCAATATATTTCATCTCAAACTCAACAACCAGTTTTTTTTCTTACACTATGAGATAAGCTTTTCCACACATGTTTAGAAATAGGTCATCCATATACAACAATAGTATTACCGGACCATCATCCACAACCTTAAAGTAAAGCTTAGGATCTGCTTTTTTGTTTGTAAATCATAAGCCGATCAGAAAATTATTGATCCTAACATACCATACTCTGGGTGCCTTCTTTAATCCATATAAATCATTCTTCAATATGCGCACTGAGTGTCCCACAGTTGTCACATACTCAACAGAGTGTTCTATGACTACAAGGACCATTCTTCCTGATGAGGCTGCCATCTGTGCCACAGGAAGAATTTTAGTCCTTTTGGATGTTGAAATCCATGCACTAAGTCTTATGTCCTTAGAATACTATGCTAGGGAAATTAATTATTGGTCAAATTACCATGACCAATCCTGAGAGAATGTTAGCCTAATGTTGAAACATTAACACTTAAGAATAAATTCTAAAATTACATAAAATGTCAACACTCCCTCTGCATGTGTTGACCTCCTCTTCTTCTTCATTACATGGATGTGCACAACTCTATGTCTGGATAGTCTTGCTTCACGTTGCTTCCTGCGACTGTCATTATGGATCCTTCTCAGAGCTATTCCCTGTGACATGCCCGGAACAAGAAACAAGAACAACAAAAAATCATCTCCTAGAGGAGATGATTTTATCTTGTGCACAACTATATACAGTGACCCTATAAATGATATGTCTTCTACTAACACACATACATCATATACTCGATGTCATATGACTAACCATATTGATTTTATAGTGTTAAATTAGACAAGCACAACTTTACGCAAGTGGTAATTACTTCCAACCATATTACTTTAGTAAACTCTAGAGCATCACTAAGTAATTACACTCAGATAATTTCAACTACTTAGAAACTTCGGCCTCTTCCTTATATCACTTTACACGTGTGAGAGAGAAAAATATGTGTGTCTATTGTTGTGTCTTTTTATAGTAATATTAAATCGATCCAAAAAAGGACAGTCTCTTTGAAAATTAAATTTAAAATTAAATTAAATTTTATTTCTTATAAATAGTTGGAGAATACCTCCCCTAACTACCCAAAGATTAATTTGGTTATAATCCATCCACATAGTATTTACTTTGTTAAATTGTTCCTCCATAATTCATGTGATTCTTTGCATAAATATAGGTAGAAGTAAATATGGAGTACATTCCTCATATTTAGGTAATTAGACATTTTTACTAGAAATTATTGCCCGCCATAATTCATGGAATTATTTCTATAATTTAGCTAAGAGTAAAAAGTAAATATGTTGTACATAGATATTCCAACAACCCCTTAAATTTAACATTCCTAAGACTTTACTCTACTCTCATTTTCCTGGGCCCTCCTATGAGGGAGTCAAGCCAAGTCCCGCTCTGATACCATGTTGAATTTTTCATAAGAGATGATATAGTATGTGAATGAATATCTGATTACAATGATGAGTGTTCTATATATAAAGAACATATGGTAACCATGGTGACCATCCATGAAGAGATGCGTCCCTTGGGTAATAAATATATTTATACTTTATATTATATTATACATATAATATAAATATATTTTATATTTATACTTTATTATATATATTATTACATTAATAATATTATAATTAATAATATTGCTTAATAATTAATAATCATATTATTAATTATCAATCTAGTAGAATGTCTTTCCCATGTTGCCCAAACATCAACAATGAATACACACCAAAAATATGGATAGTAAAAAGCATGCACGAAAAGAAAAAGGCACAAAGGTTGATTAATAATTAAATATATAGCGTTGTTTAATATTTCCTTGTCATTGGGAAGATAACGACCATATCAATCTTGGAAGATAAAGAAAATGTATTTTGTTTCAAATCACCATGTAAATGTTTCCTACACTTCTTTTGGTTGGTGAATTGTATTACTTTTCACTTCTAGAGCTACTTTTGTCTCACACATCGCACATTCGATGTGATTCCTAAGTTGCACATGCATATCCAAAATGAGAACTAGAGGCAGGTTGGGGCAGTTATGCCAAGATATTGTGTACCTACAAAATTTTCAAGTGAGTTTTAGACAAATTCTGATTGACCCATATGTGAAAAATTTTCACAACTAAGATGTCCCAAAAATTTACTCTCATGTCTACAATTGTCAAACTATTTCAGTGGAAGGCAGGATATTATTGCCTTGAGTCGCATTATTATATGAGTGAAATCAACAAAACTAAGCAAATTGTGTATTCATTTCTAGGATGAAATTCTTAAATTTAGACCAATATTCTCTCATCACTTTTTGTACTTTGTAGGGCCCTAAATATTCAATGGTCTTACACATCAAGTATTCAAGGGTACAACATTACCAACAACAAGATTGAACATGGAAACCTTAAGTCTTCTTCCACCCTTACCTTAAGTTGAATGTTTTCTTCTCTTCACTCATATTTTTTTTGAAATGGAGAGATTGCCTATAATTGTTGATTGTTGTACAAGAAAATACAAAGATCACAAAAAAAATCATACTTACACCATCAAACCATTCTTTTGTAATACCCACATAATCCTTAGGTCCATCATCATCATCCTGGTCATCATAAGATACCTTTGCATAGATGGTGGATAACAGGCCCCTAGTTGGATGTGTCTTGTTTCTTAGGATGAATGCAAAGGCAAGAAATGACATGGCATGGCATGACAAGGCAAGGCATAGAAAGGCAATACATGGCATGGCATGGCATGGTAAGGAAAGGCAATGCATGGAAAGGCAAGGAAATGCAAGGCATGGCATGGAAAGACATGGAAAGACATGCAAAGTTAAGGCATGGCATGGCAAGTCAAGGCAGGACATGGAATGACAAGGCATGACATGGCATGGCAAGGCAAGGCAGGACATAGAATGACAAGGCATGACATGGCAAGGCAAGGTAAGGAAATACACCTTGACACCTTTTATTACAATTATGTCATAATTTTCATCCCTTTAGAGCTTGATGTATTGAAGTTTTTCTTTGGAAGGATTGACATTTGGATGTTGTCTAGTTGAATAAGTATCGAGATCAACATCTTCATAATTACCTATAAACTAGTTAATTCTCAAAGGGCCTTTGAAGCATATTACGGTGTCAAAATGTCCTAGAAAAATATTCATTTGTGAAATATAAGAGAAGAATATATATAGACCAATTAACTCTCAAAGGATTTTATAGGCAAAAATAATCATATATAGCACAAAATGGAGAGAGTTGGCACTTACGATTATGTAATTGATCTAGGTGGATATTGGTGGCCACCCACCTATTCCAATTTGCTCCTCTTGACAATTTTTAGTTCAACATGTTCTTTTGTAATTCTTTGTAATTGTGGGTTCTACACTTTCGGAGATGTCTAAATCCCTACACTCTTCCAAGTGGATATTGGTGGCCTCCCACTGAATCTAGCTAGCTTATTTTGTATGTTTTCATGTCAGCACATCTTGTTGTACTTCCAGAGCCGTTTTGGGGCCCTAAACAATTTTTTTTGGCTCACCACAGTCAAAATGTAGACGGAGTCAAATTTTTGTAGCGTAATGTGTATCTCTCTAAAATACCTTTCCAACGGGCTATCACGTGCCTAAAACAAAGGTCATATGAAAACTTTACGACCCCGGGAAGTTGAGGTACCAACTTACCCATAGGGGCCCACATAACTTTTGGTGTTTCATCTCCTAGGGTTAGGTTTTTGGATGTCTAGGGTTTTGGAATTCATGAGTAATATTAAAAAGGCCTTTGGAGCCTCATTGTAATCATTCTTCTTAGATGGATGCACATAGCAACCACATCTGTTCTCAGAGATAGCTACCACCATTCGAGCAAGTGTTTCAGCTCTGCAATTTTACAGGTTCAGCCTATTTCATTTATTGAATAGAATATATTGTTCATGTTGAGTTTTTCATAAGCCAGGTTAAGCATGTAGTTCATTTAATTTCATCATGTCTTAACCATAAACAATAATGTTGCAACAACCAAGATCACAAGAAGAAACACCATGCACAAGTACACAAGATATGTCCTTTGAAACCCTTCTCAAACAAGGGAGAAAAACCCAACCAAATCCTTTGCTATATTCTTCAAGATAAATACCTTTCACCATCAAGAATGACTTATCACACAAGAGGATGCTTAAGCCCTAGAAACCATAGTTCCCAAGAGAGGAGCACACCTTTGCCAAAGAGAACTACTTGCTGAAATTTCCAAGACATGTGAGGAGGATATGATTCTACAATGGAGAATCATCTCCTACTTATATTAGACTTTGACTATTTAGCAAGGGCATATTATTGGCACAACAGGGCCAACCTCTCTAAGTCAAATACACTTTATCATTATATTTATTATTATAATTAATATTCACATTATTAATTTTCTTCTTTATATTAATCATATTAACATAGGGCCAACCTGTACCCTTTACATAATAACTAGGGTTACAGGTAGGTCTGACTCTTGATAAATATATAGAAAAGGATCTAATACACCCATTAGTGCTCATCCACTAGGGACCACATCCATAGGGATTCCATGGACCTAATTCACTGCATCACACGGATGAGCCAGGTCCTCACATGTTCACCTATTCTCTTCCATAGGCATTTCTGCTCTACAGATCTGCTTTCCCACTGCCACCAACATGAGGATCATCTGGAGTCTTCTCATCAACTTTGTTGTTGTTCATAGGAGGCCATCACATCATCTTCGTTCTTATTCTCATGATGATGTGCCCAACACTTTTCGGGATTTCCCACGTTCACCATGTGCTCAACCACAGATATGTCCTAACTCAACAGACTGCTTTTCCACCAGATGATCATCTAAAGTTCTTCTCTCTCATGTCATGGAGGAGGCCATATACATTCCTAGCCCCTGTCCTGGGCTGGAACCATGAACCCTTTATTAGGGGCTTTCTCTCAGGTTTGTAAGCTGAGAGTAAGACTTCACATAGATGCTATATTCCACATCTCACAGGTTTGTAAGCTGGATGATGTATCCTATAGCTACATTCATCAACACTCCCTCTTAGCTTGGGAGGCATTCTCCATCAGGCCAAGATTCTCACTGAAATACTTGAACTTTCTCTTGGAAAGTGGTTTAGTGAAGATATCAGCAATTTTTTCATGGGTGGAAAGATACTGAATATGTATTGTCTTCCTCTGTACAATATATCTGATATAGTGGTACTTGATTTCAATATGTTTTGATTTGTCATGAAATATTGGATTCTCTGAGAGCTTCACACAACTTTGGTTGTCACAATGAATGGTGGTAGGATCCATCTCATTTTCAAACAAATCTGTCAATAGTTTGCGAAGCCAAACGACTTCATGAACTGGCACACTTAGTGCAATGTATTCTACCTCTAGTGTACTCAAAGCCAAAGAGCTTTGTTTTCTGCTGCACCAGGAAACCATGGTTGATCCTAGGGTGAAGCAGCTTCCTGAGGTGCTCTTTCTGTCTATTGCACTTCCTGCCCAATCTTCACCAGCATACCCTTCTAGTCTTAGATCCACATTTTTTGCATATTTTAGGCCATAGCCAATAGTTCCATGTAAATATCTTAATACGTGTTTGGCAGCTATCCAATGTGTTTGTTTTGGTTGGCTCATAAACTGGCTAAGAACATTTACTGCATAGCAAATGTTTGGTCTGGTGTTAACTAGATACACCAAGGATCCAATAACCTATCGATATAAATGTGGATCTACGTCTCCAGAATCGGTATCATTCATATTCTTCAGATCCATTACCATTGGGGTTGGCATGGATTTACAGTCTGTCATTTGGAATCTTTTCATAATTTCCAAAGTATATTTTCCTTGGCTTAGGAAAATCTCGTCTGATCTCTGCCATACTTCTAGTCCCAAGAAGTAATGCATTTGGCCCAAATCCTTCATTTCAAATTTGGCAGTTAATGCGTGCTTGCATTCAGCAATGAGTCTTTCTGAGCCGGTGATGAAAAGATCATCCACATATAGGACTAGAATCAAACATTTGTTTCCATTAATTCTATAATATAAGTTTGGGTTGGCTAAGATTTTATTGAAACCCAAACTTATCAGGAAACCATCCATGTTCTCGTACCAAGCACGTGGGGCTTCTTTTAAGTTGTATAGGGATTTCTTCAATCTACAGAAATGAGATTTTTCGTTGTGTATAACAAAACCTTCTGGTTGTTCAATGTAGACTTCTTCCTCAATTTCTCCATTGATAAAAGTTGTCTTCACATCCATCTGATGTAGCTTCCAACCCATGGAAGCAACTAGAGAAATTATGGATCAAATGGAGGTATATTTGGCTACATGTGAGAAAGTCTCACCATAGTCGACTCCCTCTATTTGTGAGAACCCTCTGGCCACGAATCTTTCTTTATATTTTTCAATGCTTCCATCAGTAGCATGTTTGATTTTCTAAATCCATTTGGAAGTTACTACAGACTTCCCTTATGGCCTTGTGACAACATCCCATACATCATTCTTTAGTATATATTGATATTCTTCAGTCATGGCATCTTTCCATACTTGTTCACCTGAGGCTTCTCCATGACAAGTTGGTTCTTAATCAATAATGTGAGTCATAGCTGAAAGGTAGCTGGAGAATCTCTTAGGTTTCTTGCTTTCTCTAATTGCTCCTTGTGGAGCTTTAGGTCTTTCTGCTTCTTCTAATGTTTGGCATGCCCAAGCAGGTATTTTATGTCCAATAGTGATGTCTCTAGGTACATTACTTGGGGAAACCGAATCTGCTTGAGGAGATGGATCAATTTGTGTTGTAGGCTCATCTGGAACACTGTATGTCTCCCTCTGAATTTCTGAATGAGGAGAAGGTATTGTTTCACTATTTATTTCTATATGAGCTTCTTTGGATTTCTGGAAGGCTACTTCTTCTTCAAAGGTGACGTTTTTGCTTACTTCAATTTGTCTTTGTCCTGGGATGTAGATTCAGTACACTTTTGAGGATTCATTGTATCCTACAAAATTACCTTTCCTTCCTGAAGGTTCTAGTTTGGATCTCTTTTCTTTAGGTACATGAAGGTATACTGGACATCCAAATATTATGAAGTGACCGATTTCAGGTTTCACTTTAGTGAATGCTTCTTCTGGAGTAATGTTTTTCAAGATCTGATGAGGGCTATGGTTTTGAACATATACTGCATTCATACATGCTTCTGCCCATAGAGTCATTGGTAGACTCTGATCATGTATCATTGCCTTAGTTTCTTCAATGATGGTTTCGTTCTTCCTTTCAAAAACCCCATTTTGTTGAGGGTTGTATGACATTGTGAGCTCCCTCTTGATCCCTGATTCAATACAAAAGTTGATGAATTCTTTTGAGGTGTATTCTCCTTCATTGTCTGATCTCAATACTTTGATTTTTCTTCCAGTCAAGTTTTCAACCTGAGCTTTGAATTCTTGGAATTTGGCAAGGACTCCATCCTTGTTCTTCAGAAAATAGATCCAAGTTTTTCTGGAGTGATCATCTATGAAACATAAATAGTACAAGTACCCATTTAAGGATGCAATAGTCATTGGCCCACATACATCCGAATGGATCAAGTCCAAAATTTCCTTGGATCTGTTGTCACTTCTGGGAAAGGATCCTTTAACATTTTTACCAAGGGCACACCCTTTGTAAACGCCTTCATGTTGGATCTAGATCTCTGGTAGACCTGTTACCATTTTCCTTAGAGCTGGAAGAGCTCTATAATGAATGTGAGAAAGCCTTCTATGCCACAACTCACTTAAGTTGATGGTGTCATGTAGTAAGGCTTGAACTAGTTTGATGGTCAACTTGTATAGGTTGTTGTCTCTAATGTCGATTACTTTGGAAGAGCTGATATGAGAGTCTTTGTGCCATGCAAGGAATCTCCCTTCTAATAAAGTGATTTTGTAACCTTTGTCTTCAAGAGAAGAAATAGAGACAAGGTTTCTCTTCATTCCTAGTACATATAAGGCCTCTTCCAGTTTGAGTTGCATATATGAATCTAGTTGGAAGGTGGAGGTTCCAACTCCTCTCATTTTATATCTAACATCATCTCCAAGGACCACATGTAGATGCGTCTCTTTCTCAATGAAGTGTGTTAAATGATTTCTAATACCGGTCATGTGCCTTGAAGCACCAATATAAATTATCCAAGTGTTTTCATTGAGAGGAACCATACCTGAGAGTGTTGAGATGTTGATATATTCATTGCATTGGAGTTTGGTGTTGAGCTTGCTTCCCATCATGAAATTTATCATGTTCATAAACCCTTGTCAAATAGGCTAGAAAACCCTAACAGCTAGGCTAGGATAGCACTTTTAGTTTTTGTTGGGGTTATGACTGCCAACAATAAGCCTTTAAGTATGATTGCTTATTCAATAAATTCTCATAAACAAGATTCAAAATTTTTTGCAGAATTTTGACGAAACCCTAGAAGCTCTTAGGGTCAAAATTTTGAAAATGCTCGTAATTTAGTTCTAAGACTTGCTTAAGGTATGTTGAAGTGGGTTGTACCTTTCTAAGTATTTTTAAACCCAAGTGTCCAAGTTATAGTGGTGAAACTTCTCTGAAAAAGGAGGTCATATGGATTTTCTAGAAACCCTAGGAGGGTCGTACGATTTGTGCAAAAGAGAGAGTAGATGTTTTGGAGAAAGCTTGTGCAATGGGATCTTCGAGACCTATTCTCTGATACCATGTTGAGTTTTTCATAAGCTAGGTTAAGCATGTAGTTCATTTAATTTCATCATGTATTAACCATAAACAAGAATGTTGCAGCAACCAAGATCACAAGAAGAAACAACATGCACAAGTACACAAAATATATCCTGGGAAACCCTTCTCAAACAAGGGAGAAAAACCCAGCCAAATCCTTTGCTATATTCTTCAAGAGAAATACCTTTCACCGCCAAGAATGGCTTAGCACACAAGAGGATGAATAATCCCTAGAAATCCTAACGCCCAAGAGAGGAGTGCACCTTTGCCAAAGAGAAGTACTTGCTGAAATTTCCAAAACATGTGAGGAGGATATGATTCTACAATGGAGAATCATTTCCTACTTATATTAGACTTTGACTATGAAGAAAGGGCGTCTTATTGGCACAACATGTCCGACCTCTCTAAGTCAAATACACTTTATCATTATATTTATTATTATAATTAATATTCACATTATTAATTTTCTTCTTTATATTAATCATATTAACATAGGGTTGGTTTGTACCCTTTACATAATAACTAGGGTTACAGGTAGGTCTGACTCTTGAAAAATATATAGAAAAGTATATGATACACCCACTAGTGCCCATCCACTAGGGGGCACATCCATAGGGATGCCATGGACCTGATTCACTGCATCACACAGATGAGCCAGATCCTCACACGTTCACCTATGCTCGTCCATAGGGACGTTTTCTCTACATATATGCTTTCCCACTGCCACCAACAGGAGGATCATCTGGAGTCTTCTCATCAACTCTGTTGTTGTTCAGAGGAGGGCATCACATCATATTTGTTCTTATTCTCATGATGATGTGACGAGCACTTTTCAAGATTTCCCACGTTCATCATGTGCTCAGCCACGGGTACATCCTAACTCAACAGATCGCTTTTCCATCGGATGATCATCTGGAGGTCTTCTCTCTCACATCATGGAGGAGGCCATATACATTCCTAGCCCCTGTCCCAGGCTGGAACCACGAACCCTTTATTAGGGTCTTTCTCTCAGGTTTGTAAGTTGAGATTAAGACTTCACATAGCTGCTATATTCCACATCTCCCAGGTTTGTAAGTTGGAGGATGTCTCCTATAGCTTCATTCATCAACAGTTCAATCGATATTTGTGTTGTTCTTCATATCTCTATGTTTATTATATTCAGTCTGTTAATCAGTTTGTTCCGCTTCTAAATCCATATCAATTGTATCGAAGCGGTCTTCTCTTCATTTATTTTTCTTTGTGCACGTCCCCGACAAGATTTGGGTACAAGAAGTTAGGACTCGAACTAATCAATCCATTGCAAGATCGATCATGTCGAGCCCGAAAACAACCCATGGGAGACGAAAATAAATATGATGGAGCAGGAGATCCTTTTAAAATGTTTCTCGATGAATCCCTTGCACGACAAAGGAATGAAATGATGGACAACTTTGCATGGATCCTTTGGCGGCTTCCCATAAGAGAAGCATCTTCATCAAGCGGTCATGCAACCCCCTTCAAGGTACAGGTAAATTTTGATATTCCATTATTTGAAGGACTGATAGATGTGGATGTTGTAGATAAATGGTTGAATTTTCTCGAAGGATATTTTTCGATCCATAATTTTTCCGATATGGAAAAGATTACTTTTTCACTCCTCAAGGCCATCCCCCATGTTAAGGATTGGTGGGAGACTTACTCTGAGTAAAGGGCAATAGAGGAATCTGCAATATTTATGGTTTCTCCTACATGGGATTCCTTCTGAGATTCCATTAAAGAACAATACTACCTTGTTGGAAGCTACGAGGACCAGTACACTAGATGGACCACCCTGCATCAAGAAAGGGACTAGACAGTGCCATATTTCACCAATATTTTCCATACCCTGCTCACCAATTTGGGTATCAAAGACTCAGAGCGACATGTGGTGCTCAAACACTGTGGCTATTTGCATAGATACATCAAACATAAATGGATTTTTTGGACATTGTCTAATTGGGTACGGCTTATAGATATGTTGTCAAGATCAAGTAGAAATTTAAGCAGAAGAGGCGAGAGTTTGGATCTACAAACGCCTCATAGCCGAAGCAGGGAAAAGGAATCCCCAACCCACACAACAAGGGACAGAGCAAAGATGTCCACTCTCAGTACAACCAGTCCAAGTCACAACACAATAAGGGCAATGAGAAGACGAAGAAGGACACATGAAAATTGTGTGAATACCATAAAATCCCTTGTCACAACACTAAAGAATGTTGCTCCAAGAAGTCACTCGTGGCCGAGATGAAGGATTATGAGTTAGAGGTCAATTATGATTCTGAATCAAATCCAGAAGGAGGGAAGTGGATTATTGATGTTGAATCCAGTGTCGTTGTCGCTACCACCAAAGTCCATCCAAGCGAACTAGAAGAACCAGAGGAAGGGGAATGCATCTTTCACTCACATATGTGGGTAAAGGGGGCTCCACTTCATTTCATTGTCGATAGCGATAGTTAGAATAACCTGATCTCAGAATACTTCATCAAGTGGTTGGACTTGCCAATGACACTGCACCCACATCCCTACACCATCGTCTAGCTTCGACAAGGAAGAGATCTTTGTGTCAACCAATAGTGTTGTCTGCCCTACAGCCTCAAGCCTTTCAAAGATGAGGTATTGTGTGATATTTCTCCCCTTGAAGTTTGTGATGTTCTTTTAGGACAACCATATTTGTGGAAGCATCATGTTGTGTATGAGTGTAGACCCCACAGTGTTGTTATTACTTTGGGTAGACAATTGTCAATGCAGTAAGGTCATTTCAAAAAATGGGAAGTTTGTCTTCTTTGTGATCCGTGCTCACAATAAGTAGAAGGTCATTGCCACATTTGTGGTCTCTACACAGAGCCTCTCTTTGCAGCAGAAGCAAGTGGACAGGATCGTGGAAGAGTACAGAGACATCTTCTCCTCACCCACCGAGGTACCGACGCACTTCCAAGTCAAGCATCTAATTGATCTAACCCCCGGTGCACCTCTTCCTAATGGAATATTCTATCACCACTCACTGATGGAAAATGATGAAATCAAGTGTCAGATCCAAGAGCTTCTTCAAAAGGGGCACATCAGACCCATCTCCTCTCCTTGTGAAAGCTCGATTGTACCAGTGTAGAAGAAGGATGGGATCTGGCGACTCTGCATTGATTACAGAGAATTAAACAAAATCAAAGTCAGAAACCGATACCCAATTCCTAGGATTGATGACCTTCTTGACCAACTCAAGGGGGAAAAATTCTTCAGCAAGATTAACCTAAAGTTTGTCTACCACCAGGTTCCCATCGAACCAATTGATGTATGGAAGACAACTTTCAAATCTAAAGAAGGTCTCTTTGAATGCTTGGTCATGTCCTTTGGCCTAACAAATGTACTAGCCACCTTTCATGAGGTTGATGGATGACATAGAGACCCTTCACCAACTTTTTCTTGTGGTATATTTGGATGACATCCCCATCTTCAGCGGAACTTGGGAGGAGCACATGTGGCATAATCAGTAGGTTTTGAGCACTTTGTGACAACACAAGCTATATGCCAACTTGGAAAAATGTTCCTTTGGCACGAATAGGGTCCAATACTTGGGCTACATTGTTGATGAGCATGGGGTACATGTTGATCCCGCTAAGATCCAAGTAATCTGTGACTGGCCAGCCCCGACCACACTAACCGAGCTTCAGATCTTCTTGGGACTAGACAACTTCTATCGATGATTTGTGTTGGGATTCTCCCACATTGCATGGGCCCTCATCCATGTGAAAAAGGGAGGTGGCAAGGAAAATTTCATGTGGGGGAAGGAACAACAACGAGCATTTGATGATATGAAGCATCACTTGTGCTCAGCTCCAGTACTCTCCTTGCTCGATCTGCAACAATCATTCGAGATTGAGACTGATGCATCTGACTATGTTGTAGGCACAATTCTCACTCAACACGATCATCTGATGGCATAGCATAGTGAGACACTCCCAGATGATTTCTAGAAATACCCCACCTATGACAATGAAACTTATTCCATTGTACAACTTGTCATCAATGGAAACATTACATTATGGGAAAGGAGACGATCATCCACATTGATCACAAGCCTTTATAGTTCATACAGACACAAGGGAAGTTCCAGAACGATCACCATCAGAAGTGGTCCACCTACCTATAGCAGTTCCATCTAAAAATAAAGTATAAGATAGGGAGCACAAATCATGTTGTTGACTACCTCAATCGACCTCCCATGGTTGCACTCACCACTGTGCTCCATTCATGTGGACATGAGGCATCTGAGAGGCTCCAACTTTATCAACAAAATACGGACTTCGCCACCACCTATCATCTCTTGGGTATAAGCGCGACTATCACTGATTTTCACATCCAGGACGGGTTTTTATGCCATCTAGTCCATCTCTATGTTCCTGCAAGTGAGCATGCAAAGATGATTTGGGAATCCCACTACATTCGGATGGAAAGAGATTTTGGCATGGAGAAAATTGTGGTCATTCTCCAAAAACATTTTTATTGACAAAAACTTCGAGAGGACGTTAGCAAGTATATCATATCTTGCATTTCCTGTGTCGTTTCCAAGCCATCCATCAAGAATCAAGGCTTATACACCCCTCTTCCTACCCCTGAGAAGCCTTGGGAATCCATCTCGATGGATTACATGTCTAGCCTTCTGTCCACTAAGCAAGGAAATGATTGTGCGTTTGTGTTCGTTGATCAATTTTTGAAGATGGTTATCCTCACAACCTACAAGAAGAACATCACAGCAGCAGATACTTCCAAGATATTCTTTGAATGAGTGTGGGTCCTTTTTGGAATACCACATACCATCATCTCCAACCAGGACAACAAGCTCCTCAACACATTTTGGTTGAGTCTCTAGTCATTGTTGGACACCAAGCTCACTAAATCCACTGCTTTCCACCACCAAATAGATGGCCAAACAGAGGTCGTCAATCAGATGATTGTGCACATCCTGTGCATGTACAACTCTAAGCATCTGTGTACATGGGATGAGAGTCTCCCCTATGTTCAACACAATTACAACAGGGCTCTTCATAGCTCCACAGACCATAGCCCATTTCAGGTGGGACTGGGTTTCCAACCCTTGGGTCCCATTGATGTTGCACTACCTATGGAAACCACACAAACAAACTCTTCCCATGTTCAATCTAATACCGACAAAGCCACCATATTCATTGAGAAAATTCATCACATCCACCAGCAGGTCCATGATATTTTGTAGAAAGCCAATGTTAAGTACAAGTTGCACCATGATCAACATAGGGTATTGCACCAATTTCAGGTTGGAGACAAGGTTTGGTTACATTTGCAGAAGGATTTTCTTACAAGGCCCCATCGGAAGCTCTTCCCACTTCTCTATGGGCCTTACACCATCACCAAGGTTGTGGGTAGAAATTATTTTGAGCTCAACACTCCACCCTTCCTTGGCTTACACCCAGTGTTCAATGTGGACCTCCTTCGGCCATATTTTCCACCAGTATTGGACACCTTAGAGATCGCAGAACATCTGACACCAATAGAGCTCAACCCTGGATGCATGGAATAGGAATCCACTGATCAGATAGTGGACACATAGGTCAAGGGCACTCGTCAACAGAGGATCCAACTTTATTGGGTTGTCAAGGCACGACAACTCCTACACCAAGGAAAGTGGCTCACCCGGGCAAAAATTCAACAGAATTATCCTCACCTGATGAGGGAACTCAATGAAATGGATATCATTTATTCCTAAGGGGGGAGCACTGATCCAAGTGGATATTGGTGGCCACCCACCTATTCCAATTGGCTCCTCTTGACAGTTTTTAGTTTAGCATGTTCTTTTGTACTTCTTTGTAACTATGGGTTCTACAATTCTAGGGTTGTCTGAATCCCTACACATCTTCCAGGTGGATACTGGTGGCCTCCCACTGAATCCAACTCACTTATTTTGTATTTTTTCATGTTAGCACATTTTGTTGTACTTCCAGGGCCGTTTTGGGGCCCTAAACAATGTTTGTTTGGCTCGCCAGAATCAAAATATAAATGGAGTCAGATTATGATGATGTAATATGTATTTCTCTCAAAGACCTTTCCAAAGAGCTATCACGCACCTAAAATGGAGTTCGTATGTAAAAGTTACAACCTTGGGAAGTTGAGGTACCAACTTACCGATAGGGACCCACATAACTTTTGTTGTTTCATCTCCTAGGGTTAGGTTTTTGGATGTCTAGGGTTTTGACATTCATGAGTAATATTAAAAAGGCCTCTGGAACCTCATTGTAATCATTCTTCTCAGACGGATACACGTAGTAGCCACATCTCTTCTCAGAGATAGCTACCACCATTCGAGCAAGTGTTTCAGTTCTACAGTTTTACAATTTCAGCCTATTTCATTTATTCAATAGAAGATATTGTTCACTGGATATATGTGTTGTTCCTCATATATCTGTGTTTATTCTATTCAATATGTTAATCAGTTTGTTCTGCTCCTAAATTTGGATCAGTAATATAATTTATTGTTGATAGTTAAAATGTATAACAATTTTTTTTATGATGTTTACTATCGTTTATTGGAATTGTTGCATGTTTTACATCATTGGAATGACATCTTCTCTGTAACTTATTTGAAATTTTATTATCATATGTGCACTTTAATATGATGTAATATGATTATTGTTTCATTTCATATGCTGTAATATTAGATATATAACAGAGAAATTAATTATTGCATGAAATAAATAATAACTTTTTATTCTAATTTTTTTTTTTTTGCAGAACAAGGATCTTCCAGAAGATCTGGATGATCCTCATCAAATAAATCCAGATCACGTTGGCTCTGATGCTGAGATGGAAAATGATGCTCATAATGACACATATATAAATGACAACGAGGATGATGTTGATGCAGATGATGATCATGATCACGATGGCGATGATCATGATGAGGCAGTTGTTGGTAGCATCCAATGACATTCATGATCATATAGATTGCATCATGGATCATTTTTTTATATATTTTTATAATGCTTATTTTCAAGGTTACTATCATATGTATCATTTTCACGGCCACCAGTACCATATTATTGAGTTGTATCATTTTTACATGTATCATTTTGACTTATATCATTTGGACATGACATATCATATTGACTTGTATCATTTTGTCTTACATAGTTTTTCATTTTTATTTATATCATTTGTACATGATGTATCATTTTGACTTTTGTCGATTGGTGGACATGTATCATTTTCACATGTTATTGATCGAATGGCATATTTGACTTTCACTTTTTCTAGTTATATATGATGATGATCTTATCAATATTGACTCGTCAATTTTTATATATTGAAAGTGGTTGATGATTTTTGGATGCATATTTATTACGTATGATGGTTTTGATTTACTATTAATGATGGATGTTGTCAGATTCACTTAAATTATAGATATTTGACTCACTTGTTTTAATTATAGATGATGATCATGCTATAATAATTATCTTGTTATTTTATATATACTAGATGTTGTAGATTCTATTTTGATGGAGATTTAATAAGTATAATGATGTTGTTAATTTATATAGATGTTTGTTTCCCTAAAAATTCTTTATAAATGTTATCCTATAAAATATTTCAAATGAATTGATATGACTTACTATATAATCATATAAGTTATTTAAGAGACATGATATATTTAACTAATTAAATTGAAATAAGACATATTAAATTAATAACTATAAGAAAAACAAGAAGCATTTTTTGAAACAAAAAAGGAAGCAACGATGGAATCCAAATTGAAAGAAAAATTGGAAGCCACACCATAAGAAAAATTGGAAGCAAAACAGGAATCAAAACTAGAAGCAAAACTAGACATAAAACTTGAAGCCAAACTGGAAGAAAAACTGGAAGCCATATCAGAAGCAAAACTGGACATAAAACTAAAGTCAAACCAGAAGCCAACCTGGAAGCAAAATCGAATGGCATATTAGAAGAAAAACTGGAAGCAACATATGGCGCTACGCTTGGCGCTATTTCCGACATTATTCTTGGCACTACACCTGACGCTATTCCTGGCGCTATTTTCGCGATGCTAAATCCGACGCTAATTCCGGTCTAAATCTAGTGCAACTATAAATGGTCCAGATTGCGCCCAGTTTTGCGCCAGAAAAGGTGTTCAATTCGTGAACTGAAATATACATTAAATTCAGGCGCTAATTGCATGTTCTATTGTAGTGTAGGTAGTTAATGTATTGAATAAAACTCACCTAGATTTCAAATACTTCAATCTCTTCTTGTCCTCATTGTTGGAAATCTAACTATATTTATTTCATTCATTTACTTTATATTTTGAGTATAGTTTGGCATGCATAAGTCATATATATATATTACAGATTGAAACATCTACCATACCTCACCTTACAATGCCTGATACCAAGAATCTTAAATAGCTTCTTCAACTGACATGTCAGTTCAAATGTTTTCTAGGCTACAACTTTAAACATTCTCAGTTTTACCAATTGGTTTCAAAAAGGAAGCAAGAAAATCTTTGAAGTGAAATGGAGTTGGACTCACAATCCAACATATTGCAAGAATAATCAATGTTAGATTGTTTAACAAACTACAATTTGGTTGAAAATGAACTACTTGAATCCTTGGTAGTTTTATTTTGATCCTCCTATATAAGATGTGCAAAGTGGTGTTCAAAATGACAACCCAATTAGATGCAACAATTATGATGTTAACAATAGATATATTTAGTAATAAATATAAGGATTGCAAAAGCTTTGAGGCAAGATAAGGAATGCAAAAGAGAAACATGTGTTAGAAGTTAGGATCTTTTAGAAAACTACTAGGAAAGCACATAATTTATGAGTAAATGACTAATAATGTGATAAGTGACTTGTTAATCAAACCCAACCTCTCCAATGCCACTACATGATTTTGATCTATGGAACAATTCTATAAAATAACGCACCTCATGTGTATATTATGTCTATTGTAAATATGTTCTAGTCATCTCATCGTATTCAAAACATAGAAACACTATATTTAAGCTTATCTAGAAATCTATTTAACTATGTTTTTCAATTCTCGAGACAACATATGTGTCATCAAATTTCTATTTAACTATTATTTTAATTCTCGGGACAACATGTGTCATCAATTGATCTCTTTGAATGCTCAGTGTGCCGACTAAAACACATGCATTTTGATGCCCAACAAGTTAACTACTAGCTATGGAAAGTAATTCAATAACATATCATAGTAGAGCATAATGAATGTAGATTGTACCCCTAAGTTATACCATACACATAGAGTGTGAGAGATTACTTCTTACATAGATATATTGGTTCACTGAGAAATAATTATACTTCGGTCAATGTTGCTATAATTATAGCATGTAATTATGTTGTATAATTGTGATAGTGCATTCTACACTAGAAATAATACTAGCATATTATAACACAAACAAAATAGGCACATTATGCATTATAGTCATTAAACATTTCTAAAATGTTGTGCAATGAATCGTGTATTTGCAAACAAGCAATTTTAATCCACCAAAAATGAAGATACTCTAACTTGGTTAGCTAAAAAAATGCAAACCGTGAAATAATATACAATAGAGTACAAACATCGTGGATGGCTTAGTTTATTATTGGAAGCTCTAATTCACTTGAATTTGGCATAAGCTAGCCTATTCAAATTTAATACGCAACCTACCGTGTTCCTTGTTTTAGTACGTTCCATATTTATGGGAGTAGGATAGGGGGCAAAATTTCATGCTAATTCGTAGGTAGCTCTAGGATTGAATCCTAAGGAAGAGGTATCATTCCATGAACCATTCAAAGAAGGAAAAAGAGAGTGATGGGCACTCTATTATGTCGACATAGGAAACTATCACTTTCTATGAAACATCCATTAAACTCAACCTATTGTAATTGCATTTGTAATTGGATCATAGAACTCATGTTAGATTAAAAAAAGGGCATAATCTAATTTACGTAACTCAAAAAAAGTGGATGGTATAAAACCAATCTTTAAACCAATAGTAACATCATGCTTTCTTAAGCAATGGTTAGTCTAGCATCTCCTATTTCGAGGCTAATTTCGACCTACTTTGGTTTTCTCTTTCTGTGTACTTCCATGAATAGCACAACACTCCTTCCATTAGAATCATAAGTGGAAAACATAACTCCTCATATATAGGATTAGCATCAGAACTATTCAAAGGATGGGTGTTCATAGGATTGGTTAGTAGAGGTCTCGTACAAAGTACCTAATGTCGATTGTAAGGGGACTTGCCTTTAACTAGAAGGTGTCCACAGGGGGGGAAATCACTTATATAGTAGTAAATAAAGGCCTAAACMTAATAAATCATAGTGAACTAGTGGTAGGAATAGACAKAAGAGATGGAAACCTAAAATGAGTTATGTAAAGAAATTTAATCGATTTTATGGACTCGGCAAGATGGTAATGCTYATAAGGGAATATAGTTTCTAAYGCTTAGTGCATTGAGCCTTAACCTAAAGTTAAAAGCTTTAATGGCTAAAGCATAAAGAAAGTTATAAGGGCCTAGTAATGGCTAAAGCATAAAGAAAGCGATAAGGGCCTAGTAATGGCTAAAGCATAAAGAAAGCTATAAGGGCCTAGTAATGGCTAAAGCATAAAGAAAGCTAGTTTTGAGGGGAATAAMCTCAATCATTTGCTTCATTGCCCTATATCTTTGCCATATGTAACAAATGTTGGTGCTAAATACACATGTGTTTAACATGCCATTATCGCTCGATTGAAACTCAACCCACAACTGTAGGTTTTCATTCAACATGTAGATATAGGTTTGCATAAATCTCTTAACATTGGGCCCATGCATGAATTCAACACATCAAGTAAGTTTGCATCATCCATTTTCCAAATATCACACGTGTGAATTCATGGGTAACACACGGACAAGATGTTGCACATTTTCCATGCATCGATGGCCTATGGAAGCAACACACTCAACAACAATCTAAGAAGACCATATATTATAATCATAAAACTATGGGAAACCATTGAACAACTAGGACACCAAAGGAAACTCCAATGTTTAAACCTTGACTTTTTCCCCATATGTGTTTCTCATTGATTCCCGTCGCTAGAATAACCATTTCCTAATCAATCTAATTTCTATTTATTATTTATAAGTTGGGCGATCCATAAACAATATCAATTATGATCCCATGACAAGTGGATTTCCTATGCTTGAATGGAATCCCAAGTTCTTATTAATAAAGAAAGTATCATCAATTTTGAAGATCATAATTTGGAATCCCAAGTTCTTATGGTTTAACTCCGTATCGTTTACTGATCATAATTTTTTGTTTAAAATCTTCATCTCATATTCCATCTTCATTTGAGGTGGGAAGAGAGCTAATTGGTTCATGTTAACGCTTGTAGAAAAGTTTTCCGATGTTGCTTATAATGGACGACCTGATAGGGATCAAATGGTGAATTTGGGCACATAAAATAAGTCTCGAGCGATTTAATCTAAATGGTGAATTTGGGCACATAAAATAAGTCTCGAGTGATTTAATCTAAAAGAAGTAACTTAGCAGCGATCCATATGAACGGTGAGTTTAGGCGCATAAAATGAGTTTCCAGCAACTTAATCTAGAAGATCATAATATAGTATATAATTTTGGAGATTGATTTTAGGTCTCCTATTATTTAACATTATGTACAACAACATCTCTTACGATTGTGTTTTTATGAGAGTTTTTACAACATCTCTATCGGTGCCACGTGGCTCGTTACCGTGCGTTGGATCAGGCCATCCAAACGCTTCCACGTGGCTTGTTCCTGTACGTCGGATCTTTGCCACGTGGCTCGTTTTCGTGAATCGGATCTAGTTGTCCGATGAGTGCCACGTGGTTAATTTGCATGCGTCGGATCTGGCAGTCCGATTGCGGTCACGTGGCTCGTTCCCGTGCATTGGATCTGGCCGTCCGATCATTGCCACGTGGCTCGTTCCTGTATGTCAAATCTCTGCCACGTGGCTTGTTTCCGAGAGTCGGATATCTGCCACATGTCTTGTCTGCATGCGTTGGATCTGGCCATCCGATCTCCGCCACGTGGCTTGTTTATGTGCGTCGGATTTGACCGTCCGATCGGTGCCACGTGGCCCGTTCCCGTGCATCGAATCAAACCCAGCAATCTTTGCCACATGGCTCTTCTCCGCACGTCGGATCTGGCCAAGTTATCTGCCACGTGACTCGCCTTCACACGTCGGATCTGGCCAAGCTTGGCGTTCCGGGATTATACAGGTGACTAACAAGGATGAGTGCCTGTTCTTCTTCTTTCGAGAGAATAGTTATGAATATAAATAGACGCCCGCAGGTAGGGAAGAATGAGTTCTTCTTCTTCTTTGTGAGACAGGCAACGAAAGGGAAGGATGAGTAAGCGAGTGCAGAGCAGCGGTACTCTTGAACTTCAGGTTCTCCATGAGCAGCGGCGAGAGTTTAGAGTTTTCACTGTTCCAATCTTCCGTAACCATGGTTCAACGTATGAGAGTGAAGGTTACATGAATTTTATACAAATAGCATTTACAAAGTTTCCCTATTTAAATTTGAAGAAAAAATGGGAATTGGGTGAAAACCCCAATTTCGGATGAAATTCAATAGTAAAGTTGGTTCATAATTGTCGAATTGATGGATTCATGAGCCAATTTGACAGATAACGGGTTAAATTAAGTTAAGAGGCTGGAATCAGATGACTTACTGTGACAGACATATTGAAGAGGATCTGATCACAATTTATCAGATGACTTACTGTGACGGTTATTTTTAATCTTTGAGTGGGGAACGTCCACATTGGATAACCAGGATACTAATTTTCAGCATCCAAGATAACCAGGATAACCAAGATGCAGGAGAAATGCGAAGGTGGGTAGAACCAATGCCTGAGTTGTTGGATGGTAATGACTGACGATTGTACCGTCTCATTACCTGTGGGTCGTCGCGGCTTCTAATGAGCCGAATTTCATAAAAACTCCGCTATGGAAAGATATTGCTCGGATGCCTTCATCTATTAGGGAGCGACTGGAAATTGTTTCTTACCATGAGGGAGGGATTTATTGAATATATATATAATTTATTTATTGAATAAATATAATCATTTTAAAATATTTTTAATATTATTTATATTTTAATAATATAAATTTTTTATTTTATTTTTATAATGAAAAAATTAATAATAATTCATATAAACAATTCATATTCATAGTTAAAACAATTCATAATAACATGATTGAAATGTAACTCATATAAACAATTTATAGTAAAAACTAGGTTTTATGATGGCTATCACTATATAATTTAAGTAACTATTATTTTTTTTTATTGAATATATGTTATTTCTTTATTAAATATATATATGTAATTTTATTGAATATATGTAATCATTTTGTTTCAATGAAGCAAAAGTCAACTAAAGTCAAAGGACGTGTAGGTTTTATGATGGCTATTACTATATAATTTAAGTAACTATTATTTTTTTTTATTGAATATATATTATTTCTTTATTAAATATATATATGTAATTTTATTGAATATATGTAATCATTTTGTTTCAATAAAAAGCAAAAGTCAACTAAAGTCAAAGGACGTGTAGCCTTAGGGATTTAGGGCTGCAAAGTGGACAACATGCGCACTGAATATTTAAATGCATGTGTTGCCACCCTCCCATCCATATCTCATAGGATGAGCGACATTTGAGGCATTCAAAGCTCATACACACAGGAGAGACAATATTTCATCTTTGGTTTAATGGCTCCCCTCGCACAACAGAGTTGGCATATTGAGATGGGTATGGGACACACGAGCAAGGTGTTATAGATTTATTAACCCCCTAACCCTTGGGACATCATCTCCTAGAGGTCACCTACCCAATTAATCCACTTTCACCATTTCCCCCCTGAGTTTCTAGTCTAATTTCCCTTCGGTCGCACTTGTCCTTCCTCAAGCCTGTGACCGAAAGGGTCGATCGCCCTTTCAGGACTTCCAAGTCGCAAATGGGTCGGTCTGTCTGAGTGCTTAGGTCGCGACCAAGCCTAGAAGCTCCCTTTTTTGGACTTGGTTGTGATGGATGAGACCTTACTCTGATTTCTCAGGGTTTAGTCTCGAGAAGGCTTCCATTATGAGCCTAAGGATATTATCCTATTAACCATATTGACCTATCCCTAAAGCCCTATAAGAACCAATCCATTTCCATGGGAAAAGAGGGGAGAAAGAACTAGCAAGGTTACTATAGTGTTCTGGTGGCAAAGCTTGGGAAATGAGCTTGAAAGAAAGACATATCTTCAGTTTACACCTATAACTTCTGATATTTCTTACTTGATTAATAAAAGATATGTTGGATGTTTCCCTCTAATTGATTGTTCATGAAAGTTTGTGTGTTCATTGATAGAGAATTCATATATTGGTATGTTATGACATATTATCAAGTTTAGAAGCATCCTTTGTTCGTATCTTTGTTCATGTCTTAGGTATAGGAAGAACCAAAGGGAGCTCAGCTCCTGCAGGGTGCAAAATCCATATAACAGATTAGCGACCATACTGGGGAGATTGTCTTTTATGTGTTTTTCTTCCTTTTTTACATGTTTTCTTTCTGATATCTTTACCCATTAAAATGTTTTGACCTAATTTCCAGACTTTGTTGTGCTTTTTCCCTAGTTCAGTTGAAGAAACCTATATCTTGGATCTAATAGATCTCATCCTAGATCTATCTTTTTCTTTTTTCTCTGCGTTGGTCGTGATTTCCCAGTGTGCACAGAGCGACCGAAGCCTTCCTGGTCGTGTTTTTCCTTCTTGGGAGTGATGACCATCCCTTCTCCCAATTCTACTAGGAGCAACCATACTCTTCATTCGCATTGTTCCTCTTGATGGGTCGTGACCCACTCGCACTGTCTCCCTCTACAGGGAATGACCGACCCCTTAAACCTGCGTTTTTGAAGAGTTATCCTGCAAAAAAACTCAGCCAGATCCTTTCCCATTGGTCTCCTTCAACACTCTAGACCTGTCTTAGGCTTGTCTCCTTGATTTTGCTTCTAATTTTTTGGAATTTATGAAATTTATCTTGTTTTTGTGGCCATCTCATGCAATTGATAGGTACAAATAGGATCATCTAGTTTAATCCTTTCAGTATAGTAGAAGGTTATTCATAGCTTTATGAGAACATTTTTTCGTAAATCCTATCATTTTATTATACAAGTCTCTTTTTCATTAGTTTGAATGTTTGTCATTTCCAAAATCAGTTGAGAACCTTTCAAACTATTGTTTAGACTCAAAATCTTTTTGTGTGCTTTAATTTTGCATGCTTGGTTTTTTTCTTCTATATTTTGCATTCATTTTAGAACATTGTTAATTGAAAGCAAAGGCTGAAGAATAATTTTTTGTTTCAATTTTCATGTAGTTTGAAAAAATAAAAGAAACAAAAAACATTTCATTTAGAGTACTTTAAAATATCACTGCAACAATTTGTGCTTGGTTGGGAATTTCATAAATCATTCCATGATTTTGGCTGAAAAAATTGTCCTTTTGTTTCATTTGCAAGAATACATATGAATCAATATGCATTATGGTGTTTTCTTACATAAAAAGAAAAAAGAAATATACTCTTCTCCCTCTCATAAATAGGATTCATCGAAAGGAAAATTGTTGAAATTTCATCCATTTGCATCCATTCGGAGTTGAGTCCTTTCACATCATAAGTTTCACTTCCACACAACCTTTTGACTAAAGAACAACTTTAAAAAATGAACACACATTAATAAAATTAACTAAACTTTGTATTTTCTAAGAACACCAACAATAGTCTAGGTATAGGGTCTTTGGACCAAGATAAGTGAGTAAAATGTCCAACACCATGAACAAAAACCATAGAATACTAAAGAGTGCTTGAACCCAACTTTCGTATAGGAATATTCAAGAACCCCCTCTCAAACAGGGGCTACACACAAGGTCGCATGTGGCTGGGAAATGGATATTACCCCTCTGAGGCTTAACCAAACATATTGAAACAATATTATATTGGGGATTCTTCTTGAGAATCAATTGTTTCCATTTGGTCTCATAACTTCGTGAATCCTAAATCTGTTCGGGGTCCTCTGATGCTTTTTCCGGTCCTTTTTTTCTCAGTCCTCTTGAGGAATTTCAGACTTGATATCTTGCCCATACTGTCGGACCCGACTGTCAAATGTACTCGCACGAAGGCTGACTTCGATTTTGTGACCTTAGTTTCCATAATATTTAGGGCTCTTACACAAGGTGACGACGAAGGGGAGTCTTTGTTGTACCTAGATCACACATTGGTCAAACTCACTTGGGCTCCTTGGAGGGAAACCCATGGATAGACTGTCGGGGAGCTTGCACCAAAGTGTAAGTATGTTAAGCATGTCGCCAACGTAACTAATCCACCCACTTATCCCTGCCCCTTCTCACATGTTCCCACGATGTTGGATTTCACCACCAACTAGTGCACTAATGGTGAGAAGCTTTGGTTTGTTTATTTGATTCCTAGATTTCTTAGCACATGTTGTTTATTTTCTTTAGTTGGCTTTAGGACTGTCATTATTATATCTCAATCTTAGCCGATCAAAACTTGCGTAGGTCTCGGAGGATGTGAGGTTTTCCTCCACTACGTTACACACTTTTTCTTCCCAACTCACCCAAACACCACCTTCGAGAGGAATTCCATGAGGAAAAACACTCTGAAGTCGAAAGTGTTGTTACCCCTTTGCTTGAACGCCTAGAAGGAGATAACTTTCTAGAGGGATTTGTACTCCCTACAAATCCACCCTTCACTAACCCTTTTGGTCCCCTCCTTCTTCAGGTAAACTTTGCTGGAGAACCTAAACTCAATATCGATTATCCTCATCTACCACTTATACCTTGTGAAGGTGTCGTGAGCATGGAAACCCAGCAAACCCATTTATCCAAAGGTTACATCACAACACCATGGGTTTCTGGTCCATATGACCCTATGAAAACCCCTAAACAACCCCACAACATCCTCACTCGATTAGATACAACCATAGACTCTACTTTTAAACTATTGCAAAAAGATCAATCACATGCCCCTTCACGCACCCCTCATCCCCCCATATCTGGTATCTGTAACACACCCAACCCCTAAGTACCCTTTCTAGAGACGGGGCATCAAAATTTCGCTTACTTTAGTCTTCTCGGATCATCTCTCTAAGATTTCCATTCTCTTCTACTCAACCTTAGCTCTCTAACGACCACTACTAGACTAAAAATCGAGCTCTGGGTTGAAATTTATGGCCTCCTAAAGTTCTTCATGAATTATCAAACATGGGCCACATGGCTCCACATCAGTCATACCATCCCCGAGTTCCTACATCCACATGGGAGGTTCATCCACCTTCCAATCTAATGGCAGGACACAGTCTTCATTTAACACATGAGCTAGAGGGAAGTTTGGTGTTCGACGCTTCGGTGTTGAACGTCCCTTCTCCTTTATGCATGCCTATCCTCTGGAGTCCCAAATTTATAAACTCTCAAAGGAGCCCAGAATCTCTCCATGTGGCTCCAGCCTTCGGGTCTTTCGGCTTATCCTCGATGCTACACCCCAAACCTCCGGAGTCCAGAAGTCCCGGACTCTTGAAGGGTCCACCCTCGCACATGGTGACGTACTCAATGCGGAGGCAAGGACAGGTGGGCCTCGAGAATTCCAACCGCCAAATGGGCCAAGTAAGCAAGTACCAGGGGTGTCACATGGAAAGGAAGAGATGACATGTGGCCCCTACAGTGAGTGATATGTGTCACGTTTTAAAGGGAACATAGGGTCTATGAAATTCACAAATATAGGTGACACATGGCACGTCAAACGTGGGTCCATGTTACCCTTGGTGACATCAACGTGCCACATCACCCAGGACTGGTAGCCTTCCAAGCCCTTCGATCTAATAGTCAAGGTGTGTCCATGTATCCCCTTGATCTATGGCCTCCATTACTTCGTAACTTCAATGTTCGGGGGATTCGTGGAATGACTTCCTTCTTACTCCCGAAGTGATTAGCTCTAGGCTCACCATGGTCTAGATCTAACGGTCAGGGGAGATCTCGAAGGGTCCCCAGATCTATGGTCCTTGTCACTTCGCCACTTTGGCCTTCGGGGGTTTCAGCATTATGACTGCTCCACTTTCTCGAAGTAAGACTTCATCGAAGTATCATACGTGGGCCCTCCACCAGTTGATCGGACGGGTAAGAGGGGTTCTCAATGAACTCCCCAAATCCACGGTTCTCATCACTTCGTAACTCCGAAATTCAGGGAGTTTGGTGCTATAACATCTATGTTCTCCCGAAGTAGGACTTCGTTGATGTTACCTTAATGTAGATCCAATGGCTAAGGGGACTCTTGAATACCCTCAGATCTATGGTTCGCGTTACGTCGTGATTGATGAATGAATCAAAGTTTAATGGTCGGGCGGGTCTATCTTCCACGGTTAGTGATCCAGGGGGTCATTCGTCTTCAAAGTTACACTGATCCAAAATAAGGAGAAAATCGTACAATGGCAGTGAAGTGGCAATGCAATGCTCAGTTTTGGTAAGAATCAAGACTTTACCACATTCACAAAGTGGGTTAGAGCATTACACATAGTCTTTTGCAAAGTTATCACATATGGTTAAAAACATATGAAAAAAACCAATCAAGCTAGACTATATACCATGTCCCGAAAACTAAACTTAACATGTTTCCAACCACTATCCAATGTATAGCTAAACGATTCTAATCCATTCAACAACATTCCACGTTACATAACATAGAGGCGGTGCAATGTTTTATGACATGGATTGGTCGTTGTAACATTCCGATGAGTGGTCACATCAAAGGGTTCGTTGTACCGTTGGCAACATATGTGAAACAAATGTGAAACGTATGTTATATGTGGCATAGTCATTGCATGGTGCACGGGTCAACGTCCCATCCCTTAACATTTGTGCATTGGGTGCGCGGTCAGTTTGTAACATCGTGCGCAGTTAGTGGCTGGCGGTTTGTAATGTTTTGTGCACAGTTTAGTATAACATCTGGCGGTTAGCTCGTTGGGTGCACAGTTTGGTGTTGTAACTTCTAGTGGTTTTGCAACGTTTGGTGAGTCAACATATATGGTTCCATTATTAACATATGAAACAGCTGGCGGATATCCATTGTGTGGCGGGATTTGCAATGTCACATTAAATGGTTCAATTTGGCGGAGTTCCATTTGGCGGATATTCATACTATGTACAACATATGTTCCATTTATAACATGGTTCAATTTGGCGGGACATCAAATGTGGCACTAACCGATCACATATAGCGGAGTTCACATACAGTTCAGATCTGGCTAATATAACATTTGGTTGAACAGTCTGTCGCATGGATGAGTTGGCAAGTGGATGAGACATACAACTCACGGGATTTGCAATACCAGATATGGTATGTATAACATCAAGATTTGGTTATAACGGCTGGAAAGTGGATAACATTTGATGTGTACAACTTGTTGTAACATTTGGCGGGATATGAAATACCATATATGGTATATGCAACATCGGAATTGGGATATAAAACTTAGTGGATGGATATACATATGGTGGAGTTCTGGAAAATATAGCATATGGTTATAACCGATGTATAAAAATAACATTTGGTTCATTTGTATCTGCTAAAATGAGAAAGTGGGAGAGTCGAACCCGTGACTTATCCTCCCACTACGTCTTATCAGCATGATTCTAGCCACGTTTAGCACTCAGAGGATCATTCTGTTGTTATCAAAATCTTGCAGGGATAGAACAGATGCACCAGAGACGGGTTTGAACGTGCGACTTGCTGCTTTATAATCAAGAGTTTCAGCCGGTACGCAGAGGAGAGAGTTTTGTTGTAAATGTCCAGATGTTGTTAGTGTAAAAGTCAACTGTACTCTGTTATAATTGTAATTTCCAGAAGAAAGGTCTTGAAGGCTTTTTCCAGCATTTTGTTCTACAGTTGTTGAAGTTGATTCCATAACCATTTTGTACCATTTTAAAGATATTAATTGGATCGGTACCCATTGGAGAGAAACCCAGAGACGTAGCCTAGTGAAGGGGGTGAACTCCGTTATCAACTTCTGTTTGTGACTCTCATTTACTGTTTCTCATTTCTGTTTCAGTTTTCATTTCATTTCTGTTTTTAAGCTTTCAATTGATTGTTAATGCTATTTTATGAATCGAGCAAACTAATAAACACATTCATTAAACTTTTTAATGCACATAAGTTGAGATTCGACGGATCAGTTAGGGAGACCTCCAGACGCCGATCAACCTTATGGGTAACCATAAAAATTAGTTTTCTTTGATCGGTTTACAAATGGTAAGGTTGAAACACTCTGTAGCTCTGAACTCCCGGAGTTTCGAAGCCAGAAAGACTTATCTCTTTTCGTGTCTATGTAGGGTTCCTAGACCTTGGTCACATGTGTCCTTCTAAAAATCTCGTGGGATACACGCTAATATCTTAGCTGTGAGTTGGTTAAGGCCACGGGCATGAGCCCTCGGTCAAACAAGTGAAATGTCTGAAGGAGGCACTCTCCTTCCATAGGGTTTGAACTTGGCCTTCCCGCAAAGGTAGATTTAAGAGGTCGACAAGACTTAAGCATTCCAGTAAATCCTACCCCGACCCTCTTGTAGACTTACGTCCCACAACTCTCTAACTACTAAACTGAGGCAAACAGACAACCATTCAAAAGCATGGGTCCACAATGAGACAATACATATTTCTACCTTAATCATTCAATACAAAACTTAGTCATAGACATATAAATATATTCAATCATCATTTCCATTTCAATACACAAAGTATGAAAATACTTATCAGAAAACCAAAAATCGTGAAGTGATTGCTTAAAGGGGTGTTTGTTTCCACCAAACCATAGGCACATCCACTCCAAAATGGATTTACTGTTGGACACCCCCAAGCTAGACCACGATGCTCTGAGAGAGACTCTTTCTTCTTACTCAACGACAGTCAGGGATGGAGGTTACTCTCCTCCTCCCACGGGATCTTGGCAACTGGTTTTCTCTGTACCAAGCAAGGAGGTCTACATGAGTACTTCCACAATCACTCGTCAACCTTGTTTATCAGCTTGTAACGAAAACCATGCTAGCCAATTATTGCACCCAAAACAAGCTTATTTCTCAGTTCTTCCTCGAAACAAAGAGTTTCAAGCACTCTTTTCTCTTCTCGAGATTGGTCTCTCGACTTTGCTTCCTCATGCAGATCTGCATCTGCCCACAAATTACCTATTTTGTTTCCTTCCTCAGCAAGGTTGTGTGGGTCGGAATCCCCAACTCGTGGTCAGGTCTGGAAGTCTTGCAGATGGGTACTCTACCCCATCTCCTCATTAACTCTTGAGGATGACTCTTCCAACTAAAAGTCTGTCTGGTAATTCATTTCTGGGTCAGAGGGATGTTTTGGATCTGAGTCATTAAATCCAGTAAGGTACTGGTTTGGTGGGGGGTCATCTCAACCATTTCTGGTTCCCCTTACCATCTCTCTCATAACATCATGGTCTATCTTGGAAAACCCCCATTTCATCAGTTATGCAACACTATCCATTTTCTATTAATAACAGAAAATGCATACATTGACCTTTTATAAAAAAAAGGTTCATCAAATCCAACATTCACACATATCTAGTCTTACATAGTCTTTTGGCCAATTATAGTTATATTTACAAACTAGGGAAAACAGGGGTATTACATTATCTCCCATATGTTTCAAACTTCTTTCCCCCATTTCTCCCCCATACACTCTACACCACAACAAGATCAATCGAACGTTTCCACAACCCAAATATCAACATTGACATCTGTATCAAATGTTGTCCCCACCATTGTACCACCACCTTCAAGAACACAACCTTTTACACCCCCCACTGTGGTGGAAACCTTTATCTACCCCGTTTTTCTTAGGAGGCGATCCCAACCTCTTTGGAAAACAACCTTCAACGAGAGGATTACCTCCCCAAGGAAGTCAACTAATTGGTTTTGGCCAACAAACATCCATGAACTAGCCTTTCCCTGGGGGACAACCCCTGTACTCAGAGAAAATATGCGACCAACATCTTGTTGGCGGGGCAACCCTTGAATTATGGATCATTTTTAACGTGGGCATATCCTACTATCGGGAGCCAACCTTTATTTGACTAGGGGGCAACCCCCATCCTCAGGTCCATATTCGCTCCGGGGGAACCGATCAACTGGGGGGAAACCCCCAACTACCGGACAACACCCATCATGGGGAAAAACTATTCCCTCTACTAGCAGCCTACTATATGGACACCCTTACCCAGAAATATCCAATATTGTATGGAACCAACCTCCACAACCCACAAATCCTGCAATTTCTACCCAACTAGGAGGACCCCCTCGAGGACCGCCATATAATGGTGGACCTCCTAGTGGACCACCCCACAGTGTAGGGGGACCACCCTATGGTGGCAGACCTCCTGTAGAACTACCCCTTTTGGGAGGACACACTGGGGAATCACCCTATGGAGGCGGGCCTCTTGGAGGACCACCCTATGGTGGAGGACCCCCTAGGGGACCACCCTATGGAGGAGGAATTTCTGGAGGACCACTCTATGGAGGAGGACCTCCTGGGGGACCACCTTATGGAGGAGGACCCCCTGGAGGACCCCCTGGAAGACCAACTTATGGAGGAGGACCTCCAAAACAACACCCATATGAAGGAGGACCATATAACCCACCTCCACATGTCAACAAACAACTCTCATTCTTGGAAACTTTATATTTTCCCAATCTTTCATGGTTGACTAATGATCCCATACAACATTCCCCTTTTTGGCCTCCCATTCCTTCCAAACTCCCATCCGATATTCCCAAGTTCGATGAAAATCCTGGAGAAGATCTAAACAATCACGCGATGACTTTCCACCTATGGTGTTCTTAGAACTCCTTGATGTATGATTCCATTAGGTTACAACTTTTCCAATGAACCCTTATAAAATGAACAACCAAATGGTATATAGAACTGTTGTGAAACTCCTTTGACGACTTTAATTCCCTTTCCATGGAATTTTTGACACACTTCCAATTACCTATCTACTATGAGACTGGTACCTAGATCTTAACCTTGTTACGTCAATCAATGTCCACCCACATTTCAGATCACATTCATGAGTGGAGGCATTGACATCAATTAATCAAAGCCACGATCCCTGATCAATTATTAGTTGATTGTTTCACCAAGTCTCTTTTGCCACTTATCACTTGAGAATTCACCATGGGATGCATTGTCACCGAGGAACAATCCATCAGTCAAGCCCAATATTTAGACTTGGTATACTCTCAATCGGGCACGTTATAGGACTTGATTCCCCATGCTCCTCGGTTGTCAATTGATCCCACCAATCCTGCACCTGGACCCCACGTCGATGGTATGATCGACCCTGTTTCTAGTTATACATCTGGTCAGATGAATAAGACACACAACCAATAAAATAAAGCTACCAATCCTATCTCATATGTCCATACAAGCACTCCAACGAAGCCCCCTGCCCAAACCTCCAAGGTTAATTTAGTGTAGTCAACCGCACCCAAAAACCTGCAGCAATCCAGAGGAAAGAAGAAAGGTAACAATAATAAGAAAAAGAAAAACTCTTCTAAGCAGTTAGGCCCCAAGAAAAAAGAAAACAATGATGAGGGTAAACATAAATGAAAGACCAAATATCCCTGCATGATTTGTAAAGAGGATCATTTCACCAAATATTGTCCTCATCTCGCCGAAATCCATCAATATCACGAACGAGGCCCATCCTCTTCTACACCTGCAGTATTAACAAATCCTTCCCCCCAACAACAACAACTAGTTTTGCAAACACAACAACCCCCACCTGGGGGCAACCCCGAATCCTCATCTGTAAACATCTTGATGGTTAAATATACAACTATATCTACTAAAGCCAAGAATTATGATTCTCTAGAAGGTGATTCTTTACCCAAGGATCCCCCCACATCCACCCCACCTAATGGCCCTCTCACACTAGAGAAGCCAACTATCGAACTTTCCTTACGCCCTCCAAAGGGAGTATTTCGTCGTACTATACACAATCCTAATATCCAAGTAGCTTAACACTACAATATAGTAGAAGATCTCACCCAAGCCCCTTGTGCCATGTCGACACTTGAAGTATTGTAGTCCTGCCCCACACAACGTAAAGATTTATTATCATCCATTGGTGGAATTGAACCTAGAAAATCTAATGTTATTTCCTTTGACACAAGTTGCAATGATTCTCGCCTATCACACCAATTAGCATTACAAATCAATGTCCGATCTCTTAATAAAAATGTCTTTTGCACAGTTCTTGATGAAGGCATCGTAGCTTGCATTATTTCCTTGACATGTTGGAAATCTCTTAGTTCTCCTCAACTTACCACATCAGAAACCATCCTGAAAGCTTTTGACGGTCATTTTTTCAAACCCCACAGAACTCTCCCCTCATTACCCGTTGAAGTTGCAGGAAAAACCGTTTCGGTAGAAGTCGAGGTAATTGATGCCACACTTGACTATAATTTTATTTTAGGTCGCACCTAGTTTTACGCCATGAAGGTTGTGGCGTATAGTGTCTTTCGAATTTTTAAATTCCCCCATCAATGAAAGATATTCGGTATAGTCCAACTCAAATTTTGTACCCCAGATGTGTGAATAAATCCTAATGCAAATGCCCCTTTTATAGGAGAGGCTTCTTCGAGATGCGAAAGCATTAGGGTCGGCCTTTACCCCTCATTAATGGGGACTTTTCCCCTCTTTCCACCAGATTTACCTCCAACTATCTCCATCAATATGATCTCCGTAGTTTCCAGAACACCCATCGGTTGCAATTACCCCTGGGTAATCCCTCACCCATCTAATATGGAGTCTTATGGAGACACTATGCCACTCTCACCAATTGAGATGTCATATATAGTGATACAATCGACAAGAGAATCTCATGATTCTCATTCTAGTCTCCTACTGGATGAGGAACTAGATTTTTTCCTCTCCCTCTTGGGCTACCAACATTTCACCATCCCATGACTTTCTCAAAATCGTCCTTCCTTCAGACGAAGATATTATGGAAGTCATGACTTTACAAGATAAACCTTGAGAGGATTTATATCATCGATCCTCTTTCCTGCCCCTTGGAGAGAAAAAAGAGACCCAGATACAAACCCTTGTTTCAACTAATATCCAAGATCCCTCCCTTTTACCTTCCACATCATACCCTGTTTTATCTTAAGTCAATTTGGGAAACATTTCCAAAACCATTTCAATCGACATTTCAGTTAAACCTAGGGTTGTGGAAAACATCTAGATAGGCATAGATTGTTCACCTGAGGAAATCAAATATTATACTTCCCTATTTAAAGAATTATGTGACATATTCACCTGTTCCTATGAATAAATGCTAGGTATTGACCAATAAATTGTTGTACATGAAATTAAAACTTACCCCGAAGCCCATCCAGTTCGCAACGTCTCCTCCATGTTCATCCATGGAAAGATGCAACCATTAAAGCGAAAGTTCAAAAATTATTGAACGCTGGTTTTATTTACCCCATGCCCCTAACTAAATGGGTGCCCAACATCATACCAGTTAACAAAAATCAGGGCACCATCCGAGTATGCATTGATTATAGGGACCTCAATAAGGCATGTCCTAAAGACAATTTCCATACCCCCTTCATCAATGAGATCATCAATGACTTTTCCGAATGTGAAGTCTTCTCATTTATGGATGGCTTATTTGGCTATAATCGAATTGAAATTACTACGGAGGACCAACACAAAACTGCTTTTATCTTCCCATGGGAAACTTTTGCATCTCGAAAGTTACCTTTTGGTATTAAAAATATTTGTGAAACATTCCAACGATCCATGTCCTACGTTTTCCATGAAAATAAACATATTGTATAGCCTTACCTCAATGATCTCCCTACTCGATTACCCAAGAGGTCCGATCACGTAGATCACCTATGCCAATTATTCATCCGTTGTCGATATTACAACATTCGCTTGAACCCACAGAGATGAATTTTTGTTGTGGAGTGTGGTTGCTTACTTGGTTTCATTGTATCCAGGTATGGGATCAGAGTTGATCCCCTCAAATTTGAGGAGATCATCGAATTGCCTCCTCCTAACTCTGACATCCAACTTCAAAGTTTGCAAGGGAAAGCAAACTTCCTTAGATGCTTTGTTTCCAATTATGTTGAAATCACCAAAGGTTTCTAACACATGTTTCTCTTTTGCATTCCTTATCTTGGCTCAAATCTTTTACAATCCTTATATTTATTACTAAATAGATATATTGTTAACATCATAATTGATGTTGGGCCAACAGATGATAGGGGATTCATCATTGATTCCGATGGACAAAATATCCTGGACTACTCTTTGGGGCTTGGAAAGACAACCAAAAATAAAGCATAAAGCCTAACAGTCTTCATGGGGCTTCAACTTGCAAATTCAAGAAAACTCCAAGAACTCACCGTTCTTGGAGACTCGGAACTAATTATAAAGGACCTATTTGACTTAAAAAAAAAAGCAAACTAAAACCCTAGTATACTTCATTCTCAGATTAAAACCTTGAAATGCCAATTCTCTAAAATCCATTTCTTCCATATACTTCGTTTCCAAAATCGGGCTAGTGATCGTTTATCAAAAGTAGAAAAGAACATGAGACATAGTAAACTCTTCATCAATCAGAATGAAACCCATGCGTGGATCCCTTAAGAACCTCCATTTTTGGCATTTCTCCTTTTCTCGTTTGAAACTTACTCTTTTTAACAATCCTGTGTTTCCTACCCCCTCCCCTTTACCTCAACCTCCTTCCTTGGCCTTCTTTCCCTTATCCGTCAGGCCCCTGCTCCCCCTTTTTCCCAACATTTGGATCCTCTTATCCTTAGCCTCAATGACCCTCCTTAGCACATGTGTCTTCTTGATGGTACCTCCCCCCCTTTCCCATGCGCCCCCCATTTCATTTCTTCCCTCTTTCTCGTTAGCTCTGCATGCACCCCATATTCCATGATGCATTATCCCACAAACTTGGCGTCATTGTTTATTATCTCCTCTATGAATGATCTCTTTGGTTCGTGGGTAATTCATATTTTCTATCCTCTCAAGCGTGCAATGTTTACTACCACATTTTAGCAAAGAACTTCATGCCATTTTGTTCCTGCGACCTCCTTTTATTATGTGGCGGAGTACTAGATCCCCCTTCTCTTTTCCATCCTATGCTACATAGGAAATCTGAGACCAAATTTAGAACATACATACGATCTTCAGAAGCTCAGAGGAAATAACATATTCATGACTCAGGGAATTTAAAATGGAAAACCAGGAGCTCTGTCGCCAAATTATCACTTTATAGAATCAACTACAACTCCAAGAACATAGACACGAGAAAGAGATTGAAATATCTCTGTGAGGGGTCAACATAAATATCAGGAATATTGGAGTTCTTAGTCAGCATGTGGGGAACCCCCTTGGCCACCCTCAACATCCTCCAGATTCAAATGAATCAATTAATTCACGGCTCCCTTCAACTTTTCACTCAGAAGAAAGAAGTGAACATAATCAGAATCCTCTAGACCTAGTACTGGCTCCAGCAAGGCACAAATCAGGAGAAGGAATCCCGCTGCCAAAGGAAAATCAAGCAAGTCTCCAGGAAGATGTAGAAGAATCCAATAATCTCTAACCAGGCTTTTTTTATGGCTTGCAAGCTTTTGTTTATTTTTTCTATGTATGTAGCCATTTTTACATGGCAGATTAGTAGTTCCTTTTGGACCACCTCAAAGTTATCCATTAGAATGCAGCGCAAAATTATCATTCTGGACATAGATCAAAGAATCAAATTTTCTGTCTTTTCGTAATGTGCTACAACACAAACCTTCTTTTTTAATATAAATTCACAACCATTTCTGTTAAAAAAAAAACATCATAATTGATGCATGTAATTGGGTTGTCATTTTGGACACCACTTTGCACATCTTATATAGGATGATCAAAAGAAAACTACCAAGGATTCAAGTAGTTCATTTTCAACCAAATTTCAATTTGTTAAACAATCTAGTATTGACTATCCTTGCAATATGTTGGATTGTGAGTCCAACTCCATTTCACTTCAAAGATTTTCTTGCTTCCTTTTATAAACCAATTGGTAAAACTAAGAATGTTTAAAGTTGTAGTATGGAAAAAATTTGAATTGACATGTCACTTGAAGAATCTATTTAAGATTCTTAGTATCAGACATTGTAAGGTGAGGTATGGTAGATGTTTCAATCTGTAATATATATGACTTGTCCATGCCAAACTATACTCAAAATATAAAGCAAATGAATGAAATAAATATAGTTAGATTTCCAACACCGAGGACAAGAACATATTGAATTATTTGAAATCTAGGTGAGTTGTATTCAATACATTAACTATCTAGAATGACAACATGGATTGTAATTTATTTTTTTGTTTCTTTTTGTTTTGATTATAACTTAATTTGTTATGAAATATGCAAAATACAAGTATTTCCATGCATCTTATTTTTTTTTGTTTTAATGTCCTATATTATATATAGGGAAGGAGCATGAGTATGCTTAATGATTAATGGAATATAAGGAATTTTACATGCATAAAGACCATAAAGGAGATAAACTATATAAAAAACTTAACTAGAAAGTAAATATAAGGACTAGATGCTATGCAACGTACCCTTTTTATAAAAAGATAAGTGAAAGGGTTTCTTGGAAGTGGAAATAATGTGCCATGTGTCAAGTTAATATAAATCCATCTAGCTTATTCATGTTTCTAAAAATAAAATGTCTTATGTGATTTCATGTAACATACCTAGTCTACTAAAAATGGAATTAAAAACGCCCCATGCATATAAAATAAACCAAGGGGAAGCATGCCCATAATATTTCTCGTGCATCTAACAACATATTTAAAAACAAGAATGCAACCATTCAAGAAAAAAAAAAAACTTCCTATAAAAAATTACGTAGTGGAATTAACATAATAAATATAACATAAAAATTATCTATTTATAAAATAAGCAATTGGTTGTGTACGAAGAACGTTCCTCCCAACCATAGGTTTGTTCTTCCAATTCTCAATAGCAAGTCACCCTCGAGCTAATGCTATGATTCAAAAAGGAGATATGGCCCTCTTGGTTGTCCACTCTCCACATTCATCATCCCCAAAACCCAGGTTCTACTCCAATAGCAGTTCCAATCCACCATCTCTCTTCCCCTTAACTTGCACAACCCAAGGAATGGTATCCCCCTTTTCTGCCATGTAGTCCCTTGAGCCTTCCCACTTCCCTCTAGAGCTCTAGTGCATTCATTTGGATAAGAATATCACAACTAGGAACTCCAAGAAATCGCAATTGCTCTAGGATCTCTCACAATAACCTTCTCAAGGATCTTGATCCATTTCCTCAACGGGAAAATGAACCACAGGAACACATCCCATTTTTATAGGCGCACCGATCACAAATTCAACATAAACACAACCCAATAATGGCTTTCCTAAAGCACAACATGGTTGGTGCTATTCTCAACAACCAACTCCCCTCTTGTTCTCCCAAAATCAACAAGTAAAATATGTCCCCTTTTTCACATTTGGATTTCCTTTCTCACATTTACCAAGGTTGATTGTACTCAAGCCCATGCTCTCAATAACTAGGTGAGGTGACTTCCTCACCCAACCTCTTACATGCATTCAATGATTGAGAGTCTAAAAAGTCAACGGTGGATTAGATGGTAATGGCACATTAACTAAGGAAAAATGACATGGGTTTCTCCTTGGACCCCCTGTTATCCCCCTCTTTTGTGGAGTCATGGCATCCATCGTTACCATACCTCTAGTATCATAGCCAATAATTATTATTTTTATTAATTATTTCAATGTACATAATACATAGTTCGAGCCTCAACCATATTAATCAATATGGGATCTACACCACAAACATATCGTCTCACTAGCCTAAATCACATTCATACAATTACATTATAATTTGTGGGGACTAAAACTAGGGATGTTACATCCCCTCCCACTTATTTTTTCACTGTCCTCAGTGCACAAAACCATACAAGTGTACATACATATCAAAATTCTAGGCTCTCTATCCTTTAATCAACATCTACTCTGATCTCTAGTCCAATGTCACACATGCATTCCAAACCAACATATTCATATAGGCACTCCAACCAAAAACATGTACACATAGGCACTTCAACCCCAAATCATACCTAATGATTTCCCAATTTATAATTATTTCAATAATTCCAACCAACAATCTCTCATTCCCCTTAGTCTACAAAACCCAAGGAAATGTACCCCCTTATCTGTTATGTATTTCCCCAGGATATACCATTGCCCTCAAGGTCCCCAACATATATCGACTAACAAGGCTTAGAGATATGGCTTCAAGAATTCTAGTTGCAACCACTTTCACAATTTGTCAATTCCCACAACAATTCCAACCAACATTCTCTCATTCCCCTCAACCTTCACAACCAAATGAAGTGTAACCCATTATCTACACCACAACCCTTCAGGATGTACCACTTCCCTCTACGGCTCTAACACAAGGTCAAATAGGAAGTCTCAGAGCTGTGGCTCCAAGAATTCCAACTATGATAATGGAATCTCCAACTATGATAATGTAGTGGCATTAGAGAGGTTGGGTTTGATTAACAAGTCACTTATTACATTATTAGTCATTTACCCATAAAATTATGTGCTTTCCGAATAGTTTTCTAAAAGAACCTAACTTCTAACACATGTTTCTCTTTTGCATTCCTTATCTTGGCTCAAAGCTTTTGCAATCCTTATATTTATTACTAAATATATCTAATTGGGTTGTCATTTTGGACACCACTTTGCACATCTTATATAGGAGGATCAAAAGAAAACTACCAAGGATTCAAGTATTTCATTTTCAACCAAATTGTAGTTTTTAAACAATCTAGCATTGACTATCCTTGCAATATGTTGGATTGTGAGTCCAACTCCATTTCCCTTCAAAGATTTTCTTTCTTTCTTTTTGAAACCAATTGGTAAAACTGAGAATGTTTAAAGTTGTATCCTAGAAAACATTTGAACTAACATGTCACTTTAAGAAGCTATTTAAGATTCTCAGTATTAGACATTGTAAGGTGAGGTATGGTAGATGTTTCAATATGTAATATATATGACTTGTGCATGCCAAACTATACTCAAAATATAAAGTAAACGAATGAAATAAATATAGTTAGATTTCCAACAATGAGGACAAGAAGAGATTGAAGTATTTGAAATCTAGGTGAGTTTTATTCAATACATTAACTACCTACACTACAACAAAACAAGCAATTAGCGCCTAAATTTAGTGTATATTTCAGTTCACGAATTAGAAACCTTTTCTGGCGCAAAACTAGGCGCAATCTAGATTGTTTATAATTTCATTAGATTTAGCGCCGGAATTAGCGTCGGATTTAGCACCGGGAAAATAGCGCCAGGAATAACACCGGAAATAGCACCAGGTGTAGCACCAAGAATAACACCGAAAATAACACCAAGAATAGCATTGAAAATAGAGCCATGAGTAGCGCTAGATGTTTCTTCCAGTTTTTCTTCTGATATGCCATCCGATTTTGCTTCTAGGTTGGCTTCGGGTTTGGCTTCCAGTTTTACGTCCAGTGTTTCTTTTGATATGGCTTCCAATTTTGCTTCCAGTTTGGCTTCAATTTTTACGTCTAGTTTTGATTCTAGTTTTGTTTCCCATTTTGCTTCCAGTTGTTTTTCCCGTTTTTCTTCCAGTTTTGCTTCCCGTTTTGCTTCTAGTGTGGATTCCAATTTTGCTTCCATTGTTGCTTCCTTTTTTTCTTCTAAAAATGCTTGTTTTTCTTACAGTTATTAATTTAATATGGTCTATTTTCAATTTAATTAGTTAAATATATCGTGTCTCTTAAATAACTTATATCATTATACAATAAGTCATATAAATTCATTTGAAATTTTATAGGATAACATTTATAAAGAATTTTTAGGGAAACAAACATCCATACAAATGAACAACATCATGATACTTATTAAATCTCCATCAAAATAGAATCTACAACATCTAGTATATATAAAATAACAAGATAATTATTATAGCATGATCATCATTTATAATTAAAGCAAGTGAGTCAAATATCTATAATTTAAGTGAATTTGACAACATCCATCATGAGTAGTAAATCAAAACCATCATACGTAATAAATATGCATCCAAAAATCATCAACCACTTTCAATATACAAAAATTGACGAGTCAATACTGATAAGATCATCATCATATATAACTAAAACAAGTGAAAGTCAAATATGTCAGTAGATCAATAACATGTGAAAATGATATATGCCCAACAATCGACATAAGTCAAAATGATACATCATGCACAAATGATATAAATAAAAATGAAAAATTATGTAAGATAAAATGATACAAGTCAATATGATACGTCATGTCGAAATGATATAAGTCAAAATGATACATGTCAAAATGATACATGTCAAAATGATACAACTCAATAATATGGTACTGGTGGCCGTGAAAATGATACATATGATAGTAACCTTGAAAAGAGGCATTATAAAAATATATCAAAAATGATCCATGATGCAGTCTATATGATCATGAATTCCACTCGCTACTACCAACAACTGCCTCATCATCATCATCACCATCACGTAGCGGTATTGTAAAACCACGACATAAGTGGTATTGGGCCACAGAGTAATGTGGGTCGTAGGATCTATTCAGAAGGAAGGGTAATCCTTTACGACCATCAGATATGGAGAAGGTGCATGAGGGGTATCTTGGAAGCCTTTCATAGTTCAAAAATCGAGAGAAGCGGGATGTGCTGATGCACAAACTTCCAAAACATGAAGTTCTGAAGAAAAAAGGAGCCAACATGGTGGGGTCGGGTGGCGTCGTCTGGGGTTATGTGGACTTTCCTAGGCATGCCACATGCCACCGCTTTAGATAGTGACATCTGTATTATGTGGACCCGGAGGGTAAAGAAGTCCAAAAATTCGAAATTTGGGATTCTAGAAGGAAGCAAGCACGAAAAATCCTGAAACCGAAGTTCCAAAGACCCAAATTTATGAAGCTCCGAAGTTCCGAAGTCTCGGAGCTCCGATGCCTGAATTTCCACAGTGGGTGTCAGCCGTTGGATGTTGGGTAGTCGTGGATTGTTGATCCACCCCTCTTCATGAGTTCATTAATTTGGAACTTCGAGAGAATGTGGAGAGGTACTTTGAAGACTTCTGACACCCGAAGTCCCGAGTAAGCACCTATCAAGCTAGCGCTAGGTCACATCCCATGGTTGCATGGATTGGGGGCTAAGAGAAAAGGGCTAGTGCCTGAAATATGTTGTAGAACAGAGCATAGCTCAGAAAGAAATGGAATTTTAAAATTTTCTTGAATCATATTAGTTTATGAATACTGTGGGAATTGTTAAGGACAAATGGCCTGACAAACCTCGGTTGACTTCACATTGTGTTTGCATAGTTTAATGATTATCAGAACCAAGCGAATTGCCACTGAGTGCAGAGAAATGGATGAGGCACAGAATGCTTCCAGTTCAGAGAATGAAGTAAAATGAATGGATGTCCATTTGGGATTTTAATGATCAAACTCTAATAGGCATCGAGAAGAGATAGATAAGGAAGGGTGCATGATGAAAATCATTGAAAGATTGTAGAAGGATGTCCAGACTCACCGAGCAGGTAACAAAAGGTTCATGAAATCCAGGAATCAACAGGGAGAATTCAACATAAAGTTGATACGGGGCCTGGAAATAATATAAAGGAAATTGGATAAGGAGAGTGACTCCAATAAATCAGTAAGTCACAGGTCTCCTGATGAAAGAAGGAAAGTAAGGAGTTTTGGAAGACACCAACATCACTCCCAAGGGCACTCTAAGAGGAGGGAACATAGTAGTTCAATCTCATCTTCTACCAGAAAGCATAGGTGATCTGGAATGGATGAACTTAAGGGTGTAATTAAAAAGATTAAGCCTCCTACATTTGATGGAGAGCACCAAAAGGAGGAAGATGTCGAGACATGGCTTCTTGGCATGAGGAAATATTTCCAACTGCAGAATTATTCCTCTCATGCAAAAGGAATAATTGCAATGTATCAACTGAAAGGAAAGGCATCCATGTGGTGGGATCAACTTGTTCAGGTGCAACACATTAAAGAGAGATATTTCTTGGAAGGAATTCAAGAAGTATTTCGAAAAAAAATACTTGACTAAGAGATACTATGACAGAAAGATGAAAGAGTTCTTTGAACTCAAGCTAGGTAGCATGTCCATTGATGAATACAAACAAAGGCTTTTGGAATTGCTGAAGTATGTTTCGTTCATCAAAGATGAGACTGTCAAAATTCAAAGGTATCTGAGTGGAATTCCATCTTCATTGGTGACAAGATCCAGTATGATGATCCTAAAACTATGGAAGAGACTATAAGGAGAGAAAAATGCTTATATGAGCAACAAAGAGAAAAGCATGTTTTCCAGAAGGCTTGGGAAGACAAGAAGAAATTCAAGATGGATCAGAGGAAGAAGGAAACTAAGCCACCCTTTTTCAGAAACAATCCTCAAGGACAACCATCTTTTAGAGAGCCTAGGAAGGCAGAAGGAAGTGGAAAAATGCCAAGACAACCACCTATAGAATGTTGGGGTTGTAAAGGTAATCATAGATACATAGATTACGCCCACAAAAGTGATAAAGTGAGAGTTGTCCACAATGTTCAACATGAAAAAACAATGGAGGACATGGGTAGTAGAATACCAAGGATTTATGTAGCCCTGGACAATAAACAAGTTGAGTTTCAATCACATATGATTGAAGTGGAAGGTATGATCAACAACCAACCCATTACTATTTTAATTGATTCAGGAGCTAGTCACAGTTATATAGATCCTAGAATAGTGGAAAGTTTGCATTTACCAAGAAGCAAACATGAAAAATATTGGTTAGTGCAGTTGGCTACAGGAGAAAAGAGAAAGGTTGTGGAGTTGGTTAAGTCCTATCTAGTGGACATGAATGGACTGGGCACAAGGGTTGAATTGAACATCTTACCTTTAGGTTCCTATGACTGTCTAATTGGGATGGATTGGTTGGACCAACACCATTCCATCTTAGACTGTCGTAACAAGGCATTCACTTGCCTGGATAAGGAAGGAAATTGGAAGACAGTTCAAGGAATTCCAAGGACAGTTACTATCAGAGAAATCTCAGCAATGCAGCTGAAGAAGTGCTACAGAAAAGTCTATCAATTATTTGCAGCCCACATGGAGGAAGAATCTAAGGATAAAGTATCAAATATTGAGGACCATGCGATACTAAAATATTTTGAAGATGTATTCCAGGAGGTACCAGGACTAGCCCCGAAGAGAGATGTTGAATTCTCTATAAACCTGATGCCTGGAGCGACTCCCGTGTCAAAATATCCTTACAGAATGAGTACACCAGAGTTGAAAGAACTGCAATTTCAACTCGAAGAACTTCTGAAGAAGGGGTATATATGCCCAAGTGTGTCACCTTGGGGTGCCCCGATCATGTTCATGAAAAAGAAGGATGGGACGTTGAGATTGTGCATCGATTTCAAAAAGTTGAACAAAGTGACAATTAAGAACAAGTATCCTTTGCCAAGGATTGATGATCTCTTTGATCAGTTGAAGGATGCCAAGATATTTTCAAAAATAGATCTCAGGTCAGGTTATCACTAGGTAAGGATAAAGGATGAATACATCATCAAGACTGCATTTAGAACAAGGTATGGTCATTATGAATTCACAGTGGTGTCATTTGGGTTGTCAAATGCACCCGTTGTTTTTATGTGCCTAATGAATGGTGTATTCAGGGAATATCTAGAAAAGTTTGTCATAGTTTTTTTGGATGACATCTTGGTGTATTCCAAGTCATAGGAAGAGCATGAACATCATATGAATATGGTGTTGTAGGTGCTAAGAGAGCACCAACTATATGCCAAGTTGAGAAAGTTCATGGAACACTCCTATACAAAAATAGAGTTTATGTGCCTAATGTCCAGGAATTGAAAATTATGATTTTGAAAGAAATGCATAATGTGCCTTATGTTGGGCACCATGGATATCAGAAATTTGTGGCAGAAATCAAGAGCCATTACTTGTGTCCAGGTATGAAGAAGGAAATTTCAAAATACATCGCCAGATGTATGAAATGCTAGAAAGTCAAAGCTGAGCATAGGCACCCAACATGGTTGCTACAACCTTTACCCATTCCTGAGGAGAAGTGGGAAGTGGTGACAATGGATTTCATCACAAGATTGCCCAGAACTGGCAAGCAACATGATTCAATCATGGTGGTGGTGGATAAGATTACGAAAGTTTCTCATTTTATTCCATTAAAGGCTACTCACAAGGCAACTAATGTTGTTGATATATTTATGAGGGAAGTAGCAAGGTTGCACAGCATTCCAAAGACAATTGTGTCAGACAGGGACCCAAAATTTACCTCAAACTTCTGGAAGGGGTTATTCAAAGGGTTCAGAACAAAGCTAAACTTCAGCACTGCTTATCATCCTGAGTCTGATGGATAGACAGAAAGAGTAAACCAAGTGATATAAGATATGCTAAGGATGTATGTGATGGACAAACCATCCAAATGGGAAGAATACATACACTTGGTAGAATTTGCCTACAACAATGGGTATCAAGCATCCCTAAAGATGATCCCATTTGAAGCACTTTATGGCAGAAAGTGAAACACTCCAATAAGTTGGGACAACCCAGATGATAGAGAAATAGTTGGGTGAGAGTTGATCAAGGAAATGGAAGAGCAAATGCTGAAGATTAAGAAGAATTTGAAAGTTTCCAAAGACAAGCAGAAAATTTATGCTGATAAGAACATAACCCATAGGTAATTTAAAGTGGGCGACCATGTTTTCCTGAAAGTGAAAGCCAACAGAAGTTCCCTAAAGTTGGGAAACTTCTCCAAGTTGGAAGCCAAATTTTGTGGGCCATTTGAAATCCTAGAAAGGATTGGACCAACTGCTTATATGATTGCATTGCCTGCATCCATGGCCATACATAATGTGTTTCATGTTTCATTGTTTAAGAAATATATACCTGATCCTATCATGTGATTGATTGGAATGTGATTCAGGTGGAGAAAGAAGGTGTCTTGTAGGTGCATCCAATGCGTATACTGGACTGGAAAAGAAAGCAGCTTTCGAATCGAGCCATAGGGCTTAGAAAATTCCAGTGGACCTGGTACAGTCCTGAGGACACGACATGGGAGCATGAGGATGCTATGTGGGCAGAATACCCGCATATTTTTGAAGATTTTGAAAATCGTGCTGATGCTGTGTAAAGAAGTTGCACTGAGGACAGTGCAAAAATAAGAGGAGGGGATTGTAATACCCCAGGACGAGCCCCAATTATATTGATGAATTGTAATTATGTTTATAGGTTGGTGAGCCAAATTTTTATAAGATGAATAATTATATGTTTATTAGGACGGAGAGCCTAGATGCTTAAAGCCATGAGCCTGATTTTGTATATGTAATTATGCAGATCATTAATAAAAAATCAACATCATTGCATGTAGACCGACCATGAAGAAAGAGTGACGGGGGAATAAGTTTCAACTAGGTAGGGTAAGGAAGGAGGCTAAATTTTTGGGACTAGGGGCTAAGCTAGGGGGCTTACCTCTAAGGGGATAATATTTTATTATTATTTCCTAAAGGCTAAGGTGGAAAATTGATCAGTGTTGTCCTAAGTTCCTGGAAAAGGAACGTATGCTAAATGGAGTGCATGTAGCTCCAGGAAGACAAGTGTCGACCTGGGCACATGTAGTTAAAACCAAAGAGTCAAAATGTGTTGGGGGTCTGATGCCATTCTTCCATCCTCCACTTGAGTTCACTGGGGATCCTCTGTCTGAACTCATTTTGACTCTGCGTTGGACCCCTGCATAACCACGCATTTTGAAAGCCAGAACCAGAGGAAGTTGACCTGTGTGAGTCTGTGAACCCAGCCTATCCTCTCTTGCAGAGCTGAGTCCGTACCTGAACCATTTTTGGGTTGTTTCCTTCTGTTTTTCCTAAGTGGTGTTGACTAGTTGATGTTGTCCTCACCTTGTTGGATCTGAGTTGAAGTTTGGTTGAAGAAGTGGGTTGTCAGGACTGTGGTTGAAGAGGTAAGTTGTCATGCCTGTGAGAAACTCTCTCTAGGTGAGACAGTGTGATGAGGAGGAGATCTCTCCTGGACGGAGTCCTGTAGCTGCTACAAAGCTATGAGAATTCTGGTCCGGTTTGTTGTTGAAGCCCAAGGCAAGGGAGGTTGAGTAGCTGATGGACTGTGTGACAGTGAAGGTGCATACTCCTGGGGTGGGACAGGAATGTGGGGAATGAGATTCTGTGAGTAGTGGACGTAAGTGGATTTGGGGAGAGAATCCATCCTCCAAAACTGTGTGACTTCCTTGTTGACCTTTCCTAGCCTAGGAATCCCTTTCCCGGTGGAGCTTAGTTCCAACTCAGGGGTTACCTACTACTAAGAGTGATGAGCAATGTGGTCTAAGGCTGGGAGGTTCATGGAAGGTTTGGATGCAGTTGGTGGATTTTACTCCAGTTAAAAGATAAGTATCATTTCCATGCTTAATTATATATGTTATGCATGTCTGTGTCTTTGAAATGTTATCATGTATTTTGTTGCATGTATGAATTACTGTTAATTCCATTTGAGTCTGTATGGTAGAAATATATATGTGTTGTTTGATTAAAACTCATTAAATATGCATGTTATATATATGTATGTATGTTCCAAGGTAGCGTGCCCGGTAGGCCTAGTGATGGCCTGGGGGACGTTACAGTTTGGTATCAGAGCATTCAAGGCAATATTAAGGTTGTGTTGGTAGCGTTTCCCGACCTGGTGATGGAAGGGGATGTTACAGTTTGGTATCATATATTTCAAGGAAATATTAAGGCTGTGTTGGTAGCATTTCCCGACTTGATGACGACAGGGGACGTTACACATGCTGCAATGAATAACCGTCAGGCCGAGCACTAGTCCACCGTTACACATTATTTTGGTCATCATAGTGATCCATTGAAAACATGTGTTCATGGTCCCATAAAGAGACTTTATTCATGAGGAGAGTGACTGACTTTCTCTTCTAAAAACCCTATCAAGGAAGGTCGTGGTAGGCTGCACCATAAGCAAGGTGTGACGATGCTTGGTCGTCGCACTCTTCCCTACAAATGGTTTGTGACGTCTCCTCAAGATTCTCTTCAGCTAGGGTGTGACAATGTCAAAAGGCTAAGAAAAGGTTAAGTTTCATGAAAGTTCTAGAAGGGGATCTTCTAGAAGGTGAGGTGGCATCTGTATGGTTGGGATAATACTTACTTCTCTGATTTGGTGGGATTATCCTAATCTCTTTAACCATATCTCTCCCTTATATAAAGAGATATTTCTCATGGAAAAGGTTAAGAAGGTTGATTCAAGCAAGATTATTATTGAATAGGCTAAGAAATGGATGAGGAATTCTACTTAAGTTCATACTTGAGAACTCCATTTCAGTTTATCAAGTCATTGTAGAATTTCTTCATTCAAGGTTGGAGCAAGTGTGCGTGTTGGAGTAAAGGGTCATCGGAAGGGAAACTTGGAACATCAAGGCTTTGGTTGTAATCTCCACTTTCATTATTTTATAATACAGTGATATGTTTCTTTCCCATAAGACTTGCTTTGTTTTATTGTATGAGTCCTTGATCACGTACATAAGTTATCGTTGAGTATATTATATTGCTTTCACTTTGGTTGGCTTGTGTTCCCTTGCAAATCCAATATCATAGGAGCACTAGAGTGGAGCTAGGATGACAATGACAAGAGGAAGCGATATTTAAGTGGTATGTTTCCCATCTCTTGCTAGATAGTAAACTCAATGATTAGAGCTTAGGGAAAGCATCATATTATGTTTTGTTTTGTTCTAGATCTAGGGAGATCTGTTTATATTCGCATTTACTGATAAGTCCCATAACAAAATTGGCGACCATACTGGGGATGAAACCTCCTTTTTATTTTTTGCTTCCCATTTTCCTTTAGCCTGCCTTCCTCTGATATTTTTCATTCTCTGAGTTTGTGGGTGATCCAGTTAGACTCCCCGGGTTAAGAAGTTCCTTTGGATTCTTTGTCTTTCTTCCAAATTTTCTAAATTTATAGAGATTGTCGCATTGTAACCTATTGGCAGCCTACGACGATCCCTAAACGTCGCACCCTACTTATGCATTTCAGTGCGGCTACGTCACACTATGCTCTTCCAATAGCCTATGACGACGTCATCTCGTCGCACTGTGTTCCATACCCAGCCTGCGACGACTTCTGTAGGTGTTGATGGAGTAAGTCATTTTGTCTTTTACCATCCAGATTTTCCTTAGAAGCCTGGGGTGAACTTCATATGCCCGTGATTGATTGATTCAAGAGTTTGAAGCTTGCTTCTGATTGGTTTTCAATGATTGTAAGTCTTTCTTTGCATTTTTGCAAGTTTTTGCTCATACTTATTGTCACAAGGACATAATCTCAGACCTTCATCTGAGTGCTTGTTTGACAAAGGTTCTTTGGTTTGTTTTGAGTTTTGGGTTCATTATATTTGCCAGATTGTTTGTTGATTTAGAAACACTTTTTTCTTGCTTATGTCAAAAGGTTTTCTTGTCTTTTTTCGTTTTTGTCTACATTGTGAATTTGATTTGGGAATGGTGTTGAGAGTGTCTTGATTTTCTTGGATTACATTTTCCTTTCGTTATCACATCTCTGATTTTGTCTTGGAAAGGAAGAATTGAGTTCATTTGTTCTTTTAATAGTCCCTTATAAGAAATTTTTTACATTCGAATCATCTGCAAAGAGAAGAAATTGGAAAATTTGTAGTTCATGGTTATTTGGAATTGTGTTCATTCGGAATTAAGAAATTGCAATTAATAGCTTGTTGTACTTCTAAATAAATACCTTCTCCCCACTATAACTAGAGTTCATTGAATTGAAAATTTCACATTCATCTATTTTTTCATTTCATTGGGTCAAGGTCACAACATCAACAGTTTCACTTCCATCTCCCTTTTTTAGTAATCAACAACCTCTAAAACACAACATAAATTTAAATTTTTTTAGTAAATTTTATTTTCTAAGGATCCTTTTCACCAAGATTAGCTAGGATAGCGCTTTGGAATAGGTTGTGAGGTACACTCTCGAAAGCATCAAAACACACAATAGTATCTTGTGATAGGGAGAGTTCAAATCCAATTGCTACATTTTGTCCTGGGAAGCCCTTCCCACATAAGGGTCAAACCTGAGGTTGCATTAAGACTAGCAGAGTTACTCACCCTGCTTTGTTGGTCTTGGTGTAGATATCGCGCGTATTATGGGGGTCGCTTGAAGGTATACCCACAATGATGAGTGGAATCTTCTTGAGTTGATTTCGGGCTAGATACATTGCCTTTGCGTATGGATCAGATTGTCAATTGTTTCCCCGGGCATCATTGTTGTAGTTGGTAACCTTAGTAGCCTATCTCTGTAGGGTCTTTACACAAGGTGTCTGTGGAGGGGAAAGTATTCAAGGTACCTAGAATCGACGTTGGACAAACTCACTCGGGCTCCTTGGAGGGTATACCCACGATTATGTGTGGGAGCTTGCACCAGGGTGTAAGTCTGTTAAGAAGGTTGTCAACGTAACTTTTCCACCCACTTATCCCAACCCCTTCTTGTCTTGATTTCACAACATTGGATTTCATCACCAACTAGTGACTTCGAAATAAGAAGGTTTGTTTGCTTGGTTTGATTCCTAGATTTTATTAGTGAGTGTTGTTTTTTTTCTCTAGTTGGCCATAGATTTTTTCCATTCTTTACTTGGTTCAACCAACATCGACCTTCTTCGTTCACATAGGATGCAAGAGATACCCCCGAAAGATCTGGAAGGTTACCAACCTTTGCTTCCTAACTCGTCAGAAGGTTCTCCCGAGGGAGTAGTCGATCACGAAATAGTTTCCGAAGTTGGAAGCACACACTCTTTGGAAAGATTTCAAATTGCTTCGAACTCTTTAGAGGCTTTCCGCCTCCCTTTCAATCTGACATTGTGTGTTTCAAGAAATCCACGTATATCCCGGGTGAAATCACCTGGAGAAATTGTCATTGATACGAAAGTACCTACCGGACCTAACGCAGGATCTGGAGTAGAGGATCAACTTTTTCAAATTGAATCATTTAGGACCCTGGCTCACACTTTTGGAACTTCTGATTTTGGTTTCATCCCTTTGACAGTACGTGATATGTATGGTAACCTAGGGGCTAGTCCTGATCAACCTATGGCATCACAAATTCCTGAGACATCTGTTACCTATACGATACCCTTAGACTACTTTACTGGTACTACCAGTAGTGTCACCACCATTTCATACCAGTTGTTGGTCAGTTCTCACTCGATCCTTCCTCTCCAGATGGCCCATTCTATGGTCCCACAATCTACCACAACTTCTAACGGAAATGTGGTTGTTACCCAAGCTCTGATTGGACCACCACTTCCATATAGACCAAATTAATTACTAACTCCTGGGTATCAAGCCCTAAATACTTTCGTTGCTATCCCTACCCAGGTTCCATCCGGAGTTTCTGGAATTTTTTTTCCTCCTGGGTACAATGTTGTTGTTGATTTTGTTCCTACACCTACCCAGGTTCTCTCTGTAGGGCCTTATGTTCCTCCTCCACCTTTGCTTGAACGATCTAGACCTAGTGGCTCAAACCCGCTTGGAGGCACCAGTCTTTCTATCACTTTTGGTTTCCAGATTCTTGTTGGAGGTCAACCTTAAGCTAGAGGACAAATTCAATTTGGTGTTCAACCTCATATTGGGGCACAATCTCATCTTGGGGGGAAACCTCAGGTTGGATTCCATAACCCACTTTATGGACAAAATGCGTTTGGATCACAATCTCAACTTTGGAACCTTCCTTTCCAAAAACATCCACAACTGTCTGGGTGCAAACATCCTCAAGTTAACTCTTTTTTACCCCCTAACTTCGGTCAACCATATCCAGGTTCCTTGAATCCCACTTGGGGTCAGGGCGTTCAATCTAGTATCCCTTTCCAAGGGAACCCCTCTACCCAACCCAACCTTGTGGGCTATACACCTCAAAATCATCCACAACTAAGTCTGTCAGGATTGTCCAATTATATGTAGACTTCTTACGGTCCTACTGGTATACCCACGAGACTTCCCCCTCAAAACTACCAGTTTCCACAAGTGAATCGACAGTTGTCTTTCCTAGCCACTTTGGATTTGCCTGATCTGTCTAGGATTTTGAATGATCCTATCTTACATTCTCCTTATTGGCCCATCATATCGACCAAGTTACCATCCGACATTCCTAAATTTGATGGTCGAGCAGGAGAAGATCCAAATAATCATGTTATGACTTTTCATTTGTGGTGTTCATCTAACTCCTTGATGGATGACTCCATCAGATTACGACTTTTCCAACAGATTCTCACGGGTTCGACAACAAAATGGTACATAGAGTTACTGCGAGGTTTATTCAATGAATTTAACACACTAGCCATGGAATTTCTGACACATTACCAGTTACCAATTCGATATGAGACAGTAACTGAAATTTTGAGTTCTTTCAAGCAATCCTTGTCCAGTCATTTCTCCGATCACATTCATGAGTGGAGGAGAAGAAGACGTTTAATAAAAGTTCCTTTTCCTGATCAACTAATAGCCGAGTGGTTTACCAAATCACTCATTGTACCTATCACTCGTGATGTCTCCATGGGTGGTGTTGTCACTGAAGAGCAAGCGATTAGTCGTTCACAGTATCTTGATATCGTTTATTCGCAAATGGGCACACTCTACGATTTGATCCCTGACGCTCCTTGTCCTTCCACCAAACCTACCCCAACCCCTCTAGCAGCTTCCCATATTGTTGATGGTTTGATTGACACCTTTCATGCTGAGACCCAATCTTCGCACAACAGTCACATCAATCCCAAATCTAATAATTCCAATGCACAAAGTACTCCTACTCCTACTCCTTCCACCGGTAAGATTGTTGAATTTAATTATGTTTAATCCACGTCTGTCGGAAAAAATCAAAATAAAAAGAAAGGGAATGGTAAGAACAAGGAGGAAAAGAGTAATAATCCACAATCTGATAAAGACAAAACACAAACCACTGATGAGAAAGATAAACATAAACCTTGTTATCCTTGCCTTATTTGTGGTGACGATCATTACACGAAATATTGTCCAAGACGTGTCGAAGTTACTAAGTTCCTTCAAGGGACCGGGAAACCATCTACACCTTCCATTTTGTCACAAAATTTCCCTTCTCAACAACAAGCCCAATTGGTAATTCACGACCAACATTCTCCTTTTACCGCATCTTATGTCCTTATGTGTACTGTTGATTCTAAAGAGAACGAAGTTGCAGTCGGCACTCGAGCCAAATATTAATCTCCATCAAAAGAGAAAGTTGATGATATACCACCTTCGTTGGTTCAACCTTCTCCCCCAACTTCACCTCCCAACGATCCTCTTCATCTCGAAATACCGGGTCTCGATACAGTTCTTCAGCCTCCTCCTAAGGGCATTGTTCGAAAGTCTGCATTCAACCTTCACACCCATGCTGCCCAAAACTATAGTATTGTAGAAGACCTTGCACAAGCACCCTCTGCGATGTCAGTTCTCGAAGTCCTCCAAAGTTGACCATCTCAATGGAAGGCACTATTAAAGGCCATCGGTGGAATTGATCCCACAGATACTAATATTATAATATTTGACTTGGAAGATCACATTCCAAGGATTCCTCCTTAGTTAGCTTTTCAGATCCAAGTTGTTGTTGAAAACAAGAATATCTGTAGAACTATTATTGATGAGGGAGCCTCAACTTGCGTCATGTCTATCACTTGTCGGAAAGCCATTGGCTCTCCTACCCTCACTGAATCACACAATACACTTAATTCCTTCAATGGTACAAGATTTAAAACCTATAGTGTTCTTCCCTCGTTGTCTATTACATAGGAAGGTAAATCGGTCAATGTTGAGATTGAGGTCTTCGATGCAACTCTTGATTATAACTTTTTACTTGGCCATAGCTGGATTGATTCCATGCGTGCAGTTGTGTCTACCCTTTTCCGTGTGGTATATTCCCACATCAAGGAAAGGTCGTTACTATTGACCAACTGGACTTCTTTGATTCTGATTCTCGTACTAACAACGTTCCCTTCATTTTGAAGACACCTCCTGGTTACGAGAATGTTAGCGTGGGTCTTTTGAAAGATTCAACTTTGATGGGTACATTTCCAATCCCACCACCCAATATCCCTCCTCCTTTCATTGCCTCTATTAACATGATATCCACCACTTCTCATGACACCCCTTAGTCATATGACCCATGGGTAGTAAGTACCCAGTCCTGGTGATTACCTTCATTATGGAAACCAAATGCCTTTAAGTCTGGTCGAATCGGCTTACCATGCTATTCAATTGACAACTCCCTCCCCTCCTTCTCTCCATGATTCATCTCATGATCTGTTTCACATGATATTTCCTACCGACGAGATGATTATGAAATTCATGTCCATGGAAGACACTCCCTGGGACAATGGGCATCATCACTCCGTTCTCTTCCTCGAACGCGATACCATAGAGTGTTACCAACAGATTTAGACACCGTCGACCGTTGTTGTCATTTATTTAAATCCCGAGTCAATGCACGATGTTTTGTACGAGGGGAACTTGAGAAACATTTCACCTACCTTCCCTTTCGACATATCCATTAAACTCGGAGTCGTGGAGAATGTCCATATCGGGGCCTTGTGTTCTACTAATGAGGTCCACATGTATAAAGCCCTTTTCCAATAATTTCGTGATTTTTTCGCCTGGAGTTACAAAGAGATGATCGATATTGATCCTAATATCCTTTTACATGAAATTAAGACATACCTGGATGCTAAAACCATTCGTTGGAGACTTCACCTACTACACCCATGCAAAGTTGTTGATATCAAGCTTGATGTTGAAAAACTTATTAAAGTTGGCTTTGTTTATCTTGTGGATTTGACTGATTGGGTATCCAATCTAGTTTTAGTGAATAAGAAACAAGTTACCATACGCATTTGTGTATATTATAGGGACATCAATAAGTCTTGTCCTAAGGACAATTACCCGACCCCCTTCGATGATTGTGCCGATAGTGAAATCTTCTCTTTGATGGATGGTCTCTCCGGATATAATCAAATTAATATTTTACTCGCAGACCAACACAAGACCGCTTTTATTTTCCCTTGGGGAACCTTTTCTTACTGGAAATTACCCTTTGGTCTTAAGAATGCTGGCGCGACTTTTTAGCACACTATTTCTTATGCTTTCCACGATATTAAGCACATTGTGCAACCATATCTTGATGATCTATCGGCGCATTCCATGCGTCACCAAGATCACCTGACACATTTGAGGGCCATTTTCGTATGTTTTCATTATTACCTTATCCTCTTAAACCCACACAAATGTGTCTTTTGTGTGGAGTCCAACCGACTACTTGGTTTTATTGTTTCAATACATGATATTCATGTAAACACTTTGAAGGTTGAGTCTATCCTTAATCTACCTCCTCCTTCCACACTCCGCTAGCTCCAAAGTTTGCAAGGGAAGGCAAAAATTTTAAGTCGTTTCATCCCCAATTACGTTGAACTGACAAAAGGATTCACTTGACTACTCAAGAAAGGTTACGAGTTTGTATGGGACGATATTGCTAACAAATCCTTTGAATCTTTGAAACTTGTCTTAACCCGTACACCATTATTGTTTCCCCCTAACTATAAGCAAGATTACTTCCTCTACTTAGCTGCTTAGGGCTCCACCATTGCCATGGTATTAGTCCAAGAGAATGATTCACATGACAAGCATGTCATATACTATTTGATTCGGAGTCTCACCACTACCGAGACCAAATACTTACATGTGGAGAAACTAGCTTTGGCAACTGTTCAACATGTCCAATGTTTTCGTCATTATATCTTATTACGCAAAACCACAGTTATTTACAATTGCAACCCTATGCAACATATCCTTACACGACAAGCTAGGGGGAAAAAACTCCAAATGGATAGTGATTCTCCAAGAGTTTGACTTGGAGTTTGAACGCGGTAAGTCTAAGAAATATTTGGTTTTCGCTGAACTGATATGTGACCTTCCCTCCACTAAGACAGAAAACGTGGTAGAGGATTCCTTACGTGATGAATCTCTTTTTCTGATCAAATCTGATGACATATGGTACAAAGATATTATTATCTATTTCCAGACTCAAACTTTCTAGCCTGATCTCTCTAGTACAGATCGTTTTCGTATACGGTATCAAGCCCACCAATACATCATTCTCAGTGATACTCTTTACCACTGTGGTGTTGATTCCATTTTTCGACAATGTCTCACTTACGACGAAGCTGAGAATGCTTTGAATGACTTTCACTCTGGAGCATGTGGCGGTTATATGTCTGAGTATGTCGTTGCCCAAAATATCTTACGAGCATGTTATTTTTGGCCTTCTTTGTTCAAGGAATGCATCACTACTGTTAAAAAATCCAATGCTTGCCAAAATTATAATCAGAAAATAAGATCTCATCCTACTCCCTTACATCTTGTAGTTTTCGTTGGTCCATTCGCCAAATGGGGCATTGAATTTATGACATGTAACCCTCACTCAGTCGAAGGGCATGGTTACATCATTGTAGATGTGTATTATTTCACTAAATGGGTTGAGGTGATGCCTACAATTGATAACACCGGGAAAACTGTAGCATTGTTCATATTCAATCATATCATTACTCGGTTTGGTATCCCTCAAGCTGTCGTTACTGGTCACGGTAGTCATTTTCATAATTTCATGATGTCTGAACTTACTAAAAGGTTGGATATTCGCCATGAAAAATCAACCTCCTATTACCCACATGCCGATGGCCAAGTTGAAAAAATCAACAAATTTCTCATTACTATGCTTCGACAGATGATAGGAATTCATAAGACAAGCTGACATACGATGTTGTTCTCAACATTATGGGCCTATCGGACATATATCAAGTATGTCGCAGGATTTACGCCTTTCCAATGTTGTTCTCAACATTATGGGCCTATCGGACATCTTGTCAATTGAATGTGAAATACCGTCTTTGAAACTGGTCATTGAACTTATCCCCAATACCTCTGCCGAAGAAGAGTGTATTTTGTATTTGATGCAACTAGACGAAATCTGTCACGATGCCACCTTAGTTATTGAAATTGAGAAGAAACATGTTAAATCCCAATACGACAAGCATGTCAAGCCACATGTTTTTTCTGAAGGTGATCTAGTTCTTCTTTATGAACATGATCGTGATTTTCTAGGGGCCAGTAAATTCAAGGCCATATGGCAAGGTCCTTACATTGTCAAACGTGTGTTGGAGAAGGGAGCTTATGAGCTAGTTTATTATGATGGAATCCCTTTGAGTGAACCCAGAAATGGGATTTACTTAAAGAAGTACTATCCTTAAGTCTTTTTGCATGAGTTCTTTTACTTTTAGTGTATCATACTCTTGTGTGCTTTTTCGTTGTTTGGTTTCAACCTTCAACTGCTTACCTTGCGTTGTTCTTGGTTTCCAAATGTCAGTGTCTTCACTACCCTACATTGGCTTCGCTGATGGCGCTAGTCGCAACACTCAGAACTTAGCATCTATTGCTTGGGAAATCCTACAAATGAATTGATTAGTCTACATGGTGTTTTCCTTGGTCGTGCAACCAACAATATTATGGAATACAGTGCATTCATCAAATTATTGACTGACGTTGTTTCACTCAGAATCTGTCATCTCATTGTACGACTCGATTTGCAGTTAGTAGTCTTACAGTTGAGTAATGTATATTCCATTTGAATTCCACGTTATTAAGGGTATATTTACGAATTCTCCTCTTGGGACGTCATTTTGATTACATTGAATATCAACACATTCCTAGATGTCTAAATACATTAACAGATGCATTGGCTAATTATGTGTTAGACAAACATTTGAGAAATTTATAAAATCCAATCACACTTTGTATATACAACAAGTAATTCGGTGGAAGCTGTTGGAGCCACCCCTGTTTTTTCACTTTACACAAATTTGGAAAAACCTGACGCTTATGATCAAGAGCTGTTTTTTCTTTTCTTTCCTTCCAAAAAAATCATAAGACTCTGAGAGAACTTTCGTGACCAGAATAGTAATGCT
>ML783144.1:7957-24242 GCA_009831015.1 Picea engelmannii | reverse complement strand
CAGTTGGAAGCAAGACAACGTGAACGCAGAAATCTTCTTTAGCTTCCCACGCCGAGGTTAGCGAAATCCTCTATCAACTATTATCATATTTTCGGATGCCTTGACACTGTACTTTAAGCCTTAGTACAGACTCAGGAACAACAGAAGCCTCATCTCTCTCTCTCTCTCTCTCTCTCTCTCTCTCTCTCTATATATATATATATATATATATATATATAGATAACGATAAAAGTGTTACAAAAAGTGTTTTTGTCCAAAGACCAAAATATAAAAAATGTGAAGCACTTGGATTCATATACAAATAGAACATCAAGGATTATGATCACTATAACATGCAACTTCCCACACTAACTTGAGAAGCAGTCGACTGATGGAAGTGGACACTCCCATTGTATGGCGCTGATAATGCCTCAGGATATCGTCGATGGAGGCATCAGGGATGTTCATTGTAATCCCCTCTAGATTCTGCTCCAGAATCTCATAGTCAGCAACAACTACTCCTACTACATCATCTCTCTCCCCTCACTTCTGGATAGGGGATGAACCTGGAGGTCAATAAGGTCCCACATTTGCATCATCAAAAAAACATTTGATTAGGTATCAGATAAATAACACATAAAAACATTTTATATTAAAAATCACAAAAACATTATAAAAAAAAAATGTACTTCTTACCTATGTCCCCCCATTGGGAACCCTCAGGAAGAACCAAGTATGGGTCACCTCGGAATTCTATACCGACATAGGCATAGTCATCTACCATAAGCATCTGGGTCCTCAACCAGTCAAAGAAAACATCATTATATTTGATGATAGGACTAGTCACATGTCCTGCCATGAGGTCAACCCACCTCTTCATTCTTGGATCCTGTGGGGAAAGTATATCCCACTCTACCTGCAAGTGTAAATATGGGACCCTCTCCAAGAATAAGGACACCAAAATCGAACCGTATCCAAATTGTTTCAGGTCACCATTCCTACACTTGGTTAATTGTTTCTTCATGCTTCTGAGAACCTCGTCACACTAGTTAAAAAATTGGGGCTCCATGCATTCCAGTGCATACTGGAAGTAGCTCTGAAGAGCCATATGGGGAGTTGCGCTCCCTATCATGTGCATGATAATGTAGAGGAAAATCTGTAGTGGTAAGTCACAAACATCCCTGATAGAGACCTTGCCACTATGTTTCTGAGTACCGGGTACGCAATGCTCACTAATATAGTGACTCATGGGATCACCACCTCCCCTGCTACCTATTAGTGTAACTCGAGCCCCACGGTGAGACAAACTAGTCAAGAAATAGATATCCTCAATATCTATCATCAGAATATGTGCCCCCACACACAATGCTTGTTGGTTCACATCCCACATGTGAACTAAGTATTCCAGTAACCTCAACTGGGCCCTCATGCCCTAGATTTTGAAATTTTTTAGCATCCCACACTGTCGTAGGGAATTTACCATTATCGGGTCATTCCCAACAATGTAATATTCCTCCTCATGCTCTCTCTCTCTTTCCATTCCAACATTTTTACCATGAATACCTGCAATGGAAAATAAAAGAGGGATTCACATCTTCATCTCTCCCCTGGAAACTTTTTGTTGGCAGATACATCTAAACACATTTTTTGATTTTCACATGTCACATGCCAGCATGCTCGTATAGTGCAGAGTCATTGCAAGTAAAGGCCACCTGCGACGAACCTTAGTCATTATGGGGCATGATACAGGGCGTCTGCGACGACCTTCGCGCACAAGTACCCTTAAAAATGAAACACAGAAAGCCATTTTGAACCAATGAAAAGAAAAAATTGATCCATGAAAAGTTGAAAGAGATGAAAATTACGTGTTCTGCGGAGAGCATTTGTTGAATGATCAACTGTGCCTCCCACAATCCGTAGTGGAAAAATGAGGTAAAATGGGGGTTTTGGAAAAAAGATTGGGTGGAGTAACAATGAAATAGTAAAAATAAGTTTTTACCCATTCTTATTACTTTTTACTTTTTCATTTTTATTTTTGTATTATTTTATATTTTCCACCTAAACCCTAATGTTTTAACGACACTACAAGTGTTTGGTTTTTTGCAGATGAAAAACCTAGGAGTGAGGTATTGAACAAGGATACATCTTTTGGTTTGATTTTATACCTTTGTCGCATGTACAGATCCTTTTAGAGCTTTTCAGGAAAAACTATGAGCTTAGGTTTTGTTCCTTCTCATGCTTGTAAATCAATGAGAATGTAACCGAGTATACTTTTGTCATATTTTCATACTCGTAATGGTAACACGAAAAACGAAACCCATGGATTATCCTTTAATATCTTTTCATGCTCTCTAAAAATGAAAAATATTTCTGAGCGACTTTATTCTTTTCATGCTCGTAAAAGTATTTGACGAAAAAGTTTGATGGGCAGTAGGTCATCACTTTTTCGGTCTCATCAAATCAATTTACAAAAAAGGAACTGAGAGAGTTCTCTTTAAGTATTTTTCATACTCTCTAAACATGAAAAACCCTGATTTATCTCTCTTTGGACTTGTTAAACAAACATTAAAAGACCCATATGGGACCAAACCACTCCTTCTTAGGGTTGGTTAAAAATACTCTGAGCGTCCGAAGGATGAGCTTACATCAACAAACATATATTTCCCTCCTCAAGCATATATAAAAATAAAGAGGTACTCGCCAGAAATGGTGGGGGGGAATTTGGGAAAGAAATGTGTCTCTGTATCTGTGTTAGTGGCAGTAATAGTCGCTCTTGAACATGACACCCCCCTTCATCATTGTATCCAGGTTGGGAAATCCATTTGTCTCTCGTTTGACCATCCAGATGTCCATATGTTGGGTCCTCCTTGAGTCAATGCTGCCAAGACCATTGTCATGTCATTCATATGTTCAAGAGAATTCCAGCCTTAATAAGCCTTCTATCGAGTCGGCCATCTACAATTATAAATTTTCTACCATGTCGGCCTTCCCTATGTCAGTTTCGAATCATTTCATATTTCGATCTATCTCAAATTTGTTACTTATTTCATGTCATTGATGGGGGATACATCAAGGCCCTCCTATGACGAGTCTTTTCCTGTCGACCTCATCTTATTATCCAGGAACAAGAATTAGAAATAATTCAGTGCCTTAGAGCCTGCATGCCTCAATGGCATGTCTCTCCGCTTTCGACAGTGGGTTCACATCATTGGCCCCTGATTGGAAGATTCCCTTGAGTGTTCGACTTCAACTCCTTTATTCACACTTGTGGGATTGTACTAGGCTACCTTGGGAGTCATTGACATCAATGGTGATTTCCCTCGCACTTTTTAACGTTTCTTATCATTGACCAGTAATCAAGTGGTTTCTACCATGTTCGACTTCAACACTTGTAATCACATGGTTAGATTTGTACTTAGGGACGAAGGAAATGAAGACCTTGGGTCATATCATTCTATCCTAGGCTACGATGGAGTATTCATGATTTGTATTGACACATAGATTCACTTTGTATGTCTCGTGGCTATGTCCGAATTTGAGTCATTTTAGAGCATATATCCACTGTGTATTCTGGGTGGTTGTGTCGATTCACCTTGACATGGATCCACAGTGTATATTTAGTGGTCATGACTCATTTGACACTTGGTAATCTGAGTATTAGAATTCCTACCTAGGATAATGGTATATCATTATGTCGATGTTTGATTGTTTGAAGGTTCCCGACTGGTGCGCTCTTTGCTTCCGACACACACATTCTACAAAGTATTTCAGTTGTCACGAGTTCTAGCCTCATACTTTGGGGGCCATTTTATTAAACATTATTTTTTTCATCATAGTGATCCATTGAAAACATGTGTTTATGTTCCCAAAAATAGACTTTCTTCATGAGGAGAGTGACTGCCTTTCTCTTCTAAAAACCCTATCAAGGAAGGTCATTGTAGGCTGCACCATAAGAAGGGTGTGACGATGCTTGGTCGTCACACTCTACCCTAAAACTGATTTGTTATGTCTCTGCAGGCTTCTCTTCAGCTAGGATGCATTGATGTCAAAAGGATAAGAAAAGGTTAAGTTTCACGAAAGTTCTAGAAGGGGATCTTCTAGAAGGTGAGGTGGTGTCTGTATGGTTGGGATAATACTTGCTTCTCTGATTTAGTGGGACTATCCTAATCTCTTTAACCATCTCTCTCTCCCTTATCTAAAGAGATATTTCTCATGGAAAAGATTAAGAAGTTTGATTCAAGCAAGATTATTATTGAATAGGCTAAGAATTGGATGAGGAATTCTACTTCAGTTCATAGTTGAGGACTCCATTTCAATTTATCAAGTCATTGTGGATTTTATTCATTCAAGGTTGGATAAAGTGTGTGTGGTTGAGTAAAGGGTCCTCGAAAGGGGACCTTGCAACATCAAGGCTTTTGTTGTAATCTACACTTTCATTATTTTATAATATAGTGATATGTTTCTTTCCCATAAGACTTGATTTGTTTTATTATATGATTCCTTGATCACATACATAATTTCTTGTTGATTATATTATATTACTTTCACCTTGGTTGGCTTGTGTTCCCTTACAGATCCAATATCACAGGAGCAATGGAGTGGAGCTAGGATGACAATGGCAAGAGGAAGCGATATTTAAACAATATGTTGCCCATCTCTTGCTAGATAGTAAACTCAATGATTAGAGCTTAGGGAAAGTGTCATATTATGTTTTGTTTTGTTCTAGGTCTAGGTGGATCTAGGGAGATCTATTTATGTCCGCATTTACTGATAAGTCCCATAACACCACTGTTCTCGAGATGTCAAGTACCATCGCAAACCAAACTTTTAGTATTTTGATAGATCTAGGTGCTACAGAGAGATTTATTTATAGTGAAGCGCTGAAAATAATTAAGGTAAAGGTAGTTGAGTAGGATGCATTTAGGTATTTAGAAATGGCTTCGGGTGCCAAACAGAAGGTTGGAGGAAGGGTTACTAACTATTGCATTAACTTGGGATATTTTGTAACAACGTTTGACCTATATGTCATGATATTAGGATCATACGACATCATGATCGGTATGGACTGGTTGGAATCGCTTGATGTGATACTCAACTGTAAGACGAAATGGTTGAGTTTGACCGATGATGAGGGACATAGAAGAGTGATTGTAGGAATAAACCAGGGAGTGTCCCTGAGGCTCATTTCTTTCCTACAGGAAGAAGAGCATGCACAAGGGATGTAATTTATATGCCATATTGGCGATAAACGATAAGGGTGAGGCGGAAGGGTTAGAGAACCTTCTGGTAGTATGAGAGTTTGTTGACGTGTTTCCAGAAGACTTACTGGTCTTGCCTCCCAAAAGAGAATTGGAATTTACAATCAACCTGAAACCTGGAACTGAACCGATAGTAAGAACACCTTATCAGATGTCAACACATGATTTACAGGAGTTGAAAATGAAACTGAAGGAGTTGTTGGACCTAGGACTTATACGTCCAAGTGTGTCACCGTGGGGTGCGACTATTATTTTCATAAGAAATAAGGATAGGTCATGGAGACGCTACATTGATTACCGCCAATTGAACAAGGAAACGATCAAGAACTGGTATCTGTTTCTAGGAAAAGATGATTTGTTTGACCAAATGAAAGGCGTGATGGTGTTTTCAAAGATTGACTTGAGATCAAGATATCACCAGTTGTGAATCAAGGAGAAGGAAATTCCTAAGACCACATTCAAGATGATGTTTTGGCATTACAAGTTTATAGTTTTACCGTTTGGATTAAAAAACACCCCAGGGGTATTTATGAGTTTGATGAATGGGGTGTTCCGAGAATACTTGGACAATTTTTTTCAAGTATTCATTGATGACATATTGACATATTGAAGAACATAAAAAACATTTGCACTTGGTACAACAGTGTTTACGAGAAAAAAAATTGTATGGGAAACTGTCGAAATGCTCTTTTTATTAATCGATGATTCATTAATTAGGGCATGTTATCTCCAACGAAGGCATCGATGTGGATATAGAGAAGGTAGAGGATATTATGGAATGTCTTGCATTGACAAACATACCGGAAGTTTGTAGCTTTATGGGTTTAGCAGGATATTACCGATGGTTCGTCGAAGGATTTCCGAAGATAGAAAATCCGATCATAGAATTGCATAAGAAAAACAAGAAGTTTGTATGGTCCAAGAAATGCGTGAAATCATTTCGAAGGCTCAAAGATTTTTTGACGACGACGCCGATACTAAAATTTCTCGACATGGACGAGGAATTATTTTATGCACTGATGCATCCCAGGAAGGCTTGGGTAGAGTCTTGATGCAAGACAGTCGAGTGATCGCTTACATCTCAAGGAAATTAAGAAAGCATGAGGAGAACTATGTGACACATGATTTGGAGTTATTGGCCATTGTGTATGCCTTGAGAGTGTGGCGACACTATCTGATTGGATGGAAATTCAAACTAAAAATAGACCACTATGGATTGCAACACATTTTTACGCAAAGTGACTTGAACGTGCAACAAAGGTGTTGGTCAGAATTTCTTATAAAATACTATTTTTAGATTACTTACATAAAAGGAACATTGAACAAAGTGGAAGATGCGTTGAGTCAAAGACCACACATATTTTCTGTGATACGTCTTTAGACGAATCCTAGAGAAAAGATTCTATCTACACAAATCGACAATGCCTGGTACAAAGAGGTTAAGGAAAATATCGGACAAGACACTATGATGGTACCAAGGTTTGAAGGTTATGCATTGGACAACGATGGATTGATGAGGTATAATAATCGGATTTGTTTACCGCCTAATGAAGAATTGAGAAGTTTGATCTTAAATGAAGCTCATAGAACAATGTACATGGCTCATCCAGCAGTCACAAAGATGAGGGCATACCTCAAGCCCTTATTGTTTTGGAAGGGGATGAAGGTGGACATAGTTAACTACATGGAAAGATGTCTAGAATGTCAGTAGGTGAAGGTTGAACATAGACATCTGGTAGGATTTATACAACCACACTCCATTCCATAATCGAAATGGGAGGTCATTTTGATGGACTCTATAGTTGGATTTCCACTGACGGCAAGGAGGCATGACTTGATTTTCGTGGTAGTTGACACTCTGATGAAGAGTACACATTTTATTCCTGTGCTCACGAGGTATCAAGTGCTAGACATAACAAGATTTTTTATCAGTGATATTGTGAAGTTACATGGCGTGCCAAAAAGGATCATTTTTGATAGAGGTTTGGTGTTTACAGGATGTTTTTGGACCAGTTTCCAAGAGGCCTTGGGGACACAACTGAACTTTAGTACAACATATCACCCTGAGACAGACGGGCGGACAGAAATAACGAACCAAATTTTGGAATATATGTTGCGTATGTACATGATGGACCAAAATCAATGTTGAGAAGAGTTATTTACATTGGTAGATTTTGCGTACAACAACAACTATCAAAGTACCATTAAGATGGCACCATTTGAGTTCCTTTACAAGCGACCGTGTCAGTTATCTTTGAGATGGGATTGACTAGAGGATAGGGTCTTAGTAGGACCATAAGCGATCCAAGAAATGGAAGAACAAATGAAAACGATAAGACAAAGAATTAAAGAATCACAAGATCAACATAAGAGTTATGTCGATGCGCATCACGTTGACCGAAATTATGAAGTTGGTGATAGAGTTTTCTTGCGGGTGAAACCGTACAAGAGCTCAATCAAGTTTGGAAAGAGTGATAAACTCTCTCCAAGATTTGTGGGACCTTTAGAAGTTGTGGAAAGGAATGGACCTGTGGCCTATCGACGAGCCTTGTCTGATTCTTTGAGGCGTATGCATGATGTTGTCCATGTATATATTTTGATACATTATGTTAGTGGTCCTACAGATGTGATTGACATGAGTTCCTTGCAGGTGTCGGATGATCCTGCACTCATGGCGGAGCCAATCCGCATTCTATGTCATCGCATTCGACAACTACGACATCAAACAATCGCTCAGGTCAAGGTCTAGTGGGACAATTATAGTCCTCACTTGACTACCTAGGAGGACGCTTATGATATGCACCAACAATTTCCATATTTATTTGATAGTTAGACATATAGATCTTGTCAAATGATTTATTTACTGCACTTTATATATTGTACAACTTCGAGACGAAGTTTAAAACAAGAGGGGGTGTATGTAACATCCCGCTCTTGCGAGCACATGTTATTGACTTATTCTTTGAGGACACTTGCGTGCAAGTGATCCGGTTATAGTATGTGGTTATCTATTTCTCTTATGGATTCTTATGATGATCTTGATGGATTATGATTTATATTGTTTGATATCTATGTATTGACAGTTTCTATTGCCAAGTTTTCCCTGAGTGTGCAGGACACTGACAGATTGAGGATTTTGATGGCATCAATGGATCTCCTTGGACTCCAGATTGATTCAGGGAGTGGATTGTATTTGGTTTGGGTATTTCATTTGTGCATATGTGACATATGATCGATTATATTATGATGTTGTTTATGGATCATTGATAGTGTTTCATTGATGGATGCAGGCTAACAATTGCTTGCTAATTTGACTCACATAAGGAGTAAAGGGGCCATGCACATAGACCATATATTGAGGGAGAGGTGTGGAAACATCCTTGTCGCAGCCTACTAGTACTCCTGTCGTGGCTCGAATTTTAGGTTAATGATTACCTAGTTCGAAAGGTCCACGATGTCATGAGGGAAGAATGAGACAATCTCTCATGAATATTTTTAAGGGGCATGCAATAAGGCAAGGTCCTTATTCCTTAGAATCCCTTATTCTCTCACAAGTTTGCCCGAATGGAGTGTTGACTCCAGAGATTAGACAACTACTAAAACCAGTCAAAGGTGAGTGTCACCCTTGGAGCATGGAGTGTGTCTTGAAGGGAATGTCGTGTAACTAAAAATTTGAGTCAAAGGCGAGTGGCACCCTTGGAGAACGGAGTTCATCTTGAAGGGCACATCGCGTAAATAAAATTTGAGTCAATGAATATAAGTGTCCTAGAAAACCCTAAGCGGATAATCAACCTAGTAAAATCTTGAGCACTGTCGAATCAATTAATTAATTAATTAATTAAGAATTAAATTTATTAATTATAATTCCTATAAGAGTCTAAGCCTTTGCAAATAAAAATTTAATTAAGCCTAAGTCTAAGTTAGTAATAATACTAAAAACTAAATTTATAAATTAAATAATGAGTGGATGAAGTAAATCAATTTAAGAAACCAAGGAAAATAAAATAAATCCAAAGATTGATTTATACACATATGTGCAAGTAACTACCAAATTAGAATTTAAGGTAAGAATAGAATAAAGCTAAAGGAATGGGTACGCATAGAAAGAAATCTAGAGTCTAGTTAACACTAGTCTAACAAGGAGAAGATTATTGTTTTAACTCAACTCGGATTTCATAAGGCATCAGTCATTAATTGCAAATAATGGGAATAAAGAGAAAACTATGAGTGATTTATGGAGCATTTTTAGGAAGGGTGAGGGAAATTGAATTTTATTAAAATAAAATGTGGATTTAATTGTGCAAATTGTGGAAAGGGTGACAAGTGTAAGGGGGAGAAAATTCTAAATTACTTTAATTAAAAGTGAATTAATTGTGCAAGTGGGGATGAATTATGAGAAAATTCTATAAAACAAATGGCTGAGATGAGCAATGGATCACACGGGTTATGGGTAAAGTTATGCTCCAGAATTTTTGACTAGTTTTACTTGTGAGAGTTAGGATACCTAGCTTGAGAGAGAGTGGTGGATCTACCTTGTGAGGTGATTTGGGAGCTAGAGGATTTCTGGTTGGTGTGTGAGTGGCCCCTTTGCAGCCCGAGGGAATAAGGGGGAAGAAGAGTACCCCTAGAATTAGCTGGGAGGTACCGGTGAAGTCTCTACGGTTAGCAAGTGGGAGGCAGGAAGGAGCTCAAGCGCAAAAGAGCATATTCAAATTCTTCATCTTCGGTTACAGTAACTTACGTTGAAGATTGTAAAATTTGGGTTATGCTTTTTAATGTGTATTGTTTTATTTTATTATTATAAAAAAAAAATCGTAACTGGGTGGAACTTCAATTTAACTGGAAATTCATTTGAAGGTTGGGTGAAAATTTTAGAAATGATTAATTGCATTATCAAATGCATCTGGGTATATATTTATGAAACTTATCGATTGTTGTCATGGACGTGGTACCTCAATAGTTAATTTATGATTCTTGTGCTATGGTACCTCTAGGGTCTTAATATCTCTTCACGCATTACCACAACCACCACCTGGTATTCCAATCAAGTTATGGTATTAAGAAAACACCAACCTCTCCTTGTCATCTACGATATCATCTAGATGAAGGGTTTAAGTTCTGCCATTATACCTGCCATAAAATTCCTTGATGGCGTGAACCCCATGGGGACAAGAAATTAAACCCTCATTGGCTCACATATAGAGCAGTTCATATATTTTATGGAAGCTAGGATTGATACCAAAGCATTCCTTTTATGACCCATTTGGAAAACACGATTGGTTGGGAGGCATATTAGGTCTCACAACTGGAATCCGACAGTCTGACAACCTTTATCCTTAGACCTGTCAATTTAGTGAAGCCACATCTCAACAAATAACTTGAAGGGATCTTCAAGCAGCATATTGTGCCTCTGGAGAGGTCTCCCAATCAAGGGCTTAGAGCGTATGTTTCAGGAAATCTATCACAATCTCCTCAGAGCGCACCAGCCTGGACATGGTCGGTTATCTTAAATGAAAAAGGAAACTAATTGTTATATCTTCATGAAAAGACAATCATTTAATTACCTCATATTCTTGACCATACCCACCATTACAGGAACTACATACTTGGCGTGAATTTCGTCAGATATTAACATGAGCGAACTGGTTATTTAGCCTAACCCTGGAAGGAGCGCTGGACTACTCTAAGTGCTTGCCTACACTCAAAATTTAATCCACCCAATTCTACAACACATAGGACTGATAACTCGTGGGCTTCCTTGAGAAGGCCACCTCTGTGTTTAGAAAAAGTGACTTGACAGTGGGATGTAATATGACCCCCTTGATCTCTATCCTTTCATGCCCCTTGTTGTTGAATGTTCATTCGGAAATGTGCCTTAGGAAGGTACAATCTCCTTTCTTAGATGATGCAATCTGTGTGTTGTCTGCAACCTCTTCTGACCAGATCAAGGGACAATCCCAGGTTTTCATTAAGAAGTCAATGCATTGTCCCATGCTTTATTTAATGATTTTGTTTCTTAAACAACTGGGTGCAAAATTTATTTAAGGGAAAACCATAATTCCATTGAACCCTTCCCAATTCTCAGGAATCCATCAACTTGAGAAAAATGGATCACAAGGAAATTTAATCCATCACTAGTGTGATTATTCCTTCTTTATATAGATGATTATTATAATTGCATTTAGTTTGAATAGTGCTCCTTCTTTGGTGTAATTTTTTTTTCTTATGAGAATCTCCCCTTTTCTTTTTAAGAGAAAAATAAAAAAAACAAATACTTTTTGAAAATTGATGTCTCATACAAATATGCTTCCTTCCCTGGAATTTCTCTCAATTACATTCCTCATCTAAAAGACTAAGAGTGTATTATCATAACCCATTTAATCCATTAAATGAGATTCTTTTATCCTTATAATAAGGTTTCTTGAAGTAAGCCTCATAGTATAAATATTCCCCGTTATGGAGTTGTCCATGCCTAGGCATACACCTATCTTATCATTATTAGAAAGTTGGGATCTTACATTTGAAATTTTATTGGAAATGGTATTATTATTATATTACTTTGTCAAGGACCTTTTTAAATAGAGGTGTAAGGATTGCTTGGTTAATGCTTAAGGTTTGGACTCCCTTTTCTTACAATCAGATAATGTAACCTTGTAAGGTATGCTTTAATAGTATCCTCCCAAGAAACTAAGGATATTCTCCAGGTTGTAACATTGTTAGTGAGAAGATTTAAATACAGAATAACCTTTCATCATTGTAAACATTGGACATATTAATAGATGGATAAAAGTGAAAATTCTAGTTATGGCTCATGTGTGATAATGTATAACTCTTAATGGATACATAGGAAGCCTCGTCTGCTAATAATTCATGTAAGTAACATCCCTTATAAGTAACATGTAAATGACTATGAAATTGTATTAACTTCTTATTGTACCTCTTAATTAAGATAAGACATTCTAATGGTATATATGTTATTCACACTCTTGATTCTTTTTGAAATATCCCTTCACTACCTTACATACATTGTTGCTTGCAAAATTGATAAAGTTTAGTAGAATATCGTGTTGCTCCATTAAAATGATGTGATGTATAATTGATTGAGTAGATATATTCTCTTGCACCATGAATTTAATGTGATGTATGATTGGTTTTGTGATTAGATCACTTGCGCTATGAAGATAGAATTGATGATTACTTCTTCCATGAAATTAGAGCTGACAATTACTCTTGTACCATTAAATTGGTGGATGTATGATTGTTCTAGAAGTCAGTTTACTCTTGCACATTGGATATTTAATGTCGATGTATGATTTTTTTTGAAGTTAGAATTATCGCATGTAATGAATGTTTAATGTTGATGAATGATTGCTTAGAAATCAGATTTCTCGCGCACATTGAATATTTAATGTGGATGAATGATTGCTTCAAAATTGATTTCTCGCGCACAATGAATATTTAATATGGATGAATGATTGCTTAGAAATTAGATTTCTTGCACACAATGAATGTTTAATGTTGATGAATGATGGTTTTAGAAATTAGATTCTCACACTCCATGAAAAATGTTGATGTATGATTGATAATGTTGATGATTACCTTTGCGCCATGAATAATTGATGTTTAGGATTGATTGATTGATCTAGTTGATTTTGGTTTGATTGAATTAGTGGGATATATAAACCTCCTTGTTGCTCAGAAAAGTCACCATCCCTAAGAACTTAAATGGTCAAAATCAATCTGATTAATCATGGGCTTGATCATTGCTTATGTGTCMTGGAGGTCCTAGCCATGCAGGGTAGGTTGGGCGGGTAGTTTCTTTAAACTTTTAGTAACATGGTTGTTCATTTATTTATATTTTTCTTCAGTTGATTAAGGTGATTTGAATTGAGTCACTATTATGTTTATGTATTGATCGTGTGTCACTTTTATTTATGTCAATTGAATCGTTGTCTTGTGTCGTTATTGATTGTGATGATGTGTCACTTGGAATGATATCAATTATGTTGTGATATTCGATTTCCTAATGAAAAAAAAAATTACCCTTTGTAATTAATTATCCGTGGTTGTAATGGAGGGGTTGTTACAAGAACCAGGTCCGACAACATGTGTTAATACACTATGTTAGAGAATTAAGTGCACCTAATTTTTGACCAATGTTAAATTTTCTTTTTTCATAATTTTTAAATATGAAAAAAAAAGAGTTATAGGGGTGAAGCTTCACTAGTAAAGTGCATATGGTTCATAAAGCCTTCATAATGGATTGGTATGTCTCATTCAATGCCCATCCATCTACGTTTCTTGTGCTTACAATCATACTCCAATTCAACTTGTATACCATTAATTCAACATGTATGTGACAACAAATAATTAGACCACATCTCAAATGGATTTTTAAGATGAATGGAATGGAATAAACATTGTTTCCATACACGATTATTTTACTATTCATAAAATATGTATTTATAAGTGAGGTGCCTTCATATATACATGGGAATAAGATAAACGAACTTTTCTTGAATTTATTGACTAATTAAATGCCAAAATGGATTGACCAAAGATTTTAAAATTTTGGTATGCTCGTTTAAACATAGACAATGTCACATCATTGTCACCCAACCATAGGCATTCACATATTCCACCCCTGAGCACAATAACCTTTTCTTAGATAGAATGATTCTGGAAAGTCCACACTAGAACCAACAGATAAACCCTAACTAGAAACACCTATCGGACCTTATATCATTACAGGCCTTTCATCTAGCTCACACAAAACTAGGAAAACATCCATCTCACACATAATCTGGAATATGTAGTTGAGCCAGTTTACAAAGAACTACGCTACTACCCAATCCAAATGGATTATGGGAAACTGCAACTTGCCAGCTCACACAAAATTTGAAATATAGTTCTCACATAGGATCATCCATMTCACTCACATAGAGTCTGGATCAACAATCATTCATGTACATAGGGTCATCTATCTCACTAACATGGAGTCTGGATCAATACCCGCTCATACACATAGGGTCATCCATCCCACTAACAAAGAGTCTGGATCAATGACCACTCATGTAGAACTAGCCCTTATGGTTCACACACCAGGCACACCAGGCATCTATCCACGAGGGTTAGACGATGTAGTGCGCACACACTACTCATCTATACCAAGGCTAGAAAACACCTCCAACCACATAGGTTGGCCCTCCATCTTGAAAAGATGGGAAAATCGCCAACCCCGAAGGCTTGGCATTTGTTGAACTTGTGCGAGGTCATGTTGGCTTGTGCCACAGTCAGTAATGTGCCTATAAATGACTATCCACTACTGCCCCAAGAATCACATATGTGACTCATCACTCCCTCTTATGAGGGACGTCCTTTTGGACCACGCCAAGCTTGTCCCTGGAGTACAAAAACTTCACCCTCGATAGAGGATTGGTCAACACATATGTTATCTATAGATATGTAGCAAGATATTGGAGCTTCATTGCTCCCTTATGCACCATATATCTGATATAATGGTACATGATTTTGATATGCTTGGACTTGTTATGAAACACCGTGTTCTCTAACAACTTCATGCAACTCTGGTTTTCGCACCAGATAAAGTCACCTCTAACTAGAGATCAAACAATCCTACAAGTAGCTTGTGAAGCAACACTGTTTCGTTGTTAGTTGAACACACTAATATATACTCTGCCTCAACCATACTAATCACCACACTAGTCTTATTCATGTTGAACCATGAGATCATATCTAATTCCAAAATAAAGAAACATCCAAATGTACTCTTTTGTTTTGCGACACTACCAGACCAATCTGAAGCAGTATAGCCTTGTAGGCTTATCTCACAATCTGAAACATATCTGAGTCCATAGTCAATTGTACCTTTCAGGTACCTTAACACATGGTTTGTTGTAATCAAGTGAACACTTCTAGTTTCGACCATATATTGACTCAATGTGTTCATCGTAAAACATATATCTGGCCTTGTGTTCGGTAAGTACAAAAACAAACCAATCATCTGTCTATACATTGTGGCATCCACTATCTCTGAGTATGTATCACTCAATAACTTCAGATTCATTACCATCGATGTAGCCATGGATTTACAATCCATCATTATGAATATATTCAAAATATCTACAACATATTTTTCTTGGCACGGGAAAATATCATCCAGTTTCTGTCACACCTCTAGACCCAAGAAATAATGCATCATACCTAGGTATTTAATCTCGAATTCTGATGCAAGATTTTGCTTTCACTCTGTGATGAGTTTTTCATTCCATGTTAGAAAAAGGTCATGCAATATCAAGAGGCAACCATCCCCAAGCTCATCAAAATAATTTTATTGCATATCTTGCCCTTCATGCCTGCTTACTCCCATACAAGGCCTTCTTCAATCTGCATACATGAGACTCCTTATCATGTATCTTGTGGCTACTCTATGTACACTTCTTCTGGATACTGGAGAAAGAGTCTCATCATAATATTCTCCCTCTTGCTGGGAGAATCCTCTGGTCACAAATCATGCTTATGTACATCTCTATGCTTCCATCAACAACATGTTTGACCTTGTATATCAATTTGGAAGTCATCGTTGACTTCCCTTTTGGTCTCAGAACCAAATAAAAACCCATATCCCAGTCCTTCTAACTAGATTCCTCCTCTATCACTGAAACAAGGAAATCTTCTTAGGAGATCTCATATCTCCTCAAAGCCTCTAAAGCTTCTATCTAGCCTCCTCAATTCATGGAACATGTCTATCGGTTCTGAAAGATGTCTCTCTCTCCCATATGAATATAAGGAGGATTACTTTTTGAATGAAAGTCTCTAATCCATTGACTCTCTCTTAAATCAGGATAACTCTGATTCTCCATGCTCCCTATGAAGCTTGACTCCCTCTAAGTATGTATAATATTTGGAGCCATCTTATCCCTCTGTGTGTGATGGTTTTTTTCTGAAGTCTCCTATGAACGGTCCATGGGAGGATACTCCTCCCTACTGTATCGTGATGGTTGAATCCCTCTAAACTCTAGATCCTT
>ML783143.1:425250-455245 GCA_009831015.1 Picea engelmannii | reverse complement strand
TACTTTTTAAATAGAAGTGAAAAGGGTGACCATATATGCACAATGACGTTAAAATCAATATTCACGTGTTATGCATATTATATATTATTTAACTATGTTATGGAATTTAAAATTTTATTTAACTATGTTATGGAATTTAAACATAAAATTTTAATTGAAAGAAATAAAAGAAATGATATTTTTTTAAGAAAGATTGTTTATTATGTGTGTAGAATTTAAAAAGAAATGAATGTGATTTAGGAAGTAACTTTTAAAAATTAGGATATATTGACATAAAGTGTATGGTGGTAAAGGAGTACATTGCTCAGTAAAAGCGAATGGTGCATTCCAACAATAGAATAAATAATAAAATATTAAAGTCTTAATTTAACCAATATGTAAGACTTTGTAATTGGTTTGTATTTTAAATTTTTAGGACATACCATGATGTAAATGGAGGTGTAAGCATAGAAGATAAATATGAAATATAAATCAAGAGAAAGAGAAAGAGGGAGAAAGAGAAAGTAAGAGGATAAAGTAAATGTATTATAGTAGTAATAAAATGAAAGGTAAGTGATTGAATTATTGTATATTTAGTTAAGGACATTTAAGTCGACAAATCATAATTTATTTAGGAATGTTTATAGTAGTTAATGAGATTTAAAAATGATAATTTAACAATAATGATATAATTTGATAATGGAAAATTTAGTGTTGATATGAATGGTGGATGAGTTGTATCAACATAAGTCATAATTAATGGTTATTGGGTTGTCTTGCTTCCAGGACATCGCCTTTCAACGGGGAAGAAAGGTAACACAATGAACTGAACAACTTGAGAGAATAATAGTTCAATTTCATGAAAGTACATATCAAATGAAGCCAAAACTAAAAGCAATGTGTATGCAACTACCTTGGAAGGATAGTAAGCCTATTATTAGAATGAGAAGATGGAAAATAAAAAAAAAAGAAGAAAAAACATAAATGGTGAATGACAACAAAGAAGGAAAAATAAAAATGGTGGAAATTTTGCAAGAAATGCCTCATCATGATGACAATATTCTCCTAGCTAGTCAAAGATTAGTGATAATAAGCAAGGTGGAAAAATTGAATAACAACAGTATGGAATTGGAAGGATTGGAGTAGTTAATTAAAGCTCATATGACTCCTTTAAGGTGTATACCTAATGGATAGGATTGAAGTGCTAGAGGAGCTATGAAAATGTAATAAAGCATGGGGAAATTTATGCAACAACAATGATAGAGTCTCTCTCTAGTGGAAAGTCCTCTTAATGATATGGATGAGTGGATTAATAAATATGAATGATGATTAAGGATGATTGGTAAAGGTCATAGATATGACCCATATAATTTTAAATTGTCAAGATAGGAAAGGGTGACAAGTGATAGATGGGGAAAAGGGTTAAATGTTTAAATGTTCAAAGTATAACAACTGTCTACTTTTTAGTTTATAGATATTTAAAGGCAAAGAAAATAGGCCATGTGATAAAATGAGTCTTAGAGATTTATGAATTAATACCTATCATGAGTAGTAATGCTAATGACTGGTTGTGCATTTGGATTAGGTGAGCTAATCCTTCCAAGAGTGAATGGTGTTAATTTAAATAATGATGACCTAGTCTTTACATGCTATTGGGTAAAATGGTGAATGAATAAACAATAGATGTAAAGGGGCATAAGAACATTGGGTAATGATAAAAATATATACAAAGTCAAGAATTAAAATTTTGATATTGATGGCAAGGCATGCTAGTAAGGCTAGTAATAGTTTAATGTTGAATTTCACCAAATTCCGGTATGTGGGAAATAATACATGATTAGAGATTATGGATCTAATAGTTGGTACTTACTTGACATTTTAACAATGTACTCAAATAAAAAAATATCTATTAAAACATGAGCATACTAATAGGGTGACTATACCTACCTCGTAAATTGTCAACTTTCTTGTGAAAAGAAGCGGAAACGATTATCAGGAAACAATTAGTATATTGATGAGAACATGACACTCATAGATTACATAATTAACCAAAACAGATCCTGGATGGATTTTTGATGATATTATTACATTAGATGTGGTATTTTGGTATTCCTTGTATATATAATCATGAAGGCTAGTGGCTTGATTTTGTTGATGAATCATGATAAGAATGTCCATGATGTTTTATTACTTTGCATGTGTTATGTTTTGAGATAATTATTATGTTCATGATGTTATGTTGTCTTAATAACCTTTGATATTTACATATGATGTTGTGTGGTTCCATTTATTATGTTGATGCAATGTTATATCTTTGATAAAATATATTGAGGTTACAATCTTATCATAATTGTAACAACCCTAGTTAAATGATTGCTTAAGGTTTATCAAATATAATTAATTAAATAATTAATTGTCTTAATATATTTTAGTTAAACAATGATTATTTATTAATAATATTAATTAATTAATTATTGTTTATATCTGTTGATTAATTAATTAGTTAATTAATTAACTCATTAAAGGTTTGGATAAAGAATTCAAAGCTTAATAACTTTAATTTATTTATTATAAGATTTTACGTATGACAGGGGATAAGGTAATAAAGGGAAGGATAGGGTAATGAATGGAGGGATAAGATGGGTGGCATTAATGGAGGGTAGGGAGTCGGTGAATGGGGGGAGATATGACTGGGTAGAGGCCTTTGGAAGGGATTATGAAATTTTGGAGGAGGAAGCATTTGGGGGAGGAGGACTGTATTTCCTGGTTTGGAGTTTGGGTGAACTTTTGCAGGGGGTCACCGGGTTGCTGGGGGTTTTGGGCTCGGGGGCCAGGAATCCTCATGAAATCCTGGAGCTAGGGAGTCGGATAGGCTGCTCCTAGCTGGCTGGGTGGTTAGTCGGTTTTGGGCAGAGTTTAGCACAGTTTCAGCTTCAGCTTGGACAAACAGAGATCGAGGATTTAATATCAGACGGAGGTATTTTTATTTATGTATTTTCAGGAATATGTAGTGTTATGTGGTTGTTCGTAAGCTTATTATGATATGTTCATAAATTTTATTTAAGTTGAATGGTTATATGCTGGTTATGAAATTATGAAAATGTTAGGATAGCATTTCTTTAATAAACTTTTTGTTTTTGTTTTATAAGGCTCTGTTTGAGTATAACCTTACACATGGTATCAGAGTTGTAGTTCACAATCTGGAGCCTTAAGGGCCTACCCACCTACCCACCTAACCGCTTGTAAGAAGGAAAGTTTAGAATTGGAACTGTTCAACACTAACCCAGAAAATTAAACAACCCCTAATTGGTTATATTGAAACCCTTTGCCCTGAAATCCTAAACAATCCCTAAATAATATATATATAAATATAAATTTGGGCCCGAGGGCCAAGCTCCAACTTCACCTCCACCTAACCTGCAAGCNATATATATATATATATATATATATATATATATATATATATATATATAAACAATATGTCCATGAAAATGAAAATGATATAATGTTATACATATTGAAAGTGACAAATAATAATAATAAGAAAAAAAAGAACCTGCAAACCCTAACCTAAAGAAGGCACGAAGGCCTAAGCTTCCTCTCCATGCGAGCTGCATACAAAGCCAGAAATAGAATTTTCCTCAGGCTCTACCATATATTTCTTAAGTAGGCTTGCATGCATACTAACTGCTACCACCCCCTATTGTCTCTTCCTTTAGAGAACACCTATTAAATGTAACAATGCATTTAAAGACATTCTCTTGCTACCAAGCATGGAACTCTTTATTTGAGAGAAATTCACATCTTCAAAATATATCTAGGATGTAGACTTAATCTTTAAACCTATCATACGCACATTCTATAGAAACTTATAATTTTTCCCAAAAAAAATGTAAAAAAAAAAAACCTTTGAAGCAATTCTTAATCTTTCACCCTTTTAGCTCTTAACCAGACAATCATGAATCTACCTTTAAAAATAACAGGAAGAATCACAATCTCAGGTTGTAAATCTATGTAAATTCCAACAGCTACAATAAACATTTAGCCAAAATTAAAAAAACATCTTCAAAAGTTGCCAATCCCATGGCAAATTTGAGCAAACATGCAAATAAAACCAGAATTTAAGAAAATACAAACAAGATTTAGACAAAGTCACTAAATGATTTTACCACAAACATGGATATAGTAGCATACCGAGAAGTAAATTCCTACATGCAACCTAACAAGAAACAAATAAAAATTGCTTATGGTCATGTCTTCCCTTGAGCAACAATGATCTGGAGTTCATTCCATGCAATTTCTCTTTGTTGCTGAGTAACCTTGCCTGTTTTGACCACCTCACTGAAGAGAAAATAAGATGGGCAAGGGATCCGAGCAGGGTTGTTTGTGCGGTCTACAGCTACCAATCCAAACTTTGGACCATAACCATCTACTTTAAGCATAAAATTGAGTGTCAAATCCACGTGACCTGCAACCTGCAACCGCACACATGGCCAATAATAATTGTTGTAAACAAAAAAAAAAAGTAATATAAATAAAATTATTGGGCCCAATATCCAATTATCAAGTCAACTAAGCACTGAAGACAAGTCCATGAGCTATCAATTTAAGCATCCAACACAACACAGAGCGTCGAAGCCACATGGAGGAGGAGCCCATGGGGGGGATTCTACATTGTACAACACACCAATGATTACATGCGCACCTCGTAGTGCCAGTACTCTCACCGTCTCTGCTCCAATCCCACTCGCTCCCCCAGTGACAATTGTTGTTAGATTAGAAGAATTGATTCGTTGAGCAACTTCTTCAGCAGTGGAGGCTAATCCAAACCCATTGGAACCAACGTTTCCCATTACAAGTGAAATAAGTCCCATTATCGAATTGAAACCAATAGTGAACAACAACAAATTCTTGACGGGAATAAGATCCTGTTAAGAAACCGGCGCTATAATATGATCCTTATATATATATATATATATCAAACTCAAATTCGCATCAATGCCCTCCCAACCAACAAAAAAAAAAGTACGGGCATGAAAAATGCAGTCTGACTTAACCGAGACAAAAGATAAACCGAATGAATGAATATGCCTAATCGTATGGCATGGATGAATTACCAACCACAATCTTTACTCTCCAAACAAATTCTTCTCTTCTTCAATATTCCTAGTCTCCAGGCATGGATGGTGCCTCTTCTACCCACACTCTTCACGCTTCTCTTCCTCTGCCAACACCAGAGACAATACAAGCCAGCGACCAACGCCAGAACCCAAACACCCAGACCACGAGGAGGAGAAGCCATGAGAGAAGGCCATGGTGGCCGACCGTGTAACCAGAGACCTTGCAAGAAGAAACGATGAGGAAAAGAGGAATTAGGGTTACGACGATAAAGGCTAGGGTTTAGATAGGGGGGTGTTGGAGGAAGCAAGGCGGGCACATGGAATCCATGTGTGCCTACACTTGTTTTTAAATTATTTTGATTTTTCTTTTATTATTAAAATTTTTATATATATTTTGTTTATTATTTATTTTTGTTAGTACATTTAAATTTATTTAGTATAAAGTATAATTAATTAACTTTAATTTAGATAATTTAGGAAAAAAAAACCAAATAAAATTAATTAGAGTGTTTAGATTTAGTTTTAAAAAAAAATGTTACTTAGAAAAAAAGGGGGGGGGGAGGGGGGAGGATATAATAATAATAATATTAAAATATATATAAATAAATAAAGTATATATAAAAAAATTGAAATGTTTTGGGGTCCATGGGTTTTGAACCCACGACCACCCACCACCCAAGCCTTAAGAAACAACCAAACACCAATGCGCCAAGGAAAGCCCACAAGTCAAGCATTGAAGGATAACCTTAGACTCATTTCATCAACATTAGGTTGGAAGTCACCTTAATTAGTTGCAAACACAAAGTATAAGGAAATAGAACAAGATAAGCGGGAGGGGGCTTCATGCGCACTAGGCAGGTAAGTTAGAGGAATAGGCGAGAGGGGTACAGTGCTAGCGTAACTATCAAGCAAGAGGATCAATAGTTTTCTTAGGTGAAGACATCAAGATTAGATGCTTAAACCCTAACCTAGACACCACCCCTAAAGAGAGTAACATCTATTTATAGACAAGTAAAAAAAAAACTTACGCCTAACCCTGTTTTCTAGTTTGAGTTGCGCAAATTTGAAACGTCCTTGAACTCACCCTGACAAATTTGGTTGATGCAGGTTAAATCATACAGGATGGTTAGGAATCGAGGGAATCGAGGTAGAGGAGCATTGTTGCAGGCGCTGCCAAAACCTCCAGCACTGCCACCACCATCGCTGGAACTAGCTCTCATACTACGCTTTTTGGAGGCCATAAATGAGACTTTAAAGGGGAGACAACCAGCAAGGATCGAAGTGGAACCCCCACCATATGGAATGGGTAATCCAGAAGCATTGAGGGATTCAGAGGGAGGACCTCCACCCGAAGACATCACTAGAGAACTGCAGAATATCAAACTTCCGAAGTTTGTCCGGGGTCGCGCCAGTGAACACGCAGAAGCATGGTTGAAAGACATGACAAGGTGTTTTTCCTTAAGGGACTATGCGTCCACCTCAAAGGTGAAGATATAAATTTTTCAGTTGAGAGACAGTGCCTTGAACTGGTGGGGCAACCTGGAAAGACAACTGCATCTTACCCCAGACACCGTCTCTTGGGAACTTTTCGAGGAGAGGTTCCGAAGGAAATATCTGCCATCTCACTATGAGGAACAACAGGTAGGAGCATTTCATGCTCTAGTACAAGGAAACATAACCGTAGAAGAATATGAGATTAGGTTTATGGAATTGGTCAAGTATGTTTCATATATGGATAATTACCAATGACAAGCATAACACTTCGTCTATGGGCTAAACCCTAAGATAAGGGCTATGGTGCGGATGTGGAAACCGTCTTCAGTAGCGAAAGCTGTGAAAAATGCGTGTTATGCAGAGGAACACATGAACGTAACCAGATGTACAAGACTGAACTTTCCGCATCGTCCTGGATTCGTAGGGAAGACCCCTAGGACATTTCCCAGGGGAGGGGGCTCAAGGCCACCCCCATATGGTAATAGAGTCGCACCAAGGACAGTAGCTGCAAGGATTTCAATGGTAGAGAGTGCAACATCTCGTTCATCACCAATGACGCAGGCAGGTCCACGACCATCTCAGGGAGTAGCTAGTAGGGGCAGAGGTTCCAGGGGAAGGAACTCATTTAAGAGATAGTCACATAACAGTGTGCAAGTTCAATCTTGTGTTACCTGTTGGGGGTGCAGAGGACCCCATTACTAGCGTGACTGCCCAAAGTTACAATCAGGATTTGTGCATAGAGAAGGAAAGGCCTCGATGGGAAGAGCAAGTAGCAACCACTAGATTTACACAGCGGTTAATAATCGCCAGGCCGAGCATCAATCCATGGTGGTGGAGTCATAAGGTACGCTAAATCATATCAATGTTAAGATTTTATTTGATTTTGGTGCGACAGATACTTTCATTTCACCATCTACATTAGAAAAGAGTGGGTTGGCAGCCTACGAGCACGAGGACTTTAAACAAGTCGAGATGGCTTCAGGGGAAAAAAAAGCAGTAGGACCTAGCATCCATAATTGTATGGTAGACCTAGGAGTGTGTACTACCAGGTTGAAGGTATACGTCATTGCTCTCGGGGCATATGACCTAATCATTGGAATGGATTGGTTAGAAGCTCATTGAGCTTTGGTAGATTGTTTCGCAAAAAGGGTGCTTTGTGTCGACGATGAAGGAAGACCAGTAGAGATCCAGGGTGTACGGAGAAATGTGTCATTACGCTTTATCTCAAGTATGAAGGTTAAGCGATGCTTGAGGCAAGGGTGTCGACTGTATGTAGTGGAAGCAGTGAATGAAAGGAAGGGACCCTCATTAGATCAGTACCCGATATTGTCGAAATTTAAGGATGTTTTCCTGAACGAGTTACCAGGGTTACCTCCTGAGAGGGAGCTTGATTTTACTATTGAGCTAAAACCTGGTGCAGAATCAATTTCTAAGACTCCGTATCGGATGACAGCACCAGAACTTTGTGAGTTGCAAATGTAGTTGAAAGAGTTATTGGACTTAGGGCTAATAAGGCCCAGTGTCTCACCTGGGCGCACCAGTAATTTTTGTAAATAAGAAGGATGGTTCCTTACGATTGTGTATAGATTACAAGGACTTGAACCATGCTACAATGAAAAATAGGTACCCAATGCCGCAGATAGATGACCTCTTCGATTAGATGAAAGGAGCAGCGGCATTCTCAAAGATCGATTTGCGATCAGGGTATCACCAGTTAAGGATTAAGGAAGGCGATATTCCTAAAACTACCTTTCGAACTCGGTTTGGGCATTATGAGTTTGTCATAGTACCTTTCGGATTGACCAATGCGCCAACAGTATTCATGAGCCTCATGAACGGCGTATTCCGAAAGTACTTAGACCGTTTTGTACAAGTCTTTCTAGATGACATCCTCATCTATTCCAAAAATGAAAGAGAACATGAGGAACACTTACGAGTGGCGTTGTCCTGCCTTAGAGAGAAAAAATTGTATGGGAAGTTGTCGAAGTGTTCCTTCTTTCAGAAAGAGATCCACTATTTAGGTCATATCATTTCCGGTGAAGGAATCTTTGTGGACCCAGAAAAGGTAAAGGCCATTATGGAATGGCCAGTGCCGAAAAATGCCCATGAGGTGAGAAGCTTCATGGGGCTAGCAGGTTATTATCGTAGATTTGTGGAAGGATTCTAAAAAATAGCGAAACCCATCACCACTTTACAGCGCAAGGGGGTCAGGTATGAATGGACGGAAGAATGTGATAGTGCATTCATTGAGCTTAAGAGGTTACTAACTAGTGCACCAATTCTATGAGTACCGGATATGGAAAATGACTTCAAAGTCTGCACGGATGCCTCGAAGCAAGGGTTGGGGGCTGTGGTAATGCAATATGGAGGAGTGATAGATTATGCATCAAGGAAGTTGAAGAAACACAAAGAGATTTATGCTACTCATGATTTAGAGTTGGCAGTTGTAATGCTAGCTCTGAAACTTTGGAGGCACTATCTTGTGGGGTGAAACTTTGAGCTCAAAATAGACCATCAAAGTTTAAAACATCTCTTCACTCAAAGGGATCTGAATGTCAGGCAAAGGTGATGGAGTGAGTTTATGAGTGAGTACGATTTTGGTATTTTGTACATCAAGGGGAAGGAAAATGTGGTCGCAGATGCCTTGAGTAGGAGGCCACGTGTCTTCTCCTTGGTACCCTTAAAGGTTGATCTGAGGGAACGTGTGCGGACGCAACTCCAAGGAGACAGTTGGTATTTAAAGGTTACATCCAACCTCCAGAGTGGGAGGCAGTTATATCCAAAGTATGAAGGATATAGTCTGGAAGTAGATGGACTATTGAGATACCAGAGAAGGATGTACATCCCTGAAGATGGGGATATTCGAAGCATCATACTGAAGGAAGCCCATAGAGCACTTTATTGTGCGCATCCGGGTGTGAAGAAGATGTACGCAGACATGAGGAATCTCTTCTTCTAGGTAGGCATGAAGCACGATGTATTCCATTTCATTGCCAAATGCCTAGAGTGTCAACAAGTGAAAGCCGACCACCATCACCCGACAGGCCTACTACAACCACATGATGTTCCTATGTCCAAGTGGGAAGTCATCTCTATGGATTTTGTGGTGGGGTTGCCGCTCACATCTCATAGACACAATGCCATTCTTGTGATAGTTGATAAGTTAACCAAGAGTGCTCATTTTATTCCGGTTAGAAACACTTACGATGTCACTGATGTGGCACATGTGTTTTTAAGTAAGGTTATCCGTTTGCACGGGATACCTAAGAAGATCATTTCAGATAGGGATTCCAGATTCACTTCTAGGTTTTGGACAAGTTTGCAGTTAGCATTGGGGACTCAGTTGAACTTAAGCACAACTTATCATCCTGAAATAGATGAGCAAACTGAGAGAGTAAATCAAGTCATGGAAGACATGCTTAGGATGTATGTCATGGATAATCAAACCCAGTGGGAGAAGTACCTACCTTTGGTAGAGTTTGCCTACAATAACAATTTTCATAGCTCAATCAGAATGCCACCCTACGAAGCTCTGTATGGAAGGCCATGTAGAATGCCATTGAGTTGGGATAGATTAGAAGATCGAGTAATAGTTGGGCCATAATTTATTCAAGAGATGGAGGAACAAGTGATTCAGATTAGGCAGAGATTGAAGGAAGCACATGATAGGCAAAAAAGTTATGCAGATGCACACAGGACCGACCGAAGTTATGAAGTGGGAGACCAGGTTTTCATTTGTATTAGGCCTAACAAGAGTACCATACAGTTCAGGAAGGGGATAAAGTTGTCACCTCGATTTATAGGACCATTCAGAATCCAAGAGAAAATTGGACCCATTGCCTATCGTCTCGTACTGCCACCCCACTTGCATAAAAATCACAACATTTTTCATGTATCTGTTTTACGTCATTATGTTGTTGATGAATCACATAAACTAAATTGGAAGGAATTGCAGGTATCAGACGTGGGAAATCTCATGGTGGAACCGTTATGCATATTGGACTGTAGAGTTTGACAACTCAGGAATTGTTTGGTAGACCAAGTTAAGGTCCAATGGGACAAGTATAGTCCAGGATCTGCTACTTGGGAAGATGCCGAGACACTACGACGAGACTATCCCTCACTTTCTTGACCACCTCGAGAATATGTTTCTCGAAGGTGGGGTGTATGTAACACCACCTTTTGATTTAGACAACCAGAATTACCTGAGGCCTACACTTTTATTTTATATTCACAGTGAAACTATTAAATGATACAATTAAACTTTTAAGACGTATGAACCTTTATGAATGTTTAAATATATTTGGATAATGATGGATATGATGCAATATATTGTGAGAATGCAAATTTTATGAATGTTTAAATATTATTGATGATGATGGATATGATGCGATCTACTATGTGAATGTAAATTTTATGAATGTTTAAATGTTATTGATGATGATGGATATGATGCGATATATTGTGTGAATGAGAATCCTATGAATGTTTAAATGCTATTAGAATGATGTTGGATATGATGCAATCTATTTGGTAAAAGATAATTTTATGAATGGGTGTCGAAATTGAATTATGGGATATTATGAGATCTATTTCTAACTTGAAAACTTTGATGTTAAGTTGTTGGAACACAGATACCGGATTGAAATGATGGTTATAAGAAATTACATTATGATAATGCATATAAATGTATGATTTTGTGTTACAGACTAATCTGCAGGTTATGGGCTACGAAATAGCCAAGGGATAATGATGATGAAAGTGGATGTCATGACCACTAGCCGAGAAACATTATGGTATGAATATTTGTGTGTGAAATTATATTGGTTTGGATGCATTTCTATGATATGTGGACCAGTGCAAGATTTCAGGTGATGAGACTACCCAAAACCGAATAAATGATGACAAAACTCCCAGCAACATGGTGCCACTGTATATTCCATTGTAGGGTGTGGACCCTAGTTATGATTAGGAGGGGTGGAGGCATTGCCCACTGTGTATCCTCTGAAACTTGAAGTCATGGGAGGACGATGTTAGCTCACGCTCCCCTAGACATGTGATGATGATTGTCAGTTTCCTGCTGGGGAAGCTTGGTCGAGATAGTGACACTTCCGCTTACGGGTTCTATTTGGAGTTAGGTCAATATAGTTGACGCTCCAAGATAGTCCAGCAGAGGAAGGATAGGAATGAAGATGGAAGTAAGTTAGGGAGGAAGGATGAGTAGAAATAGTTGAGAGAGTATGGAGGTTTGTCTTATGGTGGAAATTATTGTTTTTCCTTCTGAAAAGAAAATGTGTATATATATGAATATTCGTAATTATATAACTAAACTACAATTATCTAAATAACATTGTTGAGCTAGATAATTGTAATTAAAGGATTTCATAAACATTTGATTGGTTTATTGTCTTTTATAAAATGAATAGTCTTGTTGATTGGATTGGATGCATACATAAATTACTATAAAGGTGATAGTTATTGATTATTAGTACATGAATGAGACTTGTATGTACTAGCTATACATGCATTTCTTGCGCATGTACACTAGTATGAATGAGTTTCTTGGCTTACTTATTAATAATGACGGTTATTTGTTATGAATGTGTGGACCATGTTTCTTTTCCCTTGTATCATAGAATACTTTAACTTCGGGACGAAGTTTCCTAAAGGGTGGGTGTATGTAACAACCCTAGTTAAATGATTGCTTAAGGTTTATCAAATATAATTAATTAAATAATTAACTGTCCTAATATATTTTAGTTAAACAATGATTATTTATTAATAATATTAATTAATTATTAATTGTTTATATTTGTTGATTAATTAATTAACTCATTAAAGGTTTGGATAAAGAATTCAAGGCTTAATAACTTTAATTTATTTATTATAAGATTTTACATATGACAGGGGATAAGGTAGTAAATGGACTTTAATTTATTTATTATAACATTTTATGTATGACAGGGGATAAGGTAATAAAAAGAAGGATAGGGTAATGAATGGAGGGATAAGGTGGGTGGCATTAATGGAGGGTAGGGAGTCGGTGAATGGGGGGAGATATGATTGGTCAAAGGCCTTCGGAAGGGATTATGAAATTTTGGAGGAGGAAGCATTTGGGGGAAGAGGAATGTATTTCCTGGTTTGGAGTTTGGGTGAACTTTTGCAGGGGGGCACTGGGTTGCTGGGGGTTTTGGGCTCGGGGGCCAGGAATCCTCACAGAATCTTGGAGCTAGGGAGCCGGATAGGATGCTCCTAGCTAGCTGGGTGGTTAGTCGGTTTTGGGCAGAGTTTAGCACAGTTTTAGCTTCAGCTTGGACAAACAGAGATCAGGGATTTAGCATCAGACGAAGGTATTTTTATTTATGTATTTTTAGGAATATGTAGTGTTATGTGGTTGTTCGTAAGCTTATTATGATCTATTCATAAATTTTATTTAAGTTGAATGGTTATATGCTGGTTATGAAATTATGAAAATGTTAGGATAGCATTTCTTTAATAAACTTTTTTTGTTTTGTTTTATAAGGCTCTGTTTGAGTAGAACCTTACAATAATATCTCACAATGTGATGGCATGTGGTATTTTCATGTAGTTTTATGATAATATGTTCAATGATAACATGTGTGAGCATGTGGTGATGACAATGGTGTTGTATTCTCATGATGACATGCAAGAGTTAGCATGTGGATTATTTTTTTTAAGATGATGATTTTATGATTATAACTAATGCATTGGTTGCATGTTGTGAGGTGGTGATTGACAATAAATCCACCAATGGGCCAAGAGGGATAATTCATTTGATGATATTGTGGGATCCCATACCTATGAAGGACAATATCTAAAAAGTAACACCTTATGGGATGGGGACAAACTCAATCAACTAACCTATGTTAGTGGTTCTTTTTCCTTATATGATTCTTTATGGGAAATGCGACCATCTTGAGAAGACCATAATTCTTGATATTGAATTTGTGATGCCAAAGTCTAGGAGAAGATCTAGAGCAGTACCCGCTTATGGTGTTGTGGGATTGGAATTTGATGCCCGGGATTGGGTACCTGGTAGGAGTTGTGGAGGAAGTTTAGGTTATCCTTTCAAGATGCCTAGGTGACACAAACCCCCTTTCCCTCCAAAAGGTTTCTTGACCTCCCGGTCTTGGATCGTTTGAAATGCCAAGTCAGAGTGACTCCTTGGGCCCCTACGGGCACTCGAAACTACTTTACCCACACACACACATCTCTTCCGCAAGTGACCATGGTTATGATTGTGGGTTTACCTCTTCGTGGTTCGAACTTCAGGGATATCTGGAATCCTTCTCTCACCCTTTCCTAAAGCGCTTGTCTCCGAGCTTTCGAAATCTCGCCACACGTCTCCTCAACTTGCTGAGCCCACTACGGTTCAAACTTCGCGACTTTGCAAAAATCTAGGCCTTCCTCCCACAAACCTACGATATTACAATTCCCTAAATCATCGATCCGTTTCCACATGTTCTTCTGCAACCAACGGTCAGGATTGAATCACAATTTCAGACTTCACAACTTTCGCTTTCGTCAAGTTCCCAAACTTGCTGAATTTAGAAGTATCGAAACACTCCACAACGATCTTCCTCATAGCTTTACCAGATTCGACAGTCTGGAATCAGTCACGTTCGTCCGAGAACGAATCTCTCATTCACTGAATTTTAGTGAAGACTTCAGGGACTCCTTCCCTCGAAGATTTTCTTCACTCTCCCTCCTAAGCTTTCCTTCTTTGATTTCCTTTGTTCCTCTGAACAATCTCTCCGAAAGTTAGTTGAGATTTCGATCTGTGCACACCTTGCAATAGATCTTCCTCCACACTTGACTTCTCCTCGTGGGTGGCTCCCCACTCCCTATGACTGTTCTCCAACTGCTTTCGTCTCCTATGAATGAAATCACACTATTTCTCCTGAGCTTTCGAGTCCGAAAACTTTGTCACACACTCCTTTCAGACGTCGATGCACTCCTTGCATAGATATACGTTTCACTATCTCTTCTGATATTTTGAGTCGAAATAGACTCGGTCACACACTCCTTGCGGATGCTATGCACACCTTTCACTCGCTCAATGAAAAGAAATGATTAAAACTTATCTACCCCTCACAGTGACTCATACATTCAACAAATCAAATGTGGTCATGGATTCAAGAACCAGAAATAACAGAGTGTTGAAGAATAATAGAGTGTTGAATAATAACATAAACTCTACCATTCATTCAGATAGATACATAACAATACACATTGGAACAATATCCCTCTTCTCTATTCATTCAATTGAAACTTACATACATTCATACAACATTCCTCTGTATCCCCAGCTCTCATCTTACAATGACAATCTACACATTAGATTTAGCCGCAACAACAACCAACAACAACTTATACTAGGCGATATTACAAGGATTTATATAAAGAGGTGCTCTTTGAGCCTCTCCCTCTAGCTACTCTATGCTAACTTAATGGAATTGAATGTTATCAACTACTTAACACTTTAACAATAAATATTGAGTCAGACAGATAAGAGTGCAAGCTCCAAATCTATACTACGATCCGATTCATAAAAAAAAATGCATTCCCCAACAATCTTATGTGATGGCTCAGCCTATGATCATTAAAGGTATTCATGACTCAAAAAGTTTTGTCATATGTTTCATTAACACATTGATCTTTTGAAATTCAAAATGTTTCAAAATATGTGCTAGTGCGCCAAGCTATCTTCCATGCTTGTACTTTGTTGGTAATGCTCCTGCATCACTAGGGTATGCGAGTACCATATTGGATGCCTGGGGTATGTGAGTATCATACTGGATGACTGCTTGGGCAGATGAGATATCGAGCCATGGGGATTTGGTTAGACCAATAGGCTTTAATCTTGGTACCATAATTTGGGAAGAAAAGCTAGAGAGTACTTGCGCTTCTCTGGTGTTGTGATGTGTACTTTTGATGCCTACTATGGTCACTTGGGTGGCCCTTATAATAGTTAGAACAGAGGGTGTTGTGTAAGATAGAGGGAGAAAATAAAACCTATCAGTAACATAATTAAAATTAACTTTGGGATGAAGTTCCTTGAATGGGGGGAGTGTGTAATGTCCGATACTTTCAATTTAAGTATTAAATAATAAATAAATAGTCTAAAATAAAAATAAAAATAATAATAAATAAAAGGATAATAAAATAACCAAGAAATTATAATTAAACAAAAAGATAAAATAAGATAAATTATTAAAAAGGAATTAAAGAAAATCTAAACTAAGAAAAGGTTAAAAAAATTACATGATTAATTACTTGATGACACATGTAACTCATGCATGGAACTTCTTGCATGGTTGAGTAAGAAAAATTCTATATAATAAAGGTAGAGAAGGATGTGGGACATATTTTTCTTGTTCAATGAATGGAAAGGTTTAGAAGCTGGCGTAGGTAGTTGGTTAAGGGGCCAAGGGCTCTCAATTGTGATGACTGAGAGGTTGGTTGGGAGGAGAGTCATCCCCCACACTCTATTGCGGCATGATGGATCAAGTATTGGAGCACATTGGTTTGACATTAATAGTGTTGTAATTAAGTTGATTCCTTAAACTCTCAAGTAAGTTTCTCACTACTCGTTCCTTCTTTGTGAATTATAAAATGAATATTAATGTATCTTTATTTTTTATCAGTTAATAGCTGCAAATTATTATGATTATTTATGCATTTATATTTATTTGAATTTGAGTAATTACATACCTTTCTTGGACATAGATTCCTTTATCCATTTGAAATCCACATTTTGGGGGTGATGGTGAGTATAGTGACCATACTCACCACACAAGGCACAGGGAAAGTGTGATATCCCCCAAAATAAAATAATTTTGAAATTTAAATTTGCTGGAAATTTATTTTCGTTTTTAGTAAATTCGAATTTGGAAAATTTTTGCCATTTATGGAAATTCCAAATTTCGAATTTGATATTTGTAATTAAATATTATGACTGTTGGGCAGAGTTTTGATTAGACTCAACTAACTATTTGACTATGACACTTGTATAAAAAAAACCAGAATATTTATATTAATTGCAGGAGGACAAATGGAACAACCATGTTAAAATCAACTGACCATGACTCCATGAGTGGTGAACAAGTTGGAAATACCTCTGGGCTGATTATTACAAGTGGACAATCAAATATTTGGCCATTGGTAGCCCCTGAAAATCAGGGATTTAGAAATCTATGAAAATTCCCCCAAGGGAAGGAAAACGACCTGGGCAAAATTGATAAATAACATATGTGAGGAGGCATGACGCTGCCAAGTATGCTGGGGAAAAATATTTTTGAGCTCTCTTGCTGCTATGAACACTACAGATTGAGTGTGAGGCAAGAGGAGTCTGCTGAAACAGATTTTCCTTGCTGTTATGAGCACTGTTGAGTAAGTGTGAGGCAAGAGGATAACTACTGGAATTGAAGGACATTGTTGAGGAGCAGTTTTCGAGTTAGCTCTCATGGACTCATCGTCAGGCTAGGGGGTGAACTTGGCAAGTGATTTGGCTTCCCTATTCTATGGTTGGGAGGAACGTGGTTGTTCCCTTTGTCTTCTCGCGATCTGGTTTAGATATGTTGCTCTACTCCTTTTCTGTTTGAATGATTTTATATCTGATGCAATGTATTTGTTAAATCGGAATTGAAATGATTTCCATTTTCTGTTCGAATGATTTGATATCTGATGTCATGTATTTATTAAATCTGAATGAATGATAGAATTGGCCTTTTATTTGTTATGATAGTTGAAAGGATTTATGCATGGTTAAATTCCGGAAGAAATCTCCTCTAAATTAGATTCACTGTTATTTTTCTTTCTTTATTCATTTTCTGAGTGAAATCAATGCTGAGATTGGCATATTGGGAGTGAAGGTTATGCTGTAATTTCATTAATCTAACTATATGAGTAATGCCAGGAACAACATTCTGAGTGTTGTAAACTATGCCACTTTTTTCTTTCCATTAAATGGACTGTGTAGAGATAGATCTGTAGTTGAGGTAGGAAGAATGACTATTATACCAGTTTCCCTTATAGTTCATTAACCTAACCCATATAAAGGTATCTCAAACAAGTGAATACATAAACAAAAAATCATACTATATAATTTGCAATGACAGATCTATTATATGAACTACTTTAACAGTAAAGGAACCAGATGCACCCTTGCTTATTATGGAAATTTCCTTTGCCCAAGGCTGTACCAATTCGGCTATTCATATTTAGACTTTCCTGTTTTAATAACGATGCACAAACAAAAAAAAAAAAAGTAGAAGTGCTGAATCGTGAAATGCGAAAGGACGGTGGGCCCAACATTTCAAGATTTCGGGGTTCGAGATTTCAGGGTTTTCGAACACCTGATGCATAAACAAAAATGAAACAAGAAGTGTTGAATCAAGAAATGCGAAAGGATTGTGGGCCCAACATTTCGAGATTTTGGGGTTCAGGATTTTGGGGTTTAGTACAGCAAAGGAACTTCGCACATATGTAATAAGAAAATCCTGAATGCCAAAATATCAACCTTGTATTTTATCTTCTTTTAAAATATGCTCAATCTTTGTTTGAATTATTCGTGTATCTGTTTTTATGCGTCTAATTGTGCTCAGTTGAAATAATTTCCATGGATGACATCTGCTCCTTGTAATAAGTTATGTTCAAAGACTAAATTCTGGGAATGGTTCCTCTTGAAACAAAACGCTAGACAAAACTATCTACATATGAACTTGAAAGAACAGATCCACCAACAAGAGCATATTTAACTCTGAAATCAAAATTCTAGGTAGGATTGTCTATGTATAGATGAGATTGAAAGGTACCGATCTATTTATAGGCATATGTTTACTTCTGTAATTGAAGTTCTAGCAGATCTATCTTTGAATAATTGAATTGGAGGAAGCCTGTACATATAGTACTTTGGGGTTTCACGATTCGAAATTTCGCGACTCTGGCGCCAACGATACTAGGCCCTTCAAACTCTTGGGTCCCGAAATGACAAAAAGGGATTAATAGGTCTTGGCTCCTCCTTTATCCCCTGTCCATACGACCATGCCCGATGACCTGGAGCTAACTCCACAGAGCGCATCAGGGTTTCGTGTACCAGGATTTCATGACTTGCGAAAACGAGGGGTCTTGCCTTTGGGTTTTTCGAGTGCCGAAATGACGAAACCTATTCATGCTAAACTGATTCAGGGTTTCGTGTACCAGGATTTCGCGACTTGTGAAAATGAGGAGTCTTGACCTTTGGTTTCCTAGGTGTCGAAATGTCGACCGGAAGCCACGTGTCCGTCCGATGGACGACTGCGACCTTTAACCATGATCAATATTTTTGATCTTTTTGGGATGATCAATGGTCACGATCAAATCTCGACTTTCTCCTTTTCAAAATTTGGGAGAGTCTTCACTCCCCTGTATGTGCCAGGTTTAAACCTCGTGCATCTTTTCTGGATCCGACGACTCTCACAGTTTCAACACTTCTCCCCGAAGTGTCTCCACCATTCATTTCAGCTGTTCTCCTGCGCGTCCTCCCAGAGGTTAAACTCTATGCGCCTAGATCCTTTCTCCAACTGATCTAACGACAATTGTGCTCCCACCTGAGCTTTATCTCTATGAGCTCTCAAAGGTTCCTTCGACCTAATCTTAGATACTGCCCAAATACATATAAGCATGTTAGAGTAGTATGAGAGTTAAGGGAAGTGATAGAATTATGGAAGAATTTATCCATATAATCTTTTCTATTCAAAATAAACTTGATTGGAATAATAATGTCATTATGGATAGAAATGAATCTTACCTTCTCTTAAATTCTAAGCTTAAATGAAATTGAATTATGTCATAGTTTTTTTTTTTTTTTTAATGGTGAATTTGAGGTACATTACATATGGTATCATAGCCAAGTTACAACACTGGGCATGAATAGGGCCACATTAATTGCTTAGTATATATTCCGATTTATGAAAAAAAAACTAATAAATCTTGTGGTTACAAACAAAAAGCCTTTTTGTCTTGTGTTGATTATGGCAGCCCAAGAAGGTGTAGAAATTGGGATGGAAGGGAATCCGCAGCAAGGAACTCTTGGAGATCCAAGACATAATAGTGATGGAATCTCACCCATGGAGGTGTTGGAAACAATGAGGAATCTTATTGTTGAACTACAGGTTTTCAAGGCCGACAATGAAAAATTGAAGAAATCACAACAGGAATAGCAAGAGATAAATGAAGTCCTGCTGCGTAGTATAGTAACCAAGAAAAGACCAAAAGATGATAAACATGATGAGGAGGTCAACAAAAGGGCCTCCAAGAATTTTGGTGTGGAAAAAGAAAAAGAAGATAGTTCGTCTGAAGGGACACCTTCTGCTGAAGACAAAACCATACCAGATAGAAAAAGAAAACAAACATACCACCTTGAAGGAGAATTTAAAAATATTAAACCAGCTACCTTTGATGGAGAATTCAGGACAAGAGAAGAAGCTGAGGCATGGTTGTTGGACATCAAAAAAATAATTCCAGATCTACAACTATTCCAGCAACATGAAGGTCAGAATGGCCATCTACAATCTGAAGGGGAAGGCCAGCATGTGGTGGTAGTACCTAAAATTGGCCAAGGGCCTAAAGGAAAAATAGTTGGAATGGTCTGACTTTAAGAAGTATTTCAAGAAACAATACCTTTCTGAAATCTATTATGAAAGGAAGACGAAAGAATTTTACAAGTTACAACTCAGACAGATGACTATGGAGGACCTTATAAATAAATTTTTGGAACTACTAAGGTTCATACCATACATCCGGGAGGATAAGATAAAAATACAAGGATTCTTAAGCTATTTACCACAGGCCTACCGAGACAGAATTGAGTTTGATAGCCCCAAATCCTTGAGTGAGGTATTCAGGAAAGCACAAATGTTCTATGACCAGTATAAACAATGGGAAGAGTTTCCCAAGACTTGGAAGGATAAGAAGCAAGATCGAATGAACCAGTGGAAGAAGGGATACCAGCCAGCTCCTTATCGGGTTGCAGCAAAAAGTTTCCCAAGGAAGGATTTTCACTCCAATCATCTGAATATGCAAGGTAATGGTAAACCTGGGAACGAAGAAGTTTGGGGACAACTCCCACGAGCCATTAAAGTGTTGGGAGTGTGGAGAACCTCATCTAAGGAGGAACTGTCCACGTTTAATTGCAGCCAATAGAACTGTTGTTCACAATTTGCAGGAAGCCTCGACAGTGGGAGACGTGGGCAGAAGTCTGCATTGGATAAATGTAGCCATAGATGGTCGACAAGCTGACCACCAGTCCTCGGTGGTAGAAATCGAAGGTAAAATCAACAACACTCGAATTTCTATTTTAATTGACCCTGGAGCTATGTTAAGTTATATTACTATCAATGTAGTAGAGTCGAATAAACTTAATAAACTGAAACACGCAAAGTCATGGCTTGTACAACTAGCAACAGGTACTAAAAGAAAAGTACTTGACTTTATTTCTGATATTGAGTTCAGCTTAGATGGTCAAAAGATAAGGACCAATCTGAACATCCTACCACTAGGATCTTATGATATGATGATCGGGATGGATTGGTTGGAACAACACAAATCAATACTAGACTGTTATACAAAGATACTTAGCTATAAAGACAATTTTGGTACCGTTAGAACAGCCCAAGGCATACCAAAACTTGTATCAATCAGACAAGTTTCAGAGATACAACTCAAGAAATGTATTAGAAAGGGATGTCAATTTTACGCCATCCAAGTAACAAATCTATTAAAAAAAGAAGATAATCCCAAGTTAGAAGACTTTGTTGTCCTACGTGAATTCAGAGACATGTTTGTAGATGAGATACCAGAATTACCTCCTAGAAGGGAAATAGATTTTTCCATAGACTTATTACCCAGATCAACCCCTATCTCAAAATCACCCTACCAAATGAGTCTACCAGAATTGACAGAATTAAAAATACAATTACAGGAATTGTTGGACAAAGAGTATATCAGACCGAGTGTCTTGCCATGGGGAGCACCAGTTCTCTTTATGAAAAAGAAAGATGGTACTCTAAGACTATGTATCAATTATAGACAACTGAACAAAATGACCATTAAGAACAAATACCCCTTACCAAGGATAAATGATCTGTTCGATCAAGTTGGTGGGGCCAAGATCTTTTCAAAATTGGATTTACGATCTAGTTATCATCAAGTTAGGATAAAGGATAGGACATAAACAAAACATCTTTTCGAACAAGATATGGATACTACAAGTTTGTAGTCATACCTTTCGGACTCACTAACGCACCAACCACATTTATGTGCTTGATGAACAACATTTTCAGTCAATACTTAGACAAGTTTGTAGTAGTATTTATCGACAATATTCTGGTCTATTCAAAGATGGAAAAAGAACATGATGAACACTTAAGGATAGTTTTGCAAACGTTGAGGAAACACAAACTGTACGCCAAATTTGACAAGTGTGACTTTTATCAAAAAGAGATACAATATTTAGGACATGTCATTTCCTCAGAAGGTATTTCCATAGACCTGAAAAAGATAAAATCCATTATGGAATGGATAGTACCTAAGGATGTGGAAGATATCCAGTCATTCATGGGAATCACCGGATATTATCGTAGATTTATAGAAGGGTTTTCCAAGATAGCCTACCCTATCACATCATTACAAAATAAAGGGACCAAGTTTAATTGGTCGCAAAAGTGTTAAGACAGTTTTAACAAGCTGAAAGAATTATTGACATCGACGCCCATTTTGAAGGTAGCAGACCTAGATAAAGACTTCACAGTATGCGTTGATGCAAGTAAACAGGGACTAGGTGGTGTTCTAACTCAGGAAGGGCATGTGATTTGTTACGAGTCTCGGAAATTAAAAGAACACGAGCAAAATTATGTCACTCGTGACTTAGAATTGGCAGAAATAATACATGCCTTAAAAATGTGGTGACACTACATAATGGGAAAGAAATTTCTACTATTGATGGATAATAACGGTGTGAAATATCTGTTTAACCAACCAGACCTTAATGCAAGACAAGCAAGGTGTCTAGCATTCTTGAGCGAATTCGACTTCGAGGTCATACATATCAATGGCAAAGAAAATAAAGTAGCAGACACTTTAAGCATAAGAGTCTATGGGTTATTTGAGGTAAATATCAACAGGGCAGAAAGTGATATGGAACAAAAGGTAAGGACGACTGGTATTAGCGACGAAAATTACACTAAGATGATGGAATAATTACAAAAGAGTACCGCAGACTTAGATAAACCAGATCTAAGTATTGACAAGAAGGGACTATTACGATTTAAAAGCAGACCTTACATACCAGATTCAACAGAGTTAAAATTAATAGTTTTGGACGAAGTGCATAAGAAACCATATTCTGGTCATCCAGGTTACCAAAAAATGATAACAACACTTAGAAAACTGTTTTACTAGCCTAATATGAAAGGCGAAACAACATAATACTTGGCTAGGTGCCAGGATTGTCAGCAGGTTAAGGCTGAACACCAGCATCCAACCGGTCTATTACAGCCATTACCCATACTAGAATGGAAATGGGAGACCATATCGCTGGACTTTATAACAGGTTTGCCAAAAACTCAGAAACATAATGATTCTATCATGGTTGTAATCGATAAAATCAATAAGTCTGTACACTTTATTCCTGTAAAGTCTACTTTTAAAGCTATAAACATTGCTGACATATTCATGAAAGAAATTTTTAGGTTACATGGTATTCCTAAAATGGTGATTTCAGATAGAGATGTAAAATTCACATCCGCTTTTTGGAAGGAATTATTTGCAAGGCTAAATACTAATTTGAATTTCAGTACGAGTTATCATCCACAAACGGATGGACAGACCGAAAGGACAAACCAAATCATAGAGGATATGCTCTGTATGTATGTAAGAACAAAGCCGAACAAGTGGGAAGACTACCTACACTTTTTAGAATTTGCATATAACAATGGGTACCAAACTTCGGCTAAGTTGAGCCCTTTCGAAATACTGTATGGAAAAAAGTGTACAACTCCAATTAGCTGGGATAACCCAGCTGACCGACTCATGGTTGGACCAAAGATTCTCCAAGAAATGGAGAACATGGTAAAGAAGGTACAACAGAACTTGAAAGAAGCACATGACAAACATAAGAGCTATTCAGATCATAAAAGAAGACACTTGGAATTTCAAGTAGGAGACCATGTTTATTTGAAGGTCAAAGCCCGAAAAAGCTAGTTGAAGTTAGGGAAATGTGCCAAGATGGCACCCAGGTTTTGAGGGCCCTTCAAGATACTAGCTCAAATTGGATCCGTAGCATATCAACTTGCACTTCCAGCTAACCTAATAATTCATAATGTATTTCATGTGTCTTTGTTGAAAAAGTATATTCATAATCCTACTCATATGATTGATTGGAACTTGGTGCAAGTGGAACTCGAAGGTGAGTTCCAGGTGGAACCCCTATGCATTTTGGACCGGAGAAAAATAGCAATTTGGAACAGAGTCGTCGCTCAGGTAAAGGTGCAATAGAAGCACTTTAGTCCTGAGGAGGCCACTTGGGAGTTGGAGGGAGATTTGCGGAAATCTCATCCAATCCTGTTCTAGGAAAGGAAGGAACACTGAGGACAATGTTTTACTGAAGGGGGAAAGGATGTGATATCCCCAAAAATAAAATAATTTTGAAATTTAAATTTGCTCGAAATTTATTTCCGTTTTTAGTAAATTCGAATTTGGAATTTTTTTTTCCATTTATGGCAATTCCGAATTTCAAATTTGATATTTGTAATTAATTATTATGACTGTTGGGCAGAGTTCTGATTGGACTCAACTAACTATTTGACTATGACACTTGTATAAAAAAAAACCAGAATATTTATATTAATTGCAGGAGGACAAATGGAACAACCATGTTAAAATCAGCTGACCATGACTCCATGAGTGGGGAACAAGTTGGAACTACCTATGGGCTGATTATTACAAGTGGCAAATCAAAGATTTGGCCATTGGCAGCCCCTGAAAATCAGGGATTTAGAAAGCTGCGAAAATTCCCCCAAGGGGGGGAAAAAGACCTGGGAAAAATTGATAAATAGCATATGCGAGGAGGGAGGACGCTGCCAAGTATGTCGGGGAAAAATATTTTTGAGCTCTCTTGCTGTTATGAACACTATGGATTGAGTGTGAGTTAAGAGGAGTCTGCTGAAATGAATTTTCCTTGTTGTTATGAGAACTGTTGAGTAAGTGTGAGGCAAGAGGATAACTGTTGGAATTGAAGGACATTGTTGAGGAGGAGTTTTCAAGTTAGCCCTCTTGAACTCATAGTAAGGCTAGGGGGTGAACTAGGCAAGTGATTTGGCTGCCCTGTTCTATGGTTGGGAGGAATGTGGTTGTTCCCTTTGTCTTCTCGCGATCTAGTTCATATATGTTGCTCTACTCCTTTTCTGTTTGAATGATTTTATATCTGATGCAATGTATTTGTTAAATAGGAATTGAAATGATTTCCATTTTCTGTTCGAATGATTTGATATCTGATGTCATGTATTATTAAATCTAAACGAACAATAGAATTGGCCTTTTATTTGTTATGATAGTTGAAAGGATTTATGCATGGTTAAATTCTAGAAGAAATCTCCTCTAAATTAGATTCACTATTATTTTTCTTATTTTTCTTTCTTTATTCGTTTTCTGAGTGAAATTAATGCTGAGATTGGCATATTGGGAGTGAAGGTTATGTTGTAATTTCATTAATCTAACTGTATGAGTAATGCTGGGAACAACATTATGAGTGTTGTAAACTATGCCACCTTTTCCTTTCCATTAAACAGACTGTGTAGAGACAGATCTGTCGCTGAGGTAGGAAGACCGACTATTATACCAGTTTTCCTTATAGTTCATTAACCTAACCCGTATAAAGGTATCTCGAACAAGATAATATAGAAATAGAAAATCATACTATATAATTTGCAATGATAGATCTATTATATGAACTACTTTAACAGTAAAGGAACCTGATGCACCCTTGCTTATTACAGAAATTTCCTTTGCCCAAGGCTGTACCAATTCGTCTATTCATATTTAGACTTTCTTGTTTTAATAACGATGCACAAACAAAAAAAATAAGAAGTAGAAGTGCCGAATCGTGAAATGTGAAAGGACGGTGGGCCCAACATTTCGGGATTTTGGGGTTTTCGAACACCTGATGCATAAATAAAAATGAAACAAGAAGTGCCGAATCGCAAAATGAAAAAGGACTACGGGCCTAGCATTTCAGGATTTTGGGGTTTAGTAAAGCAAAGGAACTCCACACATAAGTAATAAGAAAATCCCGAATGCCGAAATATCAACCTTGTATTTTATCTTCTTTTAAAATATGCTCAGTCTTTGTTTGAATGATTCGTGTATTTGATTTTATGCGTCTAATTGTGCTCAGTTGAAATAAATTCCATGGATGACATCTGTTTGTTGTAAGATGTTATGTTCAAAGACTAAATTCTAGGAATGGTTCCTCCTGAAACAAAATGCTATACAAAACTATCTACATATGAACTTGAAAGAATAGATCCACCTATAGGAGCATATTTAATTCTGAAATCAAAATTCTAGGTATGATTGTCTATGTATAGATAAGCTTGAAAGGTACCGATCTATTTATAGGCATATGTTTACTTCTGTAACTGAAGTTCTAGCAGATCTATCTTTGAATAATTGAATTGGAGGAAGCCTGTACATATAGTACTTCATGGTTTTGGGGTTCAAGGTTTCGGGGTTTCGTGATTCGAAATTTTGCAATTCCGGCGGCAATGATACTAGGCCCTTCGAACTCCCGGGTTCCGAAATGCCGAAAAGGGATTAATAGGTCTTGGCTCCTCCTTTAACCCCGTCCATACGACCACACCCGATGACTTGGGGCTAACTCCATAGATCACATCGGGGTTTCATGTTCTGGGATTTCACGACTTGCGAAAATGAGGGGTTTTGCCTTTGGGTTTTCCGGGTGCCGAAATGACGAAACCTATTCACGCTAAACTGATTCGGGGTTTCATGTACTGAAATTTCGCAACTTGATAAAACAAAGAGTTTTGACCTTTGGTTTCTCGTGTGCCGAAACGTCGATCGGCAGCCACGTGTCCCTCTGATGGATGGCTGCGACCTTTAGCCACGATCAACAATTTTGATCTTTTCAGGATGATCAATGGTCGTGATCAAATCCCGAGTTTCTCCTTTTCAGAATTTGGGAGATTCTTCACTCCCCTGCATGCACCAGGTTTAAACCTCGTGCATCTTTTCTGGATCTGATGACTCTCGCAGTTTCGACACTTCTTCCCGAAGTGTCTCCACTGTTCTTTTCAGCTGTTCTCCTGTGCGTCCTCCCAGAGGTTAAACTCTGTGTGCCCAGATCCTTTCTCCAATTGATCTAACAACAATTGTTCTCCCACCTGAGCTTTATGTCTCTGAGCTCTCAAAGGTTCCTTCGACCTAAGCTTAGATACTACCTAAATACATATAAGCATGTTAGAGTGGTATGAGAGTTAAGGGAAGTGATAGAATTATGGAATAATTTATCCATATAAGCTTTTCTATTCGAAATAAACTTGATTGGTGTGATAATGTCATTATGGATAGAAATGAATCTTACCTTCTCTTAAATTCTAAGCTTAAACAAAATTTAATTATGTCATAGAATTTATTTTTTTTTATGGTGAATTTGAGGTACATTACAGAAAGTTTGTTTGAAGATTATTATTCCTCCCCTATTTATATTGGTTGTTATTGTTATTACCAACATTTCGATTTTGGTTTCCAACATTAACATTGCCCCCAACATTGTTTTTTTGGTTATGGGGATTTTTCCCTTGTCTTTGATTCCCTTTATATTTGTTCGTCCCATTATTTTATGTAGTTGTAGGATTAATCATATTCAAATTTTCAAATGCTTGAATTTTCTAAGGTGGTGAAGGTTGAATAAAGTTGATGCCCACTTTCTATTACGCATGTGGGGGTGCAACACTTGCTTGTGGAGGAATAGGGAATGGGTAGTATGGGTTATTATGGGGTGGGTTCCCATATTGGGTATGATGTGGATACACCTCTATTACGATCTTGATTGTTGAAGGTAGGCTTTTTTATATGTGTGGTAACATGCATGCCTTGAGGGGGAATGGTGGTCATTTGGATGTACTAGGTTGTTCACCCCTGAGACTTAGGGAGGGGGATTTGAGGAAATACTATTAGATTCATATGATGTTCCTACAGGAGGTTGATATGAAGGGGATCCCTCATCATGGTTTCCATAATAACTGGTACAATATGAGGTTGGGGGTCTGGCTGAAATAAGTCATGGACCCAATCAATCCATCTGCAATATGATATGTATTAGGTTTTGTTGGTTCAAAGGGTTGAGGACAAGGGGCATCCATGAGGACTGTGTATAGGTACCTCAAATGAGAACATATTAGGTCAAAGTGTTGTGATTTGAGAATAGATTTATCCTCAGTTTGGGCATGGTGGTAGCCACATATTTGGTGATTAAGGGAAGATACATTTTAAGAACCAATCCATGAATAATTTATAACTTCAATCTTTCACAAGCTTCGCCATTGACATAAATCGCAGATGTGATCCATGATATGCATAGAGGTGTTTTTTCCAGAAATCAGTGATGATTTCCAAACCTATTTTATGACGAACTGGTAATTTGAAAAAAGTTATGAATGTGTTAACTAAATATTAAAAAGTGGCACATGACCCAATTTTTTTGTTAATATATCACTTGGTGGATGGTTTGGTTAAGGTTTTTGTGGACAAGTATAACCAAACATAATCATTTGTGATGATATCAAATGAACACTAGAAGTGAAATGCCATGATATGGTTTCCCCGGTCTTCTTGAATCCCCTTCAAACTTTCGAATGTATGGGGGTATTTTAGTTGAAATTGGGGCACAAGTTGCAACATGAAAACTGGGCTCATTGGTAAGTTTCATCAAATCTAGAAGATTTAGCGAAACCATATGTTAGTACCATATTTTTTCCTGACTTGGTATGATGGTTTATTGAGTTTATGAGGGAGAGATATAGAAATATGAAGGCATAAGGTCAAGTTTCAGGAGCTTTTGCACTATTCACAATCAAAGTTTCCTAAGGAAGAATTAAGAAACAACAAGAAAATTGTTGGTTGTGGAGCTTGATTATCTTCCTGATTTATAGGTCTTTTACTTTCAGTCGTGTTTATACCCCATGAAGTATTTACACCCCAGAAGTATGTACACTCTTCCACGCGGGGGAGTGCAGAGGGGGGGTACCCCCTCTGCGGGATCCGGAGGGCCTATCCCCCCGGCTGGGGGGTCTGGGGGCAAGCGGGCCCCAATGTCCCCCGAAGAAAAAATTGCCTTGTAAAAGTATATTGTAATTTCATTGTAAATCTGGACTGTTCATTATAAGGTCGCAGATCTAATGCTAGAGATTATGTTAGGGTTTTCTGCCCTAGAAGGCAACCCTCTTTTATGAGGGAAATGTATCGCGGCTATGGATGGTGGTGAATATTGTATTCTGAGTGAGGAGACTGTGAGAGAAAGAAGAGGAAGTTACAACGGGTTTTGTTGTAGGTTGTATCCCTTTATTTGCTGGATAATAATAAAGCAAGGACCTAGCAATTTCTTTGGTGGACGTAGCCCACACTGGGTGAACCATGTAAATCTGTGTCTCTCTTGTATTGTGTGTCTTCTGTGTTTTGTTTTTTCATTTGTTTTATTTTATTGCTCCGCGGTCCTATTTTTTATAAAAACTGGTATCAGAGCGTAAGGTAACTCGCAGGAAAAGAGGGTTCCTGGTTCGAGTGGGAGCAATGTCGGAAGATGGAAAGTTTAGGGTCTAGAAATTTAACGGCCAAAATTACCAGTTATGGAAGATGCAGATGGAAGACTATTTATATAAGAAGGATCTATTCCTACCATTGAGTGGAGTAGCAAAGAATTCGGTGGCCATGAAGGACGAAGAATGGGAGATTATTGACAGAAAGGCTCTAGGAACGATACGGCTGAGCCTGACAGCGTCGGTGGCTTTCAATATTTTGAAAGAAAAGACAACGAAGGGTTTGATGGATGCGTTGGCCAAATTGTATGAAAAACCCTCGACATCGAATAAGGTATTTCTAATGAAGAGATTATTTACTATGAAGATGTCAGAAGGTGGGTCTGTTGCAGATAATTTAAATGAATTTAATACGGTTACTAATCAGCTAAGTTCTGTAAAAGTGGACTTTGATGATAAGGTTAGGGCTCTTCTAATCTTGTGCTCATTGCCAGAAAGCTGGAATGGCTTGGTCATGGCTGTAAGTAACTCTGTCTCTGGTTCAAATACTTTAAAATTTGATGATGTTGT
>ML783143.1:394971-423122 GCA_009831015.1 Picea engelmannii | reverse complement strand
CAGCTTGATGTATGCAATGGTTTGCACAAGACCAGCTATTGCACATGCAGTGGGAGTTGTGAGCAGGTATATGAACAATCCAGGTAAAGAACATTGGGAGGTAGTAAAGTGGATTCTCAGGTATTTGAGAGGTACTACTACACATGCATTATTTTTTGGAGGTTCAGACACTTTTTTACAGGGATATGTTGATTCATATATGGCAGGTAATAAAGATAGCAGGAGGAGCACCACAGGGTATGTTTTTACTATAGGTGGAACAATAGTAAGTTGGATTTCAAAATCGAAAAAGGTTGTTGCACTTTCAACAACAGAGGCAGAGTATGTTGCTGCTACAGAGGCTAGTAAAGAGATGATTTGGTTACAAAGGTTTATGGAGGAATTGGGAAAGAAGTAGGAGAACAACAGGTTGTACTGTGACAGTCAAAGTGCCATTCACCTTGCAAAGAAATCAGCCTTCCATTCAAAGACTAAGCATATACAGTTGAGGTACCACTTCATACGATCCGCCTTGGAAGATGGACAATTGAAGCTGGAAAAGATACACACTAGCCAAAATCCTGCAGACATGTTAACAAAGGGAGTAACCAGGGAGAAACTGAGTTCCTGCTCAGTTTCAGTTGGTCTTCAAGAATGAAGATGAAAATGAGAAATTTGTCAGGTCCAAGAAGATTCAGAGTCCAGCATATACAACAATGGTGGAGTTGTTGAGATCAGTCTCCAAGTGGGAGATTGTTGGTTGTGGAGCCTGATTATCTTCCTGATTTATAGGTCTTTTACTTTCAGCCATGTTTATACCGCATGAAGTATTTACACCCCAGAAGTATGTACACTCTTCCACGTGGGGGAGTGCAGAGGGAGGGTACCCCCTCTGCGGGGTCCAGGGGGGCTATCCCCTCGGCTGGGGGATCTGGGGGCAAGCGGACCCCCAGTGGGGGTTCGGGGGCGAAGCCCCCGAAGCAAAAATTTCCTTGTAAAAGTATATTGTAATTTCATTGTAAATCTGGACCATTCATTATAAGGTCGTAGATCTAACGGTAGAGATTATGTTAGAGTTTTTTTCCCTAGAAGGAAACCCTCTTTTATGAGGGAAATGTATTGCGACTGTGGATTGTGGTGAATATTGTATTCTAAGAGAGGAGACTATAAGAGAAAGAAGAGGAAGTTGCAACGGGTTTTGCTGTAGGTTGTATCCCTTCATTTGCTGGATAATAATAAAGCAAGGACCTGGAAATTTCTCTGGTGGACATAGCCCACACTGGGTGAACCACGTAAATCTGTGTCTCTCTTGTATTGTGTGTCTTCTGTGTTTTGTTTCTACATTTTTTTTATTTTATTGCTCCGCGGTCCTGTTTTTTCTAACAAAAATTTGGGTCCTTGTATGCATAAGGAAAAAATTAAGATCACATGGCTTGGCACAGTCCAAAGGGGCTTGGCACAATCCAAAGGGGATTTTTGTAGTACTGAAAAGGGGTTTTTTCATGCAAGAAAAAGAGTGGTTGAGTCAATAACCCAGGGGATTTCCAAAAGACCTCTGCCTAAAGGTTTAAATTTAATAATTTTCTAGACCCTGAAATATCGATAGCTCATATTGCATTGTGTGCCTGACCTTTAAATCAACGGTCATCATAGTTCTCTCATCTGAGATCCCCTAGTGACCTAGCTCCCAAGAACTTCAATGGGTGCACTCCCAATGAATGAACCATATTTGATAAGTGCTATCAGTCATGCCCCTGAGAAGATCAACGAACCATATTTTCTCTCGAATATTAAATCCTCCCAATAGTGGGTCACATCAACATGCTAGCGAGGCACTTTAAGAGACAATTAGAGAGTGACACATGGACAGGTGGAACCCATCGAACGTATAGATAAATATGTCAAAAATAGGTGACATGTGTCTCATTTCCTTGCCACCTTAGTACCATCGTGGGCCAATAGAAAGATGTTGCATATTCACAATGATGTTAGCACAATGACCTTTTCCTTAGCCATTTTTGGATTTTGGGTGAGCTAGATCAACGAATACCCTCACGTCAGTAAAAAATCAATGGTAGATATCAGGTCTAGGGTCATCGTCAAGAAAATGAAAAGAGAAACCCCCGATGCAAGTTTACACATTGCCGATGATGACATAGTTGTCAATGAAATGCAAAGGAGATGACAATGTGACATGCCAATGAGAACCTATCAAAACTGCATTAGTTGTAATGGTTTTATCCCATTGGATCGAGGTGGATCACTCTCATCCCATTGGATCGAGGTCGATCACTCTTGATCATGGCGGTCCAAAGTCAAACCCGTTGTAACATCCCGCTCTTGCGCACACTGAGTGAACTTATTCTTTGAGGACACTTGCTTGCAAATGATCCAGATTATTATACTATTAAACATTTGATTTGGATTATGAAGCGTTATGGGTTGATGACATGTTGTTTTGATGCATTGACATAGACGGGTGTTATTGACTCGGTTTTACTGAGTGTGCAGGATTTTGGACCTCGAGGATGCAAAGGCATCGATGGAATCCCTTGGACTCTGGATCGAGTTGGGGAGTGAACTATTGGGGTTTGATTGCTTTATATGTGATATTAGTGCATATGATTAGATGATATGATTATGGATATATTCTAACATGATTTGTTGATGATGCAGGCTGAAGATAGCTTGTCGACTAGACTCACATGTGGAGTAGAGGGGTCATGCAGGACTACCAGAGATATTGAGGGAAAGGTGTGGACAACAGCCCTGCCACAGCCTACTAGCACTCCCGGCGTGGCTCGAACTATAGGTTAACGATTACCTATTTCGAGAGGACCCACGATGCCATGAGGGAAGACAACGACAGTCGCTCATGATGATTCTAAGGGGCACGCAATAAGGAAATGGACTTATTCCTTAGAGGCCCTTAGTCTCCCACAAGATCACCTGGCAGAGTATTGACTCCAGGGGTTTTTGATGTCTACCAAGTCAGTCAAGAGGTGAGTGGCACCCTTGGATCACATGGTGCGTCCTGAAGGGCACGTCGTGCATGAAAAATGGAAAGAGGCGAGTGGCACCCTTGGAGCACGTAGTGCATCCTAAAGGGCACGTCGTGCAAGAGAAACAAAAAGAGGCGAGTGGCACCCTTGGAGAACCTAATGCGTCTTGAAGGGCACGTTGCATTGTTATTTAATAATTGGATAAAACTAGATGTATTTAGGAGGAATAACGTGTTAGGGAATATTTAAAACTTTTCCCCTAATAAAAATGTCACCTAACCTAGGAAAATAAAGTCTAGGTCTAAATTATACTTGTGATAAATTTTTTATCAATTTATTTAAAAACAAAAAAATAGAACATATATAAACATAAAAATAGAATAAATAATAATGATAATCTTCTTTACTCTTGTGACAAGAAGGGGGTAAGCAATTAAATTGATTTATAAAAACCTTTTGGGATAGAAAAAAAAGGGGCGGGGGGGAATAATTGTTTTACTATGTTATGCTAATTAAAATTTATACATTAAAAAAAAAGAAAAAGGGAAAAAGAGGTAAGTTCCGCACATGCCTTTTTGAGTTTAAATAAAAAGGGAAAGAGGGAAATCTAAAATAATTAGGAAACTAGGAAAAAGTGGGAAACATAAAAAGAAAGGGGGAAACAAAAGGAAAAAGAAGATAGTCTAACTTAGTAAGGTATCTACCATTTAAGAACTTTCTAATTTAAACTCAACTAGTAAATTTAATAAGGGGGAAAGTCATTAAAACTTGTAAGGGGATATGGGGACACCTAGGAGCGATTCTAGGAGTGCCTTTAGGTGAGTGAGGGAAATAAGGGTAATTATTTAATTAATGAAATTAATTTATGGAGGAATGAAGGGGATGTGTGACACATGTACGAGGAGGATTTTTATGAATTAATTTATTAAACATTAAATTAAATGAGATTTGGGGAGCTTGATCTACGGTCATTGCTTCGCTTTAATAGACCTATGGATCTCAACGCCCTGCTTTTATGTGCGTGGATGATGAGCGAAGGATGTTCCTTTCAGCTGTCTACCTCTGTTGTTTGTCCTTGGCTGATTGTTGGTCTTGCGCTTTGATGTGTTTAACTAAACCTGTAAAATTTGATTGATGGCGAAGTTTTCTTTTAACTCGACATTATTATATTTCGTTTGTTATCTCGTTTTATACCTCATTTTTATGTCTTGCTGGACATTTCCTGTATTTTTATATTTCATTTTGTTTGCCTGACGATTGTTATTTCTTAGAATGCATTTCGCTTGTTTGGGGGTGAAATTTTGCCCAACACATTTTTAATTCGGGTCAGATAGTTTAGATTGCCGATGTATATTGGGTTAGGATGAATTATACTTATGGGCATTTTTATAAGGATATGAACTCAGGATTAAATTATTGAATGTCACAATCTCAGTGAAATTATTCAAATGTTCAATTCAACGAAATTTTTGGAAAGCTATAAACTCAGCGACTAACCTCAACCTTCATTACCCCATTTCCTCTGTGATTTGTATCGTGTAATGGTTGTAATAACATTACCTCTGCGATTTGTATTGTGTAATAGTTGTAATAACATTACCTATGCGATTTGTATTGTGTAATGGTTGTAATAACATTTCCTCTGCGATTTGTATTATGTAATGGCTTTAATAACTTTTCCCCTGTGATTTGGGACTGTAGGTTTTTTTTTTCTTAACGACTTGATAGCGATTAGTCACAAGTCGCCTTGAATTTATGTAACAAACTGTGGTGGGTCAGCAATTCAATTTTTCTTTTTACCACAGTAAATTAGTGGCAGCGAGTTAGTTACCGCGATGTGTAATGGAGTAAATCCTGCAGTCTTTATTTAGTTCTACGGTGAACAACACTTAATGTGAAGTAAGAATAACCTATGACTGTGCCTGGTTGCGAGCCTTTTTTTGAGACCACAATACCTACCTGCAGGGAGAATGTGATTCAACGTTTATAATTTCGAGTGCTAGCACTTCACCCAACGTAGTCAGATTGAGCATTTCACCTTGAGTAAGTTTTTTCTGACAGTAAGGTCATGCCTGGTGAGCACATCAAGAATTATCTCCTTGATGCATGCTTCTTGACACTCCTGAACCCCTGCAAAATTTATTTTCTGGATTGCTTGCGATCTACCTTGATACTTGGTGATTTTTTCTAGATTGTTATTCTTGTGCCTTGCCATTGGATACCTGGCGGATTTTCCAGAGGTTAAGACCATGATTTTACTTGTTGCCTAGAGATGGTGCCCTCTTTATGAATGCGTTCCTTTAATGAAGATCTGCGTTGAATTCCTTGCCTCTGTGTTACATATTTTGAAAATGAAATTATATCTTGACTTTTATGACTTTACCTCTGTCTGTGCTATAACATCTTTGCCATAAATTTTTTATTGATGACATCCCCGACCCTTAGTTTTCGTTTAAAAAAAAAAAACAGACTTGTCCAAATAAGAGGTATTTATCTTTTACAACTTTAGTATTGACTAAATTTAGACTTGATTAATTGATTGCCTTTAGTGTTAAACTAGACTGGTACATTGATAACCAATTTATAAATTGGACTAGCTCCATTGATTTGCAATTCGTGTTATATTGATGGTACATTAAAAACTAATTGTAATTTATTATCCTTAGAAAATGTGATAATTGCAGCCTGTACCTTGATATTGATAAAGTTGGTTATGACGTTAACTCCTAATTTAGATGGTAATTGTAGTTCATGGTTTAGTATGGATTAATTTAGATTTGTCAATTAGATGGTAATTGGACATGCTAAATTGGTGGTATTTAATGTCAATTGATTGTAAATTAATGACTAATTTATACTCTAGACAAGCTAGTTATATTTTAATTAATGTTAATTAGATTTAGACTTGATGAACAAATGGGGTGTTGGCGAGTCACGTAACAATTGTGCTTTTTCCTTGAGTAACGTCATTAGGGGAGTCTTGTCAACCGGTTGCGTGGGGTATAGGTAAAGCCTTCTTGTCAGTATTCAGCCCTAGCGTGTCGGAGTTATCCAGAGTCCTTGGTTTAGATAGGATGTGCCATGCCAAGGTTATAGTCACGTCTATTCCCTGGGGACGACATGTTTCCCGATGAGGGGATCACTACACGCCCTAAGGTCTAGAGGCAAAGGATAACTTGGCCGAGGTCTGTGCCTTGCGTGTGGTTGTTGTTGGCCAATGTGAGTTGTTGTTAGCGCTTAGGGTGTTACGCCTTCATACGTTTGGTACGTGCACCTTGAGGTTCTAGTCTTGACCGTCAAGGTCATTATGTCGGGAGGGGGGATTTTGTCTCTTATCTTGTAGGCGTGTCTTGTTTGCGTCGGTCGGGTAGTCGTTCCTCCTTGTTTTCCTATGCTTGTCTCGTCCAATTGCTCCTATGTCAGTGAGTGGAGTCATAGTTTCCCATTTGAATGGACTACGTGCTTGCATTCGTCATCAGTGGTGTGGTTAACTGTCATTGTCGTCACCTTCCTTCATAAAAAAAAAAATGTTGCACTGTTGTTTCTCTTGTAGCCGTAACAAAGAAGGGTCTTTACATATGGTATTAGAGAGAGGTTCAACCCGCAAATTGAGATCACTATGGATTTCGTTGATATGATTTTGGTTATAATGTTGCTAATTGAGTTGACTTGTATTTGTGCAGGTAATCATGGTTAGAGGATGCCACAGAGGAAGACGGCGGGGTGCTAGGGAAGGAGGCATGACGCCTCCATTAGCATCCACGCATGAGGGGTCTAACCCCCAGGGAGACGAACAAGTTGTCGGGCAGGAGCAGATAGCAATGGGTGATGTGGGTGGAATGATGAGATCTTTTCAGCGCATGTCTGAGTCACTAATCAGCCGTTTGGACAGAGATGAGTCCAGAGCATCGGCACCCCCTTAGGGTTCACCACACGCTCCGATTGGTACTGGTAACATTCAATGTGAACTCAAGAAGGTCAAATTTCTCAAGTTATTTGGTGCCTTGGACAACACAATCGCCGAGGCATGGTTGGAGAATATGGCGATGTGATTTTCACTTCGCGACTATACCTCCAACATGAAGGTTTGCATGGCAGTATTTCAACTAAAGGGGAGCACTCTTCTATGGTGTAAGACACTCCTACCGCCACTGAACATGGCCATCAAAGACGTGTCATGGGAACTGTTCGAGGAACAGTTCCGAGAGAGGTACCTATCAGAGGAATTCATTGAGCCTCAACTCAATGAGTTCAATGCCTTACGATAAGGTGGTCGTACGGTTCCCGAGTACGAGGCCCTTTTTATGGAGCTACTTTTGTATGCTCCACATATTAATACTGAAAAACTTAAGTTCAACAGGTTCGTGTTCAGCCTTAATGGCAACATATGTGAAAAGGTTAGGATTTTGATGCATCAAACCTTACATGATGCCGTCCAAAAGGCCCTCATAGCAAAGGAGGAGCTTATCAGTGGGGGTCAGAGTAGGACTCCAGCGAGACTAGCAGGTTAGGTGTCATTTGGTGCGCAACAACACCAGACACCCTCCAGACATACGCCATGATATCGTGGCTTCCAGAGGGGATCCTCTTTCACTACACCTCGGTGACCGACGCCTCAACAGCTGAAACCTTATCGGGGACCACAACATCAATAGCAGCGTCAACCACAACAACAGTAGTTTAGGCCTATTCGGCAGAACATAATAGGATTCCAGGCCGGTGGGCCATCATCTTCTACTTCGGGTACCAGGAGTACTAGACCAAAAAAGGGGTGTTGGACGTGTGGGGAGCCACACTACCAACACGACTGCCCTATGTAGAGGACTAGAGCATCTGGGTTAGTAGGACCCACCACCGTGGGAGATTTGGGCAAGGCCCATCAGATTCATGCAGTCGTGAATAACCACTAGGTAGAGCACCAGTCGTCCTTGCTTGAGACGTCAAGTACCATCGTTGACCAAACCCTTAGTATTTTGATAGATCCTGGTTCTACCGAGAGTTTCATTTTTGGTGCAGTGATAAAAAGGATTAAGGTAAAGGTAGTCAAACAGGATGAGTTTAACTTCGTATAGAGGGATTCTGGAGCCAAACATAAGGTTGGAGGAAAGGTTACGGGATGCACCCTCAACCTGGGAGAGTTTGTCACCAGGGCCAACCTGTACATCACGATCTTAGGATCTTATGATGTTGTGATTGGTATGGACTGGCTGGAATCGCATGAGGTGATGCTCAACTGTAAGATGAAACGATTGATATTGGTCGATGACGAGGGACAAAGACATGTGATTGTAGGTCAGAACCAGGGAGTTTCCCTGAGATTCATCTCTTCCTTGCAGCTAAGGAAGAGCATGCGCAAGGGATGTAAGCTTTATGTGATCCTTGCGTTAAACGAGAAGGGAGTAGCGAAAGGTCTAGAACACCTTTCTGTGGTGAGAGATTTTGTAGACGTCTTCCCAGAGGAGTTACTTGGGATGCCGCCGAAGAGGGAATTGGAGTTTACTATATACCTAATATCAGGGACTAAACTGATAGCTTGAACTCCTTATCAAACATCGACCCTAGAGTTACAGGAGTTGAGAATGCAACTGAAGGAATTGCTGGACCTGGGACTAATACATCCAAGTGTGTCATCGTGGGGTGCGCCTATTATTTTCATACGAAAGAAGGATGTGTCATGGAGGCTCTACATTGACTACCGTCAATTGAACAAGGCAACGATCAAGAATCAATATCCTTCGCTAAGGATTGATGATCTGTTCGATTAGATGAAGGGTGTGATGGTGTTCTTAAATATCGATTTGCGATTAGGGTATCACCAGTTATGGATCAAGGAGGATGATGTCCCTAAGACTGCATTTAAGATGAGGTTTGGACATTACGAGTTTACTGTTTTACCGTTTGGACTGACAAACGCCCTAGGGGTATTTATGAGTTTGATGAATGAGGTGTTCCATGAGTACTTGGAAAAGTCATCCAAGTATTCATTGATGATATTTTGATTTACTCTCGGACGACGGAGGATCATGACAAGCACTTTCACTTGGTACTATAGTGTTTGCGAGAGCACAAATTGTATGGGAAGTTGTCCAAATGCTCATTTTATCAATCGAAGATTCACTACTTAGGGCATGTCATCTCTGGTGAAGGTATCGATGTGGATCCAGCGAAGGTCGAGGCTATTATGGAATGGCCTGCACCAATGAACGTCCCAAAGTTACGTAGCTTCATGGGTCTAGCAGGATACTATTGACGGTTCGTTGAGGTATTTTCGAAGATAGCAAATACAATCACAGAATTGCAGAAGAAGAATAAGAAGTTTGTTTGGACCGAGAAATGAGTGGTATCATTTTAGAGGCTCAAGGAGTTGTTGACAACAACATCGATACTAAAGGTCCTTGACATGGACGTATAATTCTTGGTATGCACTGATTCATCCAAGGAAGGCTTAGGCAGAGTCTTGATGTAAGACAGTTGAGTGATCGCTTACATCTCAAGGAAACTTAGAAGGCATGAGGAGAACTACACGACGCACGATTTGGAGTTGTTAGCCATCATATATGCCTTGAAGGTTTGGAGACACTACCTTGTTGGACAAAAATTTGAACTAAAGACGGACCACTGTGGACTAAAACACATCTTTACGCAAAGAGACTTGAATGCGTGACAATGACGTTGGTTGAAATTTCTTAGCGAGCATGACTTCGAGATTACTTACATAAAAGGAGCAGTGAACTGAGTGGCATATGCATTGAGTTTGAGACCACACATCTTTTTGATGTAGCCTCTTCAGATGAATCTATGTGAAAAGATTCTAACTTTATAGTGTGATGATGACTGGTACAAAGAGGTTGAGGGTTTTATTGGACAAAACACAATGATGGTACCAATATTTGAAGGATTTATGTTTGACGACGATGGTTTATTGAGGTTTAAAAATCATATTCACGTACCACCGAATGAAGAGTTGAGGAGCTTGATCCTAAGCGAGGCTCATAAAGCAGTTTACATGGCTCACCAGGGAGTCATGAAAATGAGGGCGGACCTTAAACCCTTATTCTTATGGAAGGGAGTGAAGGAAGACATAGTAAACTATGTGGCCAGATGTCTAGAATGTCAGTGGGTAAAGGATGAACATAGACATCCAACAGGATTACTACAGCCACACGCTATTCCAAAATCGAAATGGGAGGCTATTTCAATGGATTTTATTGTTAGATTGCCACTAACGACAATGAGACACAACTTGATTTTCATAGTAGTAGACACTATGACGAAGAGTGATCATTTTATTCCTATGCATATGATGTATCAGGCGCCTGACATAGCTAGATTTTTCATCAGTGAGATTGTGAGGTTGCATGGCGTGCCTAAGAGGATTATATCCGATTGAGGATCGGTGTTTACTGGGCGATTTTTGACGAGTTTCCAAGAGGCCTTGGGAACCCAACTTAACTTCAGTATTGCTTATCACCTGAAGACTGACAGGAAGACCAGACAAATGAACCAAACCTTGGAGGACATTTTGTGCATGTACGTGATGGACCAACAAAAGCATTGGGAAGAATTCTTGCCACTGGTGGAATTTGCTTATAACAACAGTTACCAAAGCACCATTAAGATGGCGCCTTTCGAGTTTCTTTATGGGAAACTGTGTCAGATGCCTTTGAGTTGGGATTGTATTGAGGATAGGGTCCTGGTGGGACCAGAAGTGACCGAGGAAATGGAAGAGAAAATGCAAATAATAAGACAAAGGATAAAAGAAGCGCAGGATCGGCAGAAGAGTTATGTTGATGCGCATCGTGTCGACCATAGTTACAAGGTTGACGATTGAGTCTTCTTGTGGGTTAAACCGCATAAGAGTTCGATAAAGTTTGGAAAGGGAGATAAACTCTCTCCTAGGTTCTTGGGACCTTTCCAGATCGTGGAAAGAAAGGGGCCCATGGCCTATCGACTAGCCTTGCCTGATTCCTTGAGGCGTATGCATGATGTTTTTCACGTATCTGTTTTGAGAAATTATATTAGTGATCCTACACACGTTATTGACATGAGTTCCTTACAGATATTGGACGAGGGGGCACTCATGGCTGAGCCAATCCGCATCTTGGATCATCGCATTCGACAGCTACGACGTCGAACAATAGAGTAGGTCAAGGTCCAGTGGGACAACTATAGTCCACACTCGGCAACTTGGGAGGACGCATATGACATGCCCCAACAATTTCCATTTTTGTTTGATAGATATACTTATGATACTAAGATGCACATTATTTTGGCACTTATACTGTGAAACTTTGGGAAGAATTTTAGACCAAGAGGGGGTGTATGTAACATCCCGCTCTTGTGCACACTGAAAAAACTTATTCTTTGAGGAAACTTTCTCGCAAGTGATCCAGATTATTATACTATTAAACATTTGATTTGGATTATGAGGCGTTATGGGTTGAAGACATGTTGTTTTTCTGCATTGACATAGACGGGTGCTATTGACTCAGTTTTACTGAGTGTGTAGGATTTTGGACCTCAAGGATGCAGAGGCATTGATGGAACCCCTTGGACTCTAGATCGAGTCGGGGAGTGAACTATTGGGGTTTGATTTCTTTATATGTGATATTAGTGCATCTGATTAGATTATATGATTATGGATATATTCTGACATGATTCATTGATGATGAAGGCTGACGATAGATTACCGACCAGACTCACATGTTGAGTAGAGGGGTCATGCAGGAATACCAGAGATGTTGAGGGAGCGGTGTGGACAACAACCCTACCACAACCTACTAGCACTCCCGCCGTGGCTCGAACTATAGGATAACAATTACCTAGTTTTAGAGGACCCATGATGCCATGAGGGAAGACTGCGATAGTCTCTCATGATGATTCTAAGGGGTGCACAATAAGGAAGGGGCCTTATTCCTTAGAGGCCCTTAGTCTCCCACAAGATCACCTGGTGGAGTATTGACTCCAGGGATTTTTTATGTCTACCAAGTTAGTAAAGAGGTGAGTGGCACCCTTGGAGCACATGGTGAGTCCTGAAGGGCATGTCACACAAGAAAATAGAAAGAGGTGAGTGGCACCCTTGGAGTACGTAGTGCGTCCTAAAGGGTACGTCGCACAAGAGAAACAAAAAGAGGCGAGTGGCACCCTTGGAGCACCTAGTTTATCTTGAAGGGCACATCGTGTTGTTATTTAATAATTGGATAAACCTAGATGGCTTTAGGAGGAATAACGTGTTAAGGAATATTTAAAACTTTTCCCCTAATAAAAATGTTGCCCAACCTAGGAAAATAAATTCTAGGTCTAAATTATACTTGTGATAAAAATTTTATCAATTTATATATATATATATAGAATAAATAATAATGATAATCTTCTTTAATCTCGTGACAAGAAGGGGGTAAGCAATTAAATTGATTTATAAAAACCTTTTGGGATAAAATTAAAAAAAAGGGGGGGAAATAATTGTTTTACTATTTTATGCTAATTAAAATTTATTCATTAAAAAAAATAAAAAGGGAAAAAGGGGTAAGTTCTGCACATGCCTTTTTGAGTTTAAATAAAAAGGGAAAGAGGGAAATCTAAAATAATTAGGAAACTAGGAAAAAGCGGGAAACATAAAAAGAAAGGGGGAAACACAAGGAAAAAGAAGATAGTCTAACTTAGTAAGGTATCTACCATTTAAGAAATTTCTAATTTAAACTCAACTAGTAAATTTAATAAGGGGGAAAGTCATTAAAACTTGTAAGGGGATATGGGGACACCTAGGAGCGATTCTAGGAGTGCCTTTAGGTGAGTGAGAGAAATAAGGGTAATTGTTTAATTAATGAAATTAATTTATGGAGGAATGAAGGGGATGGGTGACACATGTACGGGGAGGATTTTTATGAATTAATTTATTAAACATTAAATTAAATGAGATTTGGGAAAGTAAAGGACTTTGAAACTCTATATAATGGAGGGAAGAGAAGGATGATGGATCTCTTCTGTTTGCGTAATGTTACGCTGCAAAAATTTATACTTGAATGACTTAGCTTGTGGGAGTTGGGATACTCATCTCGGTGAGGAGTGGTAGCTCAGTCTTGCGAGGCAAGTTAGGAGCTAGATGATTCTCTGGTTAGTGTGTGTGGCCTCTTTGCAGCTCGGGGGCTAAGGGGGAAAATGAGTGCCCCTAGCGTTGGTTGGGAGGTACCGATGAAGTCTCATCGATCGGCAAGTGGGAGTTGCAAGAAGTGCACTGGACATCGACTTAGAGTGGACGATTGGGAAATGGTACACTTCCTTTATTTCTACATGGTAGATTTTTAGTATGATTTAGGCTTTCACCTGTATGCTTAATCAAGTAAAGGATATGATAGTCTTAGCGTTCTAGTTGATGATTGAAATTTCCCCATACCCTTAGCTTGATGTTGATTAATTTCCCATGGCCTTCAATCCCTAGATGTCTTGACCATCTTGAGGTTTATTGATTGCAATGATTGCATTTTATTTTTTTCCTTCATCCCTAGCTCATCAGTCCGCTCCTGAGAAGTCAGTCAAGAGCCTGATCTACGATCGTCGCTTCAGTGTTAATAGACCTATGGATCTCAATGCCCTGTTTTTTTGTGCGTGGATGATGAACGAAGAATGTTCCTATCATCCATCTACCTCTGTTGTTCATCCCTGGCTGATTGTTGGTCTTGTGCCTTGATGCGTTTAACTAACCCTGCAAAATTTGATTGATGGCAACGTTTTCTTCTAACTTGACGTTTTTATATTTTGTTTTTTATATCGTTTTATACCTTGTTTTTATGTCTTGTTGGACATTTCCTAAATTTTTATATTTAATTTTGTTTGCCTGGCGATTTCTATTTCTTCGACTGCATTTCATTTGTTTGGGGGTGAAATTTTTCCCAACGCATTTTTAATTCGGGTCAGATAGTTTAGATTGTCAATGTATATTGGGTTAGGAAAAATTATACTTTTGGGAATTTTTATAAAGATATGAACTCAGGATTAAATTATTGAATGTCATAATCTTAGTGAACTTATTCGAATGTTCAATTCAACGAAATTTTTGGAAAGCTATAAACTCAACGACTAACCTCAACCTTCATGACCCCATTTCCTCTGCAATTTGTATCGTGTAATGGTTGTAATAACATTTCCTCTGTGATTTGTATTGTGTATTGGTTGTAATAAAATTTCCTCTGTGATTTATATTGTGTAATGGCTGTAATAACTTTTCCCCTATGATCCAGGACTGTAGGGTTGTTTTTTTCTTAACCACTTGATAGCGATTAGTCACAGGTCGCCTTGAATTTATGTAATGAACCATGGTGGGTTAGCAATTCAATTTTTCTTTTTACCACAGTAAATTAGTGGCAGCAGGTTAGCTACCGCGATGTGTAATGGAGTAAATCCTCCAGTCTTTATTTAGTTCTACGATGAAAAATAATTAATGTAAAGTAAGAATAACCTATGATTGTGCATGGCCGTGAGCCTTTTTTTGAAACCACAATACCTACCTGGAGGGCGAATGTGATTCAACATTTATAATTCTGAGTGCTAGCACTTCGCCCAGTGCAGTCAGACTGAGCGTTTCACCTTCAGTAATTTATGTCTGACAGTAAGGTTGTGCCTGGTGAGCACAATGAGAATTATCTCCTTGATGCATGCTTCTTGACACTCCTGAACCCCTGCGAAATTTCTTTTCTGGATTGCTTGTGATCTGCCTTGATACCTGACGATTTTTTCCAGACTGTTATGCTTGCGCCTTGCCATTGGATACCTGGTGCTTTTGCCAGAGGTTAAGACCATGATTTTACTTATTGCCTAGCGATGATACCCTGTTTATGAATGCTTTCCTTTAATGAAGACCGGCGTTGAATGCCTTACCTCCTTTATGTTACATATTTTGACAGTGAAATTATATCTTGACTATTATGACTTTACCTCTGTTTGCGTTATAACATATTTGCCAGCCAATTTTTATTGATGACAGCCTTGGCCCTTATTTTTCATTTAAAAAAAAAAAACAGACTTGTCCAAATAAGAGGTATTTATCTTTTACAGCTTTAGTATTGACTAAATTTTAGACTTGCTTAATTGATTGCCTTTAGTGCTAAACTAGATTAGTACATTGATAACCAATTTATAAATTGGATTGGATCCATTGATTTGCAATTCATGTTAAATTGATGGTACATTAAAGACTAATTGTAATTTATTATCCTTAGAAAATGTGATAATTGCAGCTTGTACCTTGATATTGATAAAGTTGGTTATGACATTAACTGCTGATTTAGATGGTAATTGTAGTTCATGGTTTAGTATGGATTAATTTAGATCTATCAATTAGATGGTAATTATGGACAATGGTAATTAGACATGCTAAATTGGTGGTATTTAATGTCAATTGATTGTAAATTAATGACTAATTCATACTCTAGAAAAGATAGTTAGATTTTAATTAATGTTAATTAGATTTAGACTTGATGAACGAATGGGGTGTTGGCGAAGTCACGTAACAGTTGCACTTTTTCCTTGAGTAACGTTATCGGGAGTCTTGTCGACTGGTTGCATGGGGTATAGGTGTAGCCTTCTTGTCAGTATTTTTCCCTAGCACGTCAAAGTTATCAAAATTCCTTGGTTCAGATAGTATGTGTCATGCCAAGGTTATAGTCACATCTATTCCTTGGGGATGACATGGTTCTTGATGAGGGGATCACTACGCACCCTAAGGTCTAGAGGTGAAGGATAACTTGGCCGAGGTTTGTGACTTCCGTGTGGTTGTTTTTGGCCAATGTGAGCTGTTGTTAACGCTTAGGGTGTTACAGCTTCATACGTTTGGTATGCACGCCTTGAGGTTCTAGTCTTGACCGTCAAGGTCGTTGTGTTGGGAGGTTGGATGTTGTCTCTTAACTTGTAGGCATGCCTTGTTTGCGTTGGGCGGGTAGTTGTTCCTCCTTGTTGTCCTACGCTTGTCTCGCCCAATTTCCCCTGTGTCAGTGAGTGGAGTCATAGTTGCCCATTTTCCTAGACTGCATGCTTGCGTTTGTCGTTAGTGGTGTGGTTAATTGTCGTTGTCGTCGCCTTCCTTCCTAAAAAAAATTAAAAAAATTTCATTGTTGTTTCGCTTGTATTCGTAACGAACATATATGTTAAGGGTTTCTTTCACGTTCATGTATAACTATATCTGGGTGTGGTATTCCCATAACCTTATTTGAAAATTAGGACTAGGGAGAAGAACATAAACACATACCATTAGCCAATACACTTGTAGATCTATGACCAAGTATATGTAGATGAAAGTGGAGACCATTCTCCCATACAATTATAGACCATACCAAGTACATACAAATGTAGGTGGAAGGTGCATGCAGGAGTGGAACTATAACAAGTTGACTATTAGTGAGGAACAAGGGCAGTGCACACATTGCAGTGATAGTCATCAAGTTGAAATAATAATAAATACAAAGTGTTGAGTGTTTGTCATATAAAATTTATATTTATTTATTTTTTAATTAATTTTTAACACTAACAAATAACCTAAAAATATGTGAACAGACTAAGAGTAATAACGTCCCATCATGAGATATGGAAGAATAGGAAATTAAATCCATAAAAAGAAATAATTCAAAAATAATTTTATAAAATCAATAATTCAAATTACATTTTCTTCTAAATTTACATTAATAAAAAGTTTCCAAAAAATCACAGGATAAAACATATTAGGTGAACAAATTAATATGAGTTTCACGAGTCCATGGAATGGACGAGACTAATAAAGTAACTCACTTATGTGAACGCCCTTGTGACAGTGAAAATTTAAGAATCAAAATCAAAATATCTAAGATATATTTTAACATGATGCCCAAATATATTTATAAATTATAAGAAATAACGTTTAAATAGAGAAGCCACGTTGACAATTTGAGATTAAAGCAACGAAACAATCTAAAGCAACATTGTTCTTTCCTATCAGATCCTAGAATTTCATTCCAAAAATTTGTATACTTGTAGAGAACCCATTTTGATCAAAACAATTTCTTTTTTTTAGATCTTAGATATCAGTCTCCTCTAGTGTCGCATATAACTCATTCCAGAAATGGTTAAGTCGACAAAAAGTTATAGGATAAATAAGAGATATATGTATTATTGGATTGTGATATATGTGAAGACAAAAATAGATTAAAAACAATAAACATTATTAATTTTTGTTTAAAATTGTATATTTGGAATCTACACAACTAACTCTCTATTTTTTTTCCATGAAAAAAAGCATAATTTTATTCATACGAAGAGAACCAAATTACATTCTACATATGCTTTAAGCATGTTTCACATCCTTGGATAAAAATATCCAAGTATACAAAGGCTAAAAATCCACCTAAGAAAATAACTTCCTGAAGGCAACAAAGTTAAAAAATATAATTACTTCAATCCAAACAAAGAAATAGGGATTGGCCAAGACTCATAGCCCCCACCAAAAGAGAGAAACACCGAGATAAATGATCCAAAAGTAAACCTCGAAATATGGACAAACCATGTAAGAGCGATATAGACACCACATACCAAAAGTAACAGAAAGAGGTCGATTCAACCCAACAAACCAATCGCTAGGGAGAGGCCCAAAACACCACACGCCCAAAGGAAGGACCTCAAAGTGCTGACCCATTTCCAAAATAAGAACTGCATGCCCATACTAAGGACCTCAAATCACATGCCTCTCTCAAAAAATAGATAAGGGGGTGGAAACCAGAGCACCAGAACCCAACACATCCAAACCCCGATTTGAGAATACATCAAACCTTGAACATACCAAAAAAATATGGAGAATAGAATTGTAGAATGTAGGAAACAAACCCCCAAATAAACCTTGTCGAGATCGACTGAACCTCCAAAAAACACCAGATGTGGGGTAGACCAGGTCTAAGAGGCATACAAATCCTTCATAATAAGAATATATTCCAAAACTACCTAAGCCTTCTGCTGCAATAGATAAGAACTCGGAAAATGAAAATTGAAGAGAGATCCAAGGATCAAGGAAATGCATGAAACCCTAAAAGCAACCCCGAAACAAAGAGGCAGATCAGGAATAAGGCCCATAAGGAGAGGGGGGAATCCCCACAAAGAGACGACGCCAAAAACTAAAGGATGCGATCGACCAAGGCTTCAGCAAAGGGAAAAATGAAGAGAAGGGGAAAGGGCATAGAGCCACAGCCTAAACCCTCCCACCCGACCAAAAAACATCCACACCTTCATGAAAATGAGAACAAGCACCCCACACCGTGAAAAAATGGCTATAAATAACATCGAAACAAAACTTTGGCACGAGAAAAAATGTAATCCATAAAGAGAGAGAAGACATGCACCAGATCAAAAGAACCGATGGTGTGCACAACCAACCCTTCAACATGCCCAATCAAGATATAGTATCTAGGTAGTAACCACACTGCAGACAAAGAAGGATAGAGGCCACAACTCCATCAAGCCTACACGCACAGAATAGGGATCGACCACCCATGATGGAAAATATTCCATTGCAACCGAAGTGAAGAAACACCCAATGATAGAAAGAAAGGATACAACGAGGATAATGGGGGGTATGCGACTGAGGAAACCCTAGCCGTAGGCCCCTTCCAATTCCAAAAAAAAATTCAAAATGAAAGTTTGCAATGAACTCTATATGTGTCTGTACTTTAGTCAATAATTGAATTGTGTAGCCTATAAAAACATAACGTCAAAAATAGAGATATGGAGAGGAACTCATAAAAATGGGGATTTTTATGTCTTTGCAGACCAAACCACTAGGTTTTTCATCCGAAACCTAAATATGAGGCAACCAACTTAAAAAACATGTATGTTAGAGTTGTCACTCCCGCACTAAAAGAATTGAAATTCAAAGAATGCGCACATGTGAGATTTCCTAAAGTGCATGCACGTTATGAGAAACAAGATCACGTGTGCGTTCCTATTAATACAAATAAATCATCTATCTCTCTCTCTTTCTTGCCCCATCCCCCTGCCCTCCTCTCCCTTCCTCCCTATATCTTCCTCTCATTCTCTCTTACCTTACTCTCCCTATCCCTCACTTACTCTCTCCCCCCTCTCTCTCTCTCTCCATATTACTCTCTCTCTTCCCCCTCTTCCCCTCTATCCTTGTGTCCCTATTACCCCACTCTCTCTTCCCCATTGTCCCCCCCTGATATCTCTCTACCCCACTCACTCTCTTTGTCTTATCTCCACATTTTACCCTCTCCCACTCTCTAATTATATCTCTCTCTCCCCCCTCCCTCTTCCCCCTANCCCCCCTCTGACGCAAACGCACACTCTGCCTTGGCAAAGCTTCTGCGCTGACCTCCTGGTCTTAAGGATCGTTCTAATTCCACCTTCGAGCCAAAGAGGCTCTTTGATTCCTCCTCAGAATCTCTACTAAAATCAACCCACAGGGCTTCTCTGCTCCTTATAGCCTTTAGGCCCGATCGCTTTTCCATTCACAACAGAAAATAAAATTTCGGGCTTTAGGGTTTCGCAATCCCCGATGTCGCAAACCTTTGTCTTCCCGATTTCCCGATCTCCGATATCTTGAGATGATTTAACTTCAGTTAGCCCACTGGACTAGACTTTTGGTCCATACCACCTCCCCTTATAAGACCACAGTCCTATCTCCTTTCGAGATTTCGTCTTTTTGGATGCCGAAATGTATTGGACCTCTTGTCCTCAGGATCCCCGATCCTCCGAATTTCGATATGACATCAACTAGGAACCCCCTTCCACCTTAAACAAGATCAACGGTTGTGATCATCTACTAGACCAACGGTCCCTAATATCCCTCGGGACTTCGAGGTTTCAAATGCCGAAAGCCATTTGTCCTTGAGGCTTCTGATCTCTCGAGTTTCGATTTTCCGATATGATGACAGCTGGTCTCCCCCTGATGAAGCTTTCCACCTTATCAGGTTTCGGACTTCGCGGTTCCGAAATGTGTGAGCTTCTCGTCTTCAGGGTTCATGAAATGCTGAACCCCAAATTCTCGGATTTCCGCCACGCGTCCCAAATGAATGGACGGTTCAGATCAAATCTCGGACTTCGCCTGATGTGAAGTAAAAAATGCTCACCTATGTGAGTCCCGGTGTCCGGATCTCTGAATTGGATTATCGCGCAACACGCGCCCTTCCTTAGATCAACAACTGCGATTCTTTCACTGGTTTGAGACTTATAAAGTCTCGAACTCTTGATATCTACACTTCTAAGATGTCGATGACTCCCGATCCCTGCCACGTGTCTCAACTGATGGGCGGTTCTGATTTGTTTCGGGGTTTTTTCCGTGGATTTATTCGACCTCTTGTCCACAGGACTTCCGATATCCCGATGCCTTTCGAGACCTTCACTCTGCCTGCAAGATTTTAACCCTCGTGCAACTCTAGTCAGATCCTACAGTTGACGGGTAACTAGGTGAGGATCCAACGACTCACGATCTCCTGAGCTTGAAACTCTAGACACAACCGTAACCTCCTTGCTTCTCTATAAAATCGGACGGCTGACAGGATTTCCCTAATCCTCTACAAAGAATTTTGGTCGTTCGTCTCTTCCCTTCGATGACTTAGCAAGTTTGTATCCTTCGAAGGTCTTCCACAACTTCCAGCCTCTCAAGAACCTCCTGCACGCACTCCTCACGACAAACCTTCAATTTCTTCAGTGCTGAATTTCTTCAACTCTGCGCACTCCTTGCAGCGACAAATCCTTCAGTAGCTTTTCAGGTTTCAAACCCTAGATTCAAGCTTGGTCCGTTCACACATTGCACGACTCCTGTGCCTAACTGCACCTTTGAGGAAAATGAGAACAAAATCTATCATGTCTGAGAATTCCAGAGACAAATCTCTGAATCCTTTGTCAACGCACACCTTGCGGACTATTCAACTGCACTCCTTGCAGGAATCCTTACTCAGACAAAGAAACGATTGAAAATCGTTTCCATTTATTGTTTCCTCCCTCAGAATTCAAACATTTAACAAGAAATCATCCATACACAACATAGAAAAGCAAATGTATAACATAAAGAGTAAAATTATGAACATACCATTCAGCATACACATACAAGAAACAACTACAACGCCATGAATCTGAATTAAGACTTCTTCTATTAACTTAATCTCTGTACATGGGTGTTTTTCAATTACAGTTTCTCCTTTCCAGCTCTGTATGCTCTCTTCTCCTTATTGGTAATGTTCTTCACTACTATGCTCTCTATTGGCATCCTCCTTCTATGTTACAATTTCACAATGAGGGTGTCTATATCCATTTTTCCTCCACTCCTAAAACTATCTAATCAGAGAATTCAAAGTTACCTACTAACATAAATGATTTCTACCTACTATGGACGAGAGTGGATCACTCAAGGTCCTTTACAATATATAAGTATGCCTCTCCTTAACTATCACATTAAAGTTTGGTGCATCCAATCTTCAAAATTTTTTAAACAATTTATCATGTGCTCGAAATGTGTTGTGTTTGCCCCACGCTCGCTTGACGTTGATGATGCTCCTGCATCATACTCCCTCGCTTGAAAATTTTCATGGGCTCCTGTCCATGAGCTCTCGCACAGTCTGTCCATGCTTCTGAATCTCTGCTTCATTCTTCCAGTTGGCATCTTCAACTAGATGTCCTTTCCACTTGACCAAGTATTCAAAGTATTGTTTTCTTTTGGTCTTCTTTTTAATTCTTTTGTCTAGTATTCTTTCCATCTGTGGATTCTCTGTAACAGGCATCTGCTTTGTCCACTGGATCTATGGTTGTTCATCACTTGTTCCTACTTCCCCAGTTTCATATGGGTACAAATCTGAGATATTGAATATCGGAGAAATTATGATCCCATCGGGTAATTCGATCTCATAAGCATTTGCCCCAAATTTCTTTAAGACCTTACATGGTTCGATCTTCTTCATCTTCAATTTTTTATATGTCCCCTTTGGGAACCTGTCCTTTCGCAGATGTGCCAGAATCAAATCACCAACCTCAAACTAAAGTTGTCTGTTGTGTTGATCTGCTCTTCACTTATACTCCTGGCTCGAGTTCTATAAACGCTCCTTCACCTGGCTGTGAAGTTGTTTCATCGCCCCTGCGAAGTCTTCTGCCCTAGCACTCCTAGTAGCAATCTATTATGAATCTCTCAGCTCAGAAATTCCTCTGGGTTGCATGCCATAAACAATTTGAAATAAACTTCATCCTGTGATTCTGTTAACTAAGTCATTATAAGCAAACTCTGCCTATGGTAATATGTTGTCCCATTGGCTGTGGTGTTCTGTCACTAAGCTCCTCAACAGGTCTCCCAAACTCCTATTTACCACTTCTATCTGTCCATCCATCTGAGGATGATAAGCTGAACTGAACAACAAGTTAGTTCCCAGCTTCTTCCATAAGGTTCTCTAGAAGTGTCCCACGAACTTAGTGTCTTGATCTGAAACTATGCTCCTTGGTAAGCCGTGAAGTCGAATGAATTATTTGAAAAACAGATTTGCAATGTGAGTTGCGTCACTGGTTTTCTGACATGGAATAAAGTGTGCCATTTTGGAAAATCTATCCACCACCACAAAGATTGAGTCAAACCCTCTTTGTGTTCTTGGCAACTCCAATATGAAATCCATGTTGACTGCATCCCACGGCCTCTTAGGTATTGGCAATGGTTGATAAAATCCTACATTCTGTCTCTTTCCTTTCGAATGATGGCAAATTCTGCATCTGTCCAAGAATATCTTGGCATCTGCTCACATTCCCGGCCAAAAATATGACTCATTCAATTTTGTGAATGTCTTGTCGTGACCAAAGTGCCCTACCAATCCTCCACTGTGTTTCTCCTTCAGCAAATTCTCCCTCATGGAGAATTTTGGAATACAAAGTTGATTACCTTTAAACAACAATCCTTCCTAGATTATGTATTCTATCCATTGGCCTCTATCTCTGAGAATTGGATTCTCAGCTACTTCATATGCCTTCCTAAAATCTGGATCATCTCTGTACATGTCCCTGAGGTCATCAAAACCCAGTGTTTTAACTCTGAGCTCTTGCAACAACAAACATTTCCTGCTCAAAGCATCAACAACCTTGTTAGCAATTCAAGAAATATTCTTAGTTACAAAAGTAAAGTTCTGCATGTATTCAACCCATTTACATGTCTTTGATTCAACTTTTCCTATCGAGTCACAAACTGCAGTGCATGATTGTCACTGTATAGGACAAACTCCTTCAGAATCAAATAGTGTCTCCACTTCTTCAATGCCTGAATGATAGCATAGAACTCCTTGTCATATGTGGAGTATTTCACCTTTGCTTCATTCAGCTTATCGCTGAAGTATGCTATTGGCCTGTATTCTTGACTCAATACTGCCCTATTGCAAATCCACTTGCATCGCATTTCACTTGAAATGTTTTTTTGAAATCAGGCAACACCAGAATTGGTTGTTCCGTGATTTTCCCTTTCAACAAATTAAAACTCTTCTCAGCCTCTTCTGTCTAGTGAAAAGACTTGTGTCTTTTATTCACTGTGTCCATCATCGGTGCACTAATTCCACTAAAATTCCTGATGAACTTCCAGTAGAAACTAGCCAATCCGTGAAAACTTCTCACCTCAAATATGCTCTTCGGTGATGGCCAATTCTTGATCACTTCCACCTTATCTGGATCCATCCTCAATTTATCTGCAGAAATAACAAAGCCCAAATAGATGAGTTATGTCTTCATGAATGAGGATTTCTTCATGTTTATCAACAGCTTCTCTTGCTGTAATCTCTTCATCACTGTGGATAAGTGTTTTAGATGTTCTGCCTCTATTTTACTGAAGATCGGTATATCATCCAGATACACAATGACAAATTCTCCGATGAACTCCTTCAGGACTTCATTCATCAACCTCATGAAGGTACTTGGTGCGTTTGTTAAACCAAATGGCATAACAAGCCATTCATACAACCCTTCGTTAGTCTTGAAGTCTTTTTTCCATTCATCACCTTCCCTCATACGAATCTGGTGATATCCACTTTTCAAATCAATCTTCAAAAATTTTTTTTCTCCACTTAAGCAATCCATTAGATCATCCATCCTTGGCAATGGAAATCTATACCTCATGGTTATCTTGTTAATTTCCCTTGAATCAGTACACATCCTCCAGCCTCTGTCTTTCTTTGGACTGAGTATTGTCGGAACAACACATGGACTCAAGCTTTCTCTAACCAACCCTTTATCCAACAAATCCTGAACTTGTCTTTTGACCTCTTCATTCTCCTGCGATGTCAATCTGTACATTGCTTTGTTTGGTAAACTGGCTCCAGGTATGAGATCAATATGATGACTCACACTCCTAATTGGTGGCAACGAACGAGGTAGTTCGTCCACTACTATGTCAGCGAACCCTTCTAGCAGTTCCTGAACCTCTTCTAGTAAATCATCTATCCTTGTGCTGGTTAAAATAATTGTTGGCTTCTCGACCACAATGAATTGTGGTTCCTCCTTCTTCTTGACCTCGTTAAGGATTTCCTTCCCACTCATGAGAAGTACAGTGTTACTTACTTCCGGCTTCACTTCCTTATCTTTGATTGGAAGCAACATGTGAGTTCTCCCATTCTTTTCTAGGGTGTATGTGTTCATCCTCCCATCATGCATCACATTTCTGTCATATTTCCATGGTCTACCCAGTAATAAATGACAAACATCCATGGGAATAACATCACAGAGTATTTTATCATTATACCCTCCTATCTTAAATTCAACTAAACATTGTTTAGTGACAGTTACCTGATGTCCTTTTTGTAGCCATGAAACTCTATATGGACTTGGATGATCAATCGTATCCAACTCCAACTTTTCTACCATCTCCATTGAAACGAGATTATCTATGCTACCACTATCCACAATGACCTTGCATACCTTGTCCTTGGTTTTGCAAGTAGTCCAAAAAAGTTTGTTTCTTTGTACCAAACTCTCCACCTTCTTTTCTGGTGCTAAGAGAACTTTTTGCATCATCAGCGATCTTCCGCCTTCAACATCTTCTGCCTCAACATTTTTCCTTTGTGATTCGGCAATGTGAGTCTCTCCACCCTCTTTCTTCTTGTCTGGACATTCATAAGATTTGTGTCCATTCTTTCCACATGTGAAACATTTTATTACTCCACCTCTTCCTCTTCCTCTACCTCTAGTATGAGGAAAAATATTATTATCAGCATAATCTCCTCTCTGTTTGGTATGCTACCCTCTCTGTGAGATTCCACCTCTTTCAGTTCGAGCCTGAGGTTTCTTCCAGTCCTCCTAGGGTTTCTAATTTTTATCTTGGACAACTGATTTTCCCCTGGCTTGACTTCTGCCTCGGCCTCTTTGACCCTTCTTTCGTCTCAGCTTCTCTTCAGCCTTTAGAGCCATCTGATAAGCATCTTCCACCATTCGGATGGTTACCATGCTTATCTCATCCTAAATGTCATATCTCAAGCCATTCATGTACCTGGCAACCTTTTCATCATCGCTTTCTCGATGACCTGCCCTGATGTTCAGCCTATAGAATTCTTCAGTGTATTCTTTCACTATCATCAGCTTCTGTCTCAGGTTTTGCATTCTCCTACAGAGTGATTTGATAATCTCTGGGGATGAATTTTGCCTTCATCTTCACAATCATCCTATCCCAACTCTTGATTTTCTGCTTGCCTTTGCAGCGTCTGTCAGCTTGTAGTTCATCCCACCACAATGCTGCATGTCCTTTCAACCTTGTGACGACATGTATAACTTTCTTGTCTTCCTCGACATCTTCATAGTCGAAATAAGTATCCAGAGCTCTAATCCAGTCTAGAATCTCTTCAACATCCAGGTTTCCTTCATAAACTGGGATGTGCATTTTTTCCCTGGCACCCATCCTTGCGACAACTCTAATTAAGTGTTCATTTGCGGCATCTTCCGCTGAAAATTCTTCTTCTTCATGTTCAACTTCATTTTCACTTTCGAAATCACTAAGATCCCCAATACCGACTATGCGTCTCTGTGCTGTCTCCATGTCCTAAAGTTTGGCATGTAAATCATGTATTTCTCTTGCCATGGATGGGTCAGGAACCTGTCTACCTCTTCTTCTTGGTATTTCCCTTTCCTCTGGCGAATCGGGTGTTTTCATGTTCCTTCTTCTTGGCAGCATGGTGAATTTTCCTCTTCCTTGCTACAGAAAGCAAAGAACCCTTTCTGTGCTCTAATACCAAACCTGACGCAGATGCACCCTCTGCCTCGGTAAAGCTTCTACGCTGACCTCCCGGTCTTAAGGATTGTTCTAATTCCACCTTCGAGCTGAAGCATCTCTTTGATTCCTCCTCAGAATCTCTATTAAAATCAACCCACAAGAATTCTCTGCTCCTTACAGCCTTTAGGCCCGATCGCTTTTCCGTTCACAATAGAAAATAAAATTTCAGGCTTCGGGGTTTCGCAATCCCCGATGTTGCAAACCTTTGTCTTCTTGATTTCCTGATCTCCGATATCCAGAGATGCTTTAACTTCAGTTAGCCCCCTGGACTAGACTTTTGGTCCATACCACCTCCCCTTATACGATCGCAGTCCTATCTCCTTTCGGGATTTCAGTTTTTCGGATGCCGAAATGTATTCGACCTCTTGTCCTCAGGATCCCCGATCCTCCGAATCTCGATATGACGTCAACTAGGAACCCCCTTCCACCTTAAACACGATCAACGGTCGTGATCATATACTAGACCAATGGTCCCTGATCTCCCTCGAGACTTCAGGGTTTCGAATGCCGAAAGGCATTTGTCCTTGGGGCTTCTGATTTCTCGAGTTCCGATTTTTCGATATGATGACAGTTGGTCTCCCCCTGATGGATATTTCCACCTTATCGGGGTTTCAGACTTCGCGGTTCCGAAATGTGTGAGCTTCCGGTCTTCAGGGTTCATGAAATGTCGAACCTCGAATTCTTAGATTTTCGCCACGCGTCCCAAATGGATGGACGGTTCAGATCAAATCTCGGACTTTGCCTGATGTGAAGTAAAAAACACTCACATATGTGAGTCCCGGTGTCCGGATATCCGAATTGGATGATTGCGCGACACACATCCTTCCTTAGATCAACGGCTGCGATTCTTTCGTTGGTTCGAGACTTATAAAGTCTCGAACTCTTGGTCTCTACACTTCCTAGATGTCGATGACTCTCGATCTCTGCCACGTGTCTCAACTGATGGGTGGTTCTGATTTGTTTCGGGTTTTTCATCGTGGATTTATCCAACCTCTTGTCCACAGGACTTCCGATATCCCGATGCCTTTCGGGACCTTCACTCTGTCTGCAAGAGTTTAACCCTCGTGCAATTCTAGTCAGATCCTATAGCTGACGGGTAATTGGTGAGGATCCAATGGCTCACGATCTCCTGATCTTGAAACTCTGGACACAACCGTAACCTCCTTGCTTCTCTATCAGATCGGATGGCTGGCAGGATTTCGCTAATCCTCTACAAAGAATTTTGACTGTTCGTCTCTTCCCTTCGATGACTTAGCAGGTTCAAATCCTTCGGAGGTCTTCCATGACTTCCAGCCTCTCAAGAACCTCTTGCACGCACTCCTCGCGGAAAACCTTCAATTTCTTCAGTGTTGAATTTCTTCAACTCCGTGCACTCCTTGTAGTGACAAATCCTTCAATAGCTTTTCAGGTTTCAAACCCTGGATTCAAGCTTGGTCTGTGCACACATTGCACGACTCCTATGCCTAACTGCACCTTTGAGGAAAATGAGAACAAAAGCTATCCTGTCTCAGAATTCCAGAGACAAATATTTGAATTCTTTGTCAACGCACACCTTGCAGACTATTCAACTACACTCCTTGCAGGAATCCTTACTCAGACAAAGAAACGATTGAAACTCATTTCCATTTACCCTTTCCTCTCTCAGACTTCAAACATTTTGTTCGAAAACACAGGTATTCCAACAGAGGACGAACACCTTCAGTAACCACTCACATAACCAGATCAAAGATCAACACACCGATGTTTTCACGTGGTAAAACCCCTACGGGGAAACATCCACGGCCACAACCAATGCGGCCACTTGGAGCAGTTTATTAATGCAAAGAAAAAGATTACAGAGAGATTTTACAAGAGAGTTTCTCACAATCGATCATCGGCAAATGACCCTCCATGCTCTTTAAATAGAGATCATGGACCAATCGGGTGCT
>ML783143.1:360679-382803 GCA_009831015.1 Picea engelmannii | reverse complement strand
TACTTCAACTAATTATAATCAAAATGATTAATTAATAACGTATAATTAATTAAGGTTATATAATAATTAATTATAATTTAGCTAATGTTTAGGATTATTTATGAAATTATTCATATTAATAAGAAAAGGGTCATTACAATTTCATGTTTCTTTGTTGAAGAATTATATTCATGACCCTACTCATAGGATTGATTGGGACTTGGTGCAGGTGGAACCAGAGGGCAAGTTCCAGGTGGAACCCCTGCGCATTTTGGACTGGAGAGAAATAGTACTTCGGAATAGAGTCGTCGCTCAGGTAAAGGTGCAATGGAAGCACTTTAGTCCTGAGGAGGCCACTTGGGAGTTGGAAGGAGATTTGTGGAAATCTCATCCAACCTTGTTCCAAGAAAGGACGAACATTGTGGACAATGTTTTATTGAAGGGGGAAAGGATGTGATATCCCCCCAAAAATAAAATATTTTTGGAATTTAAATTTGTTGGAAATTTATTTTCATTTTTAGTAAATTCGAATTTGGAAATTTTTTGCCATTTATGGCAATTCCGAATTCCGAATTTGATAATTATGATTAATTATTATGACTGTTGGGTAGAGTTCTGATTAGACTCAACTAACTATTTGACTATGACACTTGTATAAAAACATAATATTTATATTAATTGCAGGAGGAAAAATGGAACAACCATGTTCAAATCAGCTGACCATAACTCCATGAATGGGGAACATGTTGGAACTACCTTTGGGCTGGTTATTACAAGTGGAAAATCAGATATTTGGCCATTGATAGCCCCTAAAAATCATGGATTTAGAAAGATGCGAAAATCCCCAAGGGAGGGAAAAAGACCTGGGCAAAATTGATAAATAGCATATGAAAGGAGGCAGGATGCTGCCAAGTAAGCTAGGGAAAATATTTTGTTTTAGTTCTCTTGTTGTTACGAACACTACAAATTGAGTGTGAGGCAAGAGGAGTCTACTGAAACAAAATTTCCTTGTTGTTATGAGCACTGCTGAGTAAGTGTGAGGCAAGAGGATAACTACTGGAATTGAAGGACATTGAGAAAGAGGAGTTTCAAGTTCGCCCTCATGGATTCATGGTCAAGCTAGGGGGTGAATTGGGCAAGTGATTTTTGGATGCCCTATTCTATGGTTGGGAAGAATGTGGTTGTTCCCTTTGTCTTCCCGCAAAACTGGTTCAGATATGTTTCTCTACTCCTTCTCTGTCTGAATGACTTTATATAAGGTGCAATGGATGTGTTAAATCTGAACTGAAATGATTCCATTTTTTGTTTGAATGATCGTATATACGATGCAGTGTATTCGTTAAACCTGAATTGAAATTTTGTTCCATCTCTTTGAATTATTTAGGCACAGTGGTAATGCATCTATTTAATTCGGTATGGATACAATAAACTGGGTGAAATCTGTTCAATGTATGAAGTATAAAAGGGTAAAACTGATAGAATGCCTTACGAATCTAATATGGAACAATGTTTTTGTTTGAGTTAATCTCGAATGAATACCAAATTTTGGTCTTGTAATTGATAGGATAATCGGAAGTAAATTATATGGTTAAATTCTAGAATAGTCCCTTCATAAACTAGGATTACTACCACAGAGGTAGTTGTAGGGTAATTACCATTATTTTTGAAACTCCAGTATACAGAATTTACCTTTTGTAAATAGAATTGAACCTGAGAACTTTATAGAGGGTATTTATACTTCGATGAAAAAATCAGGCGCCAAGTTGCGAGAATGACCGGGGTTTCAGGGTTTACAAATATCTTACGCATCAGCAAAATAAAACAAGAAATGTCGAATTTGCGAAATGAGAAAAGGCTGTGGTCCAACACTTCAGGATTTCAGGATTTCGGGGAATTTCGGGGTTTAGCAAAGCAAAGGAACTCCATGTATATGTAGCAAGCAAGTCTCGAAAGCCGAAGTGTCAACTTTGTATCTTATCTTCTTTAAAGTATGCTAAGTCTTTTTTTTGAATGACCCCTTTTAAATTTGGCAACTATAATGCTCCGTAAGTACAAGAGTTCGGAAATGCTTAATTAGGACCTGTACTGAAAAATTAACCTAGACTTTTGTTTAATGATTTAAACCTTACATAACAAAATGGTGTGAAAGGATGAAGTCAATCGGGTTTTGGCGATTACAAACGCTGACCACAAAAGACAAAAGACCACGTTATTTGTCGAATCGCGAAATGCGAAGAGATTGAGGACCCAACATTTCGATATTTCGGTAGTTTGGGGTTCGGGATTTCGGGGTTTACGAACCCCTGATGCACAAACCAAATGAAACAAGAAGTGTCAGATAGTGAAATGTAAAAGGACTGTGGGCCCGACACTTTGGAGTTTTGGAGTTCGGGATTTCGCGACTCTGATGGCAACTTTTCTAGGCCTTCGAACTCCCGGGACCCAAAATGTCGAAAGGGGCTAATGGGTTTTGGCCTTTTCACATTTTGGGGTTTCGTGATAGGGGGTTTCGCGACTCCAGATGCAATGTTTCTAGGCCTTCGAACCCCCAAGACCCAAAATGCCGAAAAGAGGCTTACAGGTTTTTGGCCCTTTTTGCATGAGATCAATGGTCCTGATTCTTTCGGGATTTCACAAATCAGTAGTTCACGATCCAGCGACTCCAAAATCCCTTGTTGCTCCAAACCCCGAACTCCAAATTAGCGAAGTTCGAAGCGCGAGATCAATGGCTCATGTTGCTTCTCATCCAATGGTCGCTACTCCTCATGAGCTTCTAAATGCTAAATGATGATCAGTCTTAGCCTTCCCACAGATCTACGAGATCCAACGGTCCGCGGGATTTCGGTGCTTCCCCACGATGAATACTTCAAAGGTGTTATCCCTTCTGAGCTATATCTCTCTAAACATCAAAGGTTCCTTCAACCTAAGTTTAGACATTGCCTATATACAAAGAAGTATGCTGGAGTAGTTTGAGAGTCAAGGGAAGTGATAGAATTATGGAAAGAATTTACCCACGTAAACTTTTCGGTTTAAAGTAATCTAGACTGGTGTAAAAATGACATTATGCCATAGAAATGTATTGTAGTACAGACATATATATAAACACACATATATGAAAATCACTTTCTCTTAGGATGTATAGCATATAGCTATATTAGATCTCAATTTTAAAATAATTTTCACACTACTAACCTTCTAAACCTTTTAACTCTACAAATCTATGGTGATCTTGGAATGCTAAATTCGAGCATAAAAATAAAATTCTAAAGAATTCTATGTAGTCCCTTACATTCTTAAGGCCTGATAGGTCAATTCGGTCTTAATGAACTTTAATCATCATCATAGTATATGTATATGTACCATGGAATACATATCCCCAAGAAACATACCAGGTACTTCCGCTCATTCTGAGGATGGTGCCTAGGGTAAACCAAATTTGTCAAAAGCTCAAGGCTTTCATTCTGAGGATGGTACCTAGGGTAAACCAAATTTGTCAAAAGCTCAAGGCTTTGCCAATATAGGGTTCAACGCCAATGCAAAAATATACTCATTAAGATCTCAACATGTCACTTATGAGAATTGAACCCAGTTTGGGAGGATCATAAGAATTATTCCTCTGAACCACTCGAGCTATATTCGATTGACATACATACATACATACATATATCTAAGGAAAAAACTTCTTAGCAAAACCACTTGGCACTTTCCCAAATTTCACAAAAGGTTCCAACTATAAACCCATTGACATTTATTATGGTCCCTAACCCAATAGGTATATTAAGCGAGGCATGCCCTAAAGGAAGCCATCCTAGGGGATTGATCCCAAGACCTCCTACATGAAGCTTGAAGAATTCAACAACTCAAGATAACTCACTAGGCTATGTAATTTTACTCGGGTAAGAGGTAGTTTCTACATTAGATTTATGATATATAGGTGTAATTTCTTTCGTATTTAATATAAATGACATTTTCACCTCAAGGATTTGATCCCTCTCTCAAGATAATAAATCTAAAATTAAAATGAATATAACATGATTAAATACATAAATAAATTTGATGTTTAATTTTTTTTTTAACTTAAACTTAATAATATACTAATCATTTAATACAACTTAATGTATTAGAAATGATCAAATTTTAGTTTTGATGGTTGAAACATGAAGAAAATGAATAAAATCAATGATTAACCTATTCAAAATATGAATAAAATCAATGATTAACCTATTCTGGGAGGAAGTGGTATGTAAATATCTCTTTTTCTTTTTAAATTTGCCTTCCACACATGTAAAAATTGTTTTAGTATGAATCCCATTTATTTTAAGTTCACCCATGACACATGTTCTGATATGATGCAACATAGATTTCCAACTTGAAATAGGAAGAAATGAAATGAAACCGACTTCTCTCAAGCGCACTTGGAGGCCATCACGACAAAGCAACGTTGAACGTTTTATTAAGTCAAAAGAGTACATTATATAGGAGGATAAACAGTTTGGACAGTTGAAACCATTAGACTGTTGAAACCATTATTCGGTTTTCTCCATTATTAACTAATCATTATTTCTAAGTCTCCCCTTTAATGGAGAAATGATTGAAATCCACACCTAACATCTCCCTAAACAATTCAAATTTTATATTCCCAAGAGGTTTAGTGAAAATATCATCAACATTTTCACTAGTACTACAATACATTAATGCAATGTCATTAGACTGCATCTTTTCTCAAACAAAACAAAACTGAGTATCAACATGCCTTGTTATTGAATGATAAACTGGATTATTTTCCAACTTGAGTGAACTCTGGTTATCACATTTGATTATCGTAGCTTTCCTTTGTTCTTCTCCAACATCTTGAAGTAGTCTTCTCAACCAAACAACTTCACAACTTGCTGCACACAATGATTTATATTTTGCCTCAGTGGATGACAAAGATACAACATGTTTCTTCTTACTGCTCCATAAAACAATCCCGGATCCAATGCCAATTTCATAACCTGTAGTAGATCTTTGATCATCCAGATTGCCAGCCCCGTCTGAATCTGAGTAACTTGTCATCTCAATGTCGAATGAATCAATATATTTAACACCATAATCAATTATGAATTTGAGATACCTAAGTACCCCTTTTACTGCATTCCAATGGATTTCTATAGGTTTATCCATAAACTGACTTAACACACTAACATAGTATTCTATGTCAGGTATGGTTGTTGTAATATAGTTCAAGCTTCCCAACATCTGTCTATACATTGTATCATTTACCTCCTTCGAACCATCATCACAGTAAAGTGTCATGTTCTGCTGCATTGGAACATAAGAAAATTTACACTTATCCATTTTAAACTTCTTAAGTACTTATCTAACATATTTACCTTGAGACACAAAGGTTTGACCAACACTTCTCCAGACTTCAAGACCTAGGTAGTAATGTAACTCACCATGATATTTAATTTCAAATACCTATGACATATGCTTCTTAATTCCACTAATCAATTTTTTTGAATTTCCTGTAATAATTAAATCATCAACATATGAGGAAATCAATACAACATGCCCCTTTTCATCAAACTTGGTATATAGATTTGGATCACTTTTTGTCCTCATAAAAATGTGGTGAAGAAAGAAGGAATCTATCTTCTCATACCATGACCTAGGTTCATGTTTCAGCCCATACAATGTTTTCTTTAATTTACACACTAAATGTTCCTGACCTCTTTTCACAAACCCCTCTGGTTGAGTAAGGTAAACCTCCTCTTTTAACTCACCATTCAAAAAATCATATTTTACATCTAATTGGTGAAGCTTCCAATGGTAATTTGTAGCTAATGCAATTAACAATCTTATGGTATTTAATTTAGCTAATGGTCCAAATGTTTATGCATAATCAATGCCCTCTTTATGCGAGTACCCTTTTTCCAACAATCTGGCTTTATATTTATATATACTACCATCTACTTTGAATTTAGGTTTGTATATCCATTTACATCCTATGGGATTTTTATCTTTAGGCAATTTAGTCAATTCCTAAGTTTTGTTTTTCATTATAGAGTCATATTCTTCCTCCATTTCTTTTCTCCACCCTTCATGTTCATTAGATTCATTAAAAATCATAGGTTATATGACATTTGAAATACTACTCATCAAAGCATAATCTTTATATTATTCAGGTGGACGAACCTGTCATGAATCTCTTCTCAATCTGTTGGTGACTTCTTCTCCATTTTGTGAAGATTCTTCTTCAATGCTAGATGTATCCATGGCATTGGTTGCCTTTTCCTACATGTGCTTCTCTTATTTGACCTCTTCATCTTCAAGAAGTACATGCCACCCTTCATGACTGTTGTCTTCATTATTTCCTTCTGCCCACTCATGGAAAATTACATCTCTACTTGCAAACACTTTGTGAGTAGATGGATCAAAAAAATTATATGATTTAAATTTTGAAAGTACCCTATAAAAATACATTTGATAGCTTTAGCATCAAGCTTCTTCATGTTCTCCTTTGGAATATGTGCAAAATATTTACACCCAAACATCCTCAAATTATTAACTACTGGTTTAGAATCATACAAGGCTTCGAAATGAGTTTTATGATCAAGACACCTTGTTGGAATTATATTCTTTAAATAAACAATACTGCTAATGGCCTCAGCCCAAAAAGCATTTGAGAGATTCTTACTTTTCATCAGACTTCGTGCAGACTCCACCAGAGTTATGTTTTTCCATTCTGCAAATCTGTTCTTTTGTGGAGTGTGAGGTACTATAAATTGTTGTACTATTCCATGATCTTTGCAATACTTGATGAACTTCCCTAATCTGTACTCTCCCCCTTGATATGAGAGGAGGATTTTGATGGAATTTCCTATTTTCTTCTCCACCGTGTTTTTAAATTCCTTGAAGTATTAAAAAACATCACTCTTATTCATAAGGAAATAAACCCATGTGTACCTTGTGCAATCATCAATAAACAATAAAAAATAATAAGAAGCTCCCAACGACCTTTTCTGCATTGATCCACAAACATTAGTGTGCACAAGTTCTAATAGATCTATTTTTCTCCTATCAGGATTAGAGGGGAATTCATCTCTGTGCATATTTTCTAATGCACAACCTTCACAAGCATCATACTCATTTTTCAACATATGGAGTCCTTCAACCACACTTTTTTTTTTTGTAATAACAACAAATCATGATAATTAATGTGACCATACCTTTGGTGCCAAAGAGTTTCTGTACGCATAGTTGCAGAAGTCAATGCTTGATGATTCTTGTTGGTGACATCAAGTTTGTACAGACCTCTGACTGTGACTCTCGAGGCAACAACTTTGTAATGATCCTTCAAGTCCTTCACTATACAATGTGTCTTGAAAAATTCGACCTTCAAATTTTGATATGTAATTGTGGACACAAAAATCAAGTTTTTCTTTATCTGAGGGACATACACAACATTGTGAATGTGTCTGACAGTACACCATTCAGAAGTATTACTAGAATATCTCCATATCCCTTGATTTGATAAGAATGATCATCTCCAAGATAAATATGGGCACCATTATATTTTTCTTTAAAATATATATACCAATTCTTATTACATGTCATGTGAATTGAAGCTCTAGAATCAAAAAACCATGCATCAACATCGCCAGTTTCAGCAGACAGTGCAACATTAGACACAAACAATCTGAGATCTTTTGAATCAAAATTCAGGTTTTCTTCTGCAAAATGTCCTGAATGTTTTCTATTTTTATGCCTATCCTCGTCATTTTTCTTCTTATAACATTCTTTGTCAATATGCCTAATACTACCACAATAGAAACACTTAGGTTCATTTTTATTATATGGCATACCTTGATTTGGCTTTGGAAATGACTTCCTTTGGAATGAGCTTCCTCCTCTGCCTCCTTCTCCTGGTTTTCCTTTAGGGAATCTCTTCTTTGTCCATAATGCTAAGTCTGAATTATGAGGCTTCAAATTCAGCTTCAAATTTGTGCACCTCTCTTCTTCTTGCAACAATATACATGTCAATTCCTCAAAGGTAGGAGCTTTCTCTCCCACTGCAAGGGTTGTTATAAATATTTGATAGTCCTGTACCATTCCATTTAGGGAAATTGTGACAAGATCAGTGTTTGACACTTTTTCTCATATATATTCCAATTTATCTTTCATGTCTTTAATTCGCCTAATAAAAGTACTAGTAGATTCATTTATATCCATTTTAATACTTAGAAATTTACTCTTCAAAAAAAGAATGTGATTTGTATTATTAGTCTCATACAAATCTTTAAGTACTTTCCAGGTTTCATTAGAAGTCTTAGCATCTCTAATTTAAGGAATTTTATTATCTTTCACGGACATTCGTAATAATAGCTTGGCTTTGTTTGTAGATTTAAACCTTGTACAATATTTACTGCAAACATATTTTCAGTAAAAGAACAGAAAAATACAATGACAAGTACAAACATTACACAGATATTTTTCCCATGGAAACCCAAACCGAAAAAATCAACATATTCTATATTCATTCATAGTGATACATTGTTTACAATACAATATACATATAGGAGCGAAGGACATCCAAAATCCTAACCCAATGACCTGGATTGGTCAACAACCCTAATTCCTTAACCAGAAATAGAAAACCATCAGCAAAAACCATGTGTCGAAAAACCTCCCAATAATGGACACTAAAATCATGGCAACACAAAAAACAAGGCAAAAATGTGACACGTTTCTCGAGGATTTTTTTTTTCTCAAGGGCATTGCCCCCGAACCCTTGCACCGGGGGCTATCGCCTCCCTGTACAACCCGGCCCCCCCTCAAACCTCCATGCGTGCTCGCCACAACACAAACACTACTACTCGTGCAAAGAATATAACACATACCCAAGATTGTTCTCTTGCTTATCCCAATCTTGGATTGTTGTCGTTGTCGCACCTGCAGTCGTGCTTCATCTCCTTTCGCAATCGTCCATACACCATAACCTTCCATCAAGGTCTGCATTTTGAATTTCCAATTGACGAAATTCGAGCCATCCAATTTATTGGCTTCATTGAGGTAAGTTTCAACAAGTGGATTCACCATTCTTGCAAACTCCTTCACACAACAAACTCGCAGCAAATTCAAAACAACGATTCAAACACAAGAACAACAACTTTATCAGAGCATCGATCTGGACAATCTAGACGAGCAACGATCTCCACAATCTTTTTCAAGCACAGGAGAGATGACACAATACCACAACAATTAATTAATATTTTAAGGTCCACGATAACATGAAAAACTGAGCGGCCTTTACAGATGGACTTAATATACATTCAATGATGTATCCTTGAAAAGGCAAGTTCTCTCAACGATGTGTGAAATTAAAGGAAAATGCTTTATGGAGGCTGTATTTGAAAAGAGATTAGGATCTGAATCTAGGATGGAGATGACTGAGGTCATATAACCTCCATGAGTCTTCTATTTGCTACAATCCTCCAATCAATGATCTCCTTGTATGCAACACTTCCTTGAAAATATGTGGGTAGCCTATTTAGACAATAAACTAGTACTAGTTTCTCTATTTCCTTGATGCCTATATAACATGGAATTTTAATAGAGTTAACTACTCCTTGGATCTTACAGAAAATGAATCAAGAACAGTAAATTGACCAATAAACGAAATAAACCGTGAGACTGGCCATAAGCAACCTACTGCTCAGCGATCCAAAAAAAAATTATTTCATCCTAGTGATCTAACAGTGATATCTCCTCTAGATGACTGTCGCGATCCCAACGATCCCACACAGATCAAAATTATTTTAGCAGCGATCCCCTCCAGGAAGCATTTAAATTTTAGCAGCGATCCCCTCCAGGAAGCATTTAAATTTTAGCAGTTATCCCATCGATAAGAATACACGACAAGTACTTCTCTGGCAATCGAGAATGATGGCTCTCGATCTCTCCTCGAGAACCCGAGAAGAAGCAGCGATCTGCCTCTCGGCCTTCAGAACTCACAACTCGCTCTCATACCAACTTGAAATAGGAAGAAATGAAATGGAACCAACTTCTCTCAGGCAAGGCAACACGTGAAGGCTATCAAGACAAAAAGGCAAAGAAACGCTGAGCATTTTATTAAATCAAAAGAGTACATTATATAGGAGGAGAAACACTTTGGACCGTTGAAACCATTATACTGTTGGAACCATTATTAGGTTTTCTCCATTATTAACTAATCATTGTTTCTAAGTTTCCATTCTTTAGGGATATTAATGAAAAGAGTAAAAAAAGACTCACATTCTCGTGAGTGTATAGTGTCACACAATCAAATATATCCAATTCCAAATAATTCGTGGATATGGATCTCTCTGTAAATTGTACCACGGGGTCTTTCGATTACATGGGGAAGCAACACCCAAAATAGGTGGCTATTATGAACGTGAAGACCACTTTGGGAATATTGTTTAGAAATTAGAAATGATCTAAAACTGGTTTGAGCTGCTTATCCTTCCGCACCATCAACCGCAAATAGTGTCCAAAACTCTAAACATTGTCGATGCAGTGTCACTACGGATAAAATTAGTTTTTCAATCAGACTTATGTTCAATTCTCTCCGGGTTGTGGGTTGTGTAAACTGCTTTGAGAGATTCCTTTTGTCCAAATCTTGTGCCAAATCTCCTCACTGTAAACTGCGATTTGTGAGTTTGTTGTCCAAATCTTGTGCCCATTTCTTGGAGTTTTGTGATTCTACATCTAGAAAGAATAAGGATTTGAAGATTCACAAGATTTGTGAGAGATGCAGGCACCGTTGTCAAAGGGACGTGTGCTACACTCTCGGGCAATGATTGGAGGGACATCCAACTCAAATCTAAAACCTTAAGAGAGATCATACCCCAACCGGCCTTCTTGGAATTTCTATAATATTATTGTTTCCAACAATCAGTGAGCAAATTTCCGGAGAGCTCATTGACTGCGGAAGCCAAGTCAATTAGTTGTTGTTCAAAAAAATCCAAGTCCATCCTGAACATTCATTTTCCTTTAATGTTGTCAAAACCTGAAGTTTTCTTCTTGCTCTGAAATCTGAACTGCTAACTCACGCAGGACGTCGTGTTTCCTGAACCGTAAAACACGCCCATCGAAAACAGTTGCAGAATCGCTATGAAAACATACCTGCCCAGGCAGAGAGTGCTCACATTTACCCAATTGCTAAACATAATTGCAGATTTGTTTGAGATTTTCATTGAAAAATAAGCTACCAATCGGCCGCCCATTTGCATATTCAAAATTGAATGTAGTTTTCGGCATGCTCTTCCATCTTGTCGCCATTTGCATATTCAAAATTGAATTTCGTTTTCGGCATGCTCTTCCATCTTGTCGCCATTTGCATATTCAAAATTGAATTTCGATTCGGCAGGCTCTTCCAACTACCAACGTGCCGTGAATTAATACCTCCCAATTGAATGCCCAAACGACGGGACAACATACGCGCAAGACTGGCGGAGGCCATTGACAGCATTCGCGAGTAATCGCAAGTAGTTGGATGGTCAATATGGTATAAATGCATTTAAGGTATTGGAAACCATATATTAGTTAATAATGTAAGGTATTGGAAACCATATATTAGTTAATAATGTAAGGTATTGGAAACTATGTATTAGTTAATAATTTGTTTGTTGGTATGAAATATTTTGTAAGTGAAGATAAACTTAATCATTTGCTTACCCCTACCCTTCATTCGCTTAAATACAGTATGCAATTGATAATCTGAGATTTCCGAGACATGTCAACTGGTGCAGAGCACTGCCACGAGTTTATAATTGATAGAATTTCCTTATGGCATGTCACCAGTTTATCATTAGGAAATGCCACAAGTTTATAAGTTTATAATCTTAGGAAATGCCACAAATTTATAAGTTTATCATTAATGGCCAGCTGGAAAGAAACATTAATTTTCACCAGTGGAGAAATGGATGGATAGACACAACATCATAACTTTCGAGGGAATGAGTCATGATGCAGCTTTGATGGAAGTCTTCTGTTGGGATAGTGAAGTCAGAAAACAATGACTTCCATCAAAGCTTTGAGGGAATGATTCAGCTTTGATGGAAGTCTTCTGTTGGGATAATGAAGTCAGAAAACAATGACTTCCATCAAAGCTTTGAGGGAATGATTCATGACGCGGCTTTGAGGGAAGTCTTATCCATCTCTTGGGATAATGGATGCACGGGATGTGTCAGAAAACAATGACTTCCATAACTTAAATGAAAAGAAAAAGAACTTAAAAGTTATTAATATTAATATTATAATCTCAATAGTGAATATATTCTTAACAATGATTCATGTTTTTGTTCTTTTCTAAGTTCACAACAAGGGTATATCAAATTTAAGAGGAAGATTTCTAAGTACCTTTTCAACTACTTTTCTATCCTTTATGGTTTCTCCATGAAACTTAATCTGATTTATCATGTTAATAACATGAGTGTAAAGAGTATTTCATTGACAAAGTTTCAAAATCTTTTCTAAAAATTTGAGGGTTTGAAGTCTTGAATTTTTCCATACCTTGATAAGAGGTTTGTAATATGTCTCATGCTTCCTTGGATTGTTTTGTTGATGCAACTCTTGGGAGTATACTCTCATGCATGGCTTGATTTATGTAAAACATAGCCTTTCATCCTTCTTCCTTTAATATTTCAAGGCATCATTTTCAACTTGTAGGGAATTGTACAATACCTGATTTGTTGGTTCCACATAGCCATTCTCGACCATCTCCCATACATATTGACCCCGAAATAATGTCTTCATGGTTAATGACCATAACTCATAATTTTTTCTTGTAAAATTGGGAGGTTGCAGATTTAAAGTAGAAGCCACGCAGACAAACTTTGCACGACACAGCTGCAACGACTGTGTAATTAAATTCTTTGTCACTGAACTTTTAGGACTTACGGTGCATTTCGCAGACTACACGATGTACTACACGCTTTGATACTAACACTGAACACAATAATTTCTTGATATTGTGCTACTCTTCAACATATAAACTCACATAAATACTTTTAGTGTAGATTCAAGAGCTTATGAACCTACTTAAACTTGTTCAAAAATAGAGAGAAGATATTTACAAAGTGTTTGAACACAATAGAAACTCATAAATACATCAACACAAAAAATACTTGATATATATTATCAAACTTGGGTGTTGCGCGCTAATAAAAAATACAATAACTGTGTAGAACTTTGGCTTCAACAACTTCTACAGACTTTAAGTAACACAAAACTTGTGCTCTTAGACTTCTTCGACTATCTTCACAGCTACTATTGTTGCTGACTCTCGACTCTATTCTCTGTGTATATGTATATCGACTACCTACAAACTCAAATATCTATAAAAACTAAGACTGAAACTTCCTGAAAAATCTAACTGATTCAAACAATTAAGACGACGATAAATAAGATTGACTCTTATATGCATAACAAGGCTCGAGAAAGATAACGATCGACTCATTTAATATCGCTCCTGCTAACACTCCTGCTTTGTGTGTTTGATTGTGTAACGCCTTTGCTTTCTTGTGACAGAAAAAATTTGCGTAAGCGTAAATCTCACGACTTGTAATTAATATTTCCAACATTCTCCAAGGTATTTTGTATTTCATTTGAAATCATAGTATCTGCATGAATATCATTTGTCTTGCTTGTGAGAGATATTTTTCCTTCATCCTGTACATGATTATGATAATGTGTTTGATTTTTATTTTCATGTATCAAATAGGCTTAAAAAAAATATATCTGGAAAAATAATAAAGTTATTCCAAAATATATTAAAAAAACACAAAATAAGCTTAAAAAAAACATATCTGGAAAAATAATGAAGTTGTCCCAAAATATATTAAAAAAACACATCTAGAAAAATAATGAAGTTATCCCAAATTATATTAAAAAAACACACATGGAAAAATAATGAAGCTTCCCCAAAACATATCAAGGGAGATGGAGATAATACACAGGTATTATTTTCCTATATATTTAATGATCTCATGAGAAAGAGAGAATTTGGCTTCATCCTATACATAATTATGATAGTATGTTTGATTTTTGGTTTCATGCATGCCTCTCAACATGATGAAGCTTAACTTTTTCCAATGCTGCTTGAGTGGGGTATTAAAGAAGAAAGTGACATAAATCATATCTTTGATCTTTTGGGTAGATGATAAGAAAAACATATAAATAAATGGGATTGTAGGTCAAAATTGTCATAAGAGCTTCCATGGATGAGAAAAGAGAATAACATAAATGCCTATAATTGTATGGAGGGCATCTTGTTAAGATATATAATAAAATAAAATAACTAAGTCTTAATAACCTTGATGGATTAAAATAGTCTAAGGGCATATGTGCTTTATCTTCATACTTGCAAGAAAGATAAGCCATCCAGAGAGTTTAAGTAGGAGCATCAGAATTATTCCCTTAGCCTTACTCTCTCTTAGGTATTTTTCACTATTTCCTAATAGCTAAACTCATATTCAATAATATATCCACCACATGAATCCAATTCTTATTAGTTACAAACTATCTAAAGCATAATATTGAATAAGTAATCAGATAATATTTTTTCCTCGTTGTCTAGGTACTATTAATGTTGCATCCATTGTAGTTCTTTTACTAGTGATTTTGGAGCCCAACAGGATTCAAGCCATTAAATAATTATTTCCCTTGCAAATCTCAGAGAGAGATTTTAATGAACATAGGTTAATTCATGAATCATTGCATTTCTCTAGCTATATAAATAGGAAGACTAGTTGTGGGGAATTCATCCCTATGAAAGGAAGGGAATGAATAATAGAGAAGCAATATATGCTAAATGGATGCACAATAACATGTAGCAGGTTTCTTTCACCTTCGTGTATAATTATCTGGGTTTGGTATTCCCATAACCTTATTTGAAAATTAGGACCAAGGATAAGAACATAAACATAGACCATTCACCCATACACATATAGACCCATACACATACCATACCAAGTAGATGCAGATGTAGGTGGAGACTATTCACCCGTACACTTATAAAGCAGACCAAGTAGATGCAGATGGAGTTGGAGGGTGCATGTAGGATTTTGTGTGGAACTGTGAGAAGATGACACAAGGATAGTGCATAGGACCATCAACTGTAGTGATGAACAAGGGAAGTGCATGCAATGATATACATCAACTTGAAATAGTAATAAATACAAAGTGTTGAGTGCTTGGCATGTAAAATTTATATTTATTTATTTTTTAATTAATTTTTAACAGTGACAAATACTCTAAAAGTATGTGAACACACTAATTGTAATAACGTCCCATCATGAGATATGGATGAATAAAAAATTAAATCCATAAAAACAATAATTCAAAAATAATTTTACATTTTCTTCTAAACTTACATTAATAAAAAGTTTCCAAAAAAGCATATGATAAAACATATTAGGTGAAAAAATTAATATGAGATTGACTTTAATCGATAATTAGAGTTGGAGACGAAGGTTTACAGTAATGGTGGCAGGTGCACAAGTTTACAGTAATGGTGGCAAGTTACAATAATTGGTGGTAGAACATAGAGGATTACCTAATTAATGGAAGTAGAGGTCAGAGCTTTAATGAGTCCGGAAGATGAGTTGTTATGGAGACAAACTGAGAGTTAAGAAACAAGACAAGAATTGTTAGGGGTGGGTAAAATGACGTGATTGTTACCAAGGACAAACATTGTGACATCCCCCAAAATAATTTATTTAAGTCTGAAATTTCTTAGGAAAACTATTCCGTTTTTGGTAAATTCGAAATTGGATTTTTTTTGCCATTTTTGGCAATTTCGAATTTCGAATTTAATTAATTGCATTTAATGATTGTGACTGTTGGGCAGAGACCTGATCTGAACCAACCAACTTCTTGACTATGACACTTGTACGAAACAAAATATTTTATAATTATTGCAGCAGGACAAATGGAACAACCATGTTGAAATCAACTGACCATGACTCCATGAGTGGGGAACATGTTGGAACTACCTCAGGGCTGATTGTTACAAGTGGAAAATTATGAATTTGGCCATTGGAAGCCCCTGAAAATCAAGGATTTGGAAAGCTAGGAAATTTCCCAAGGGGAAAAAGACCTAGGCATTTTTGGTTTGGAATATATAACATATGTGAGGAGGCAATACGTTGCCTAGTATGCTGGGGGAAAAGGTTATTGATTGCTTGCTGTTATGAACACTATTTGCTGAGTGTGAGGCAAGAAGAATATTTATGAAGCTGGCGACATTTGCTGAGGAGGAGTTCTGAGTTAGCCCTCATGGATTCATCGTCATGCTAGGGGGTGAACATGACAAGTGATTTGGCTTCCCTGTTCTACGGTTGGGAGGAACATGGTTGTTCCCTTTATCTTTCCACGAACTGGTTCAGATATGTTAACCTATTCCTTCTCTATTTGAATGATTATATATCTGATGTGGTGCATCTGTTAATTTTGAATTGGAACTTTTCCATGGATGAAATCTGTTCGATTGTGAGAAGCTTAAAATAAATGACCGAACGCCTCAAGAGAATTTAACTAAATGACTATTTTCTATCGATTTTAATACTGAACGAATGCTATAATTACTTTTATTCGCTGAAAGGGTATGAACGAATAAATTCTGGAAATGTTCTTTCTGTAGGCTAAATTATTTTTACACAATGATAAAACTGTAGGGTACTTTCCCAGTGTACTGAAAATTCCTTAGACAGAACTATCTATGTATAAATGGAACTTAAATCAAGTCCATGTACATGTGTATGTACATAATTGTAATTAAAATTCAAAATCATATTACTTAATCAAGACTTCCATTCTTGCATAGAGTTGAATGAGAACTAATACGAAATAATATTGCTTCCACGATATATATATATATAGTTGACAATCTGCGCAGACGTTATAGAAAGAACTAAGAATTGAATGTCTGCAACCGAAAAACCCTTCTAAACAAAGCTCTATTCCTATATTATATAAGTAAATAATTTGTTCCAACAAGCATGTAACTACACGTGTGTAAATGAAAATATTGAATAAAGAATCTGAAACCTCTCAACAAATTGTTTTACAGATCAAGATTTATCTATCTTTACAGCATAAATGAAATTTAATAATGTAGCCATGTACCTACGGTCATATGTTTACAGACCTGTAAGTGAATGAATATATGGTAACATATTAAGTAAACTGGATTTTCAATCATATCCATGCTAATTCGAAAATCGAAAGTAAGGAAGAAATTACACTTTCATATCATATAGTGAGGAAGATACAGAGCCACGGTATTCACTAAATATCGAAGGAAAGTAAAACAATACGGGAGACTCATATAGCGAAATTAAAATGATACGACTATGTCGGCACAACAGATTCGAATTAGAAAATGTAGTTCTTCGGAGAAACAATAGTTCATTTCCATACAACACATAACTATAGGTTCGGACGATATAGACACTTGATACTGGGTATGCAATTCAGGACTACATTCAAGATAAATAAATTGCAAGAACATGATGAAATCAGAATTGGTGAATAAAATCATCCAACAATCTTTATATTACAACAAATAGATAAGGGAAGTCATGTAGATTAAACTTCAAAGGAGTTATTACACATAGCAACCAGACCAGAAACCAATAATGCGATTTGGGAATTCTCCTATTCCCAGCCATTACAGGTAATCGAACGAGACTACCAAACATCTATAAGCATAGAGTGAAACCGTGTCCTTCACTGTTCGAATTCCTGTAAGGTTTACAAAGGGAACTCAAATACCTTTTGCTCCGAAAACATGAACGAAATACTCGAAATTTTTGCGCGGACGAAAAACCCTGGAAGGATTTAACATTCAAATATTAGAATTTGTATGAAAGAAAATAGACGGAAAAATTATCAACATAATGACAAAAGCAATAACTAGGTATTCCAGAGTGGCACTCAACTTAGGAGTTACAGACGCACGTCCTTTACTTGTCGCTATCTGACTAGATCGACGTCCGGGCCGAGGGAATATGGTCCAATAACAACCAGATGGTTACCCTCGCATCAACATGGCCCATCATTAGTGATACACACCAAATATCTAGAACGAATAAAACTAATAAAAAGGAAATTCTACCCAATGGCCAACAAATTTAATGAAATGAAACAATCGACAATACTAGTTTTCCTTAAATTTCAAACAATGCGAAGACATATTATAAAGCTTTCACACATAACAAAGACTACCTAACTGTTGAGTTTAAAACCCCTCGGAACCAAATTACCGAGGGTAGTATTTTTATAAATTCAACAATCAATACAAAGATACCTTTCTACTGAATTCAAATGATGTAGGTAACGATAATGACAAATAACGCCTATGAAAGAAAAGGAATTCATATACCGTAGGGTATATTTAATAAACTGTTTGGTAATTGCAGCAGTCACATACTAGTGACACCAGACAATAATGTGTTAGACAGAAAAGAAAGAAAATGAGACTCTCGCACAGTCTCACGAGGATTCAACGTCAAACTTTACTTATGGACTGTAATGGGTAGCGATAATCGTAAGTTACAGAACCCTAGGAAGTGCAAACACAAAAAACCACTTTTCCTTGACAGACCAGATAGGAAAGAACTTGCAATGGGTGTGTTTCTTTTATAAAATAAACTTACTCCATACTAAGACTACGCATAGTTCCATGACAAGCTTACTATCCAACCTCTACTTACTCCAACGGAGAGATCTTAAGAGAATAACGACATTCGGGTTATGAAAACCTAGGAATGCTTTTACCCAAAGAAACATTGCAGGTGTAAATTCCATAAGAAAGAACAAAGGTTCAGGATGTTGAGACTACTCAAGAAATTAAAGAATAAGTCCACAGTAGGCATTACATACCGAAACAAGAAGCAATCCGAGAAGGTTGCAGAGAGTAACGATAATGATACGTTCAAGAAAGAACAAGTAAGTTTAACTTGAGGATTTTGTTACTATACTTAAAGAATTTCAAACCTCACTTCTTAATCAGATCATAGAGCCAACGAAAAGCTTACCAGGGAGGGCGAATGACGTCGTCATTCCTCCGGGTAACGTTTTTCCCCAAATCAATGAAATGCTTCAGTAAGAAAGAAATACGCAGAGCCTTTGTAAACTTCACAATGACACAGTAAACACATTAAAACCCTAAGAGAAACCTAACCTATGCGGTTAAATGCTGAAGTATGAAGGGAAGCCTAGCCATGTGACAAGGGCAGAGTTGGCGTGATTGGAATAGATGAGGGGCCAGGTAAGAGTATTGGAACTTGTGTACATAAGTTTGCCAATAAACGATGGATGCAGAGCCTTAACTTCCCTCTGACAGTAGTCCATTCTTTCACATCAAAACATTCGCGAAGTAAATGAGTTCCTTCAAGATTTGACAAGTTGGAATCTCATATACCTCAACTGCCTTGCTACAATTAGTTATTCATTCGAGGGAAGGATTTGTTGGGACATTGATTGGTTAAGCCGAAGTTAACTCAAGATATTGTTACCCAAACTCTATTGGGTAAAGAGATTGGAATATGACAAATCAGAGTCCTATATATAATCGAGACCATGTTTTTAATGCTAAGTGCTTACCACTAAGGCATTTCTTTCAACTGTATGAAATAGCTCCAACCCCGCGGCTATACATATATATTAAATAGTAAACAAATATTCGTTTTCGAATGGAAAAATCAAATAGTATTGCACGTAACCCTTAAGGATCCCTTGTGTAAAGAAAGACTAGGACTATAATACCTAAGTCTAGTTCGTGGTATAGATAGTTATGTATATAGGTGTGTGGGTTGGGATCTAAAAGGGAAATTACTAAAACCCTTGGAGAATTTATCGTATAAGTTTCTACATCCAACAAGTTAGACAGGGATGTAGATGGCACCATGTGGTAGGACAGACTTAAGTCACGTCAAAGAAGATTATAACTTTAATGAAGATATCTTTCCTTAATCAACAATCATATAAGAATGAAATTGGAGATTAATGCCTCGTAGATTTTTTTTTTAATGACAAATTTGAGGTACATTACAAACATGTTGATGGGTTTGAGCCAATTCTTGCAATGAGTGCTAGGGTGCATCTCAAGGAAATTGAGGGAATCCGTCCAGATGGCTTATGATGTACCGAATTGGGGGGGGAGACAACATACTGGTCAACCGGGTGGTTGTGTAGTAGTACATGGTTTCAAGACTGGAAGTGAACCCTATCTTCATTCTCTCTCACTGCAAGAAAAGACAGGAGGTGAACCGTCACTTGTAGCTGAGAAAGGAGCCTCAGAAGGCGACATTAGTGGTGTAGTGAAGTTGAATGGTGAAACTACACAGGAAAAACTTGATGACACTGTGCGACTCAAAGGGCTAGTCAGCGAGATTGGAAAGTGAAGAAGCCAGGGAAACTGAAGAAGGGTAGACGCAAAATGATACTCACAGGGGACGTTGGTCTAGAGGAATCGTGCAATCTGGCCATGTGTGCATTAGTTGGAAGGTTTACTTATAGAACAATGTGCTGAAAAGGTATTTTGGGTTGGGTGGCGAACAATTGGTCTCTGTTGCTTGGGTATGCCCCAAAAACAGTGACTCTAACTAGGGGGTGGTATTGCTTCATTTTCAAATCATTAGAAGATGCTATGAAAGTTTTACAGGACACCTTGGTTGAAAATATGGAGAGTGGGTTTTGACCCCGTGCCAGAGTATTTCCAGTAGAGACACATTTGGGTGCTCTTACCTGACTTGTCAATACGGTTCTAGAATGAGGGCGGCTTTGCAACCATAGGGAATGAACTGTGGTGTTTTTTTATTTCTTGAATATTTTGTCCTCAAGGGATTTGACACTGACAGGAGAATGGGAAAATACTGGTTGAATTTGATGTTTAGAATGGGTTATTGAAAGCACTCGATATTGAGTGGAGAGGAAATATTTACGGTCAAAAACTTACTATTTGGGCCTTCCATTTCGTTGTATTTTCTACAAAAAGATTGGACATCTGCATCAAGACTTTCAAGGATAGTTTTTAATGAAAGCTTTAAAACACAAAGTAATTGGTTGAGAGAAAGTACAAAAGAAGTTGAGATTACTCGAGTTAGAATCTGTAGAGGACGACTTAGAGAAGTAATACAACTCCAAAGCCAGTGGGAGGGCATCAGTGGATATTTATATCTATATCAAAGAGCTGGAAGATAAAAGGCAGAAGTACCTCTTAGTCGAAGAGGTACTTGATACTCCATTGTTCGTTCGAGACTCACTGTACTCGTAATTTGTTTCTGACTGTAATCGCTATGACAAAATTTCGAATTGCAAAGAGACTTGACTTTTTATATATAATATATAGAGCAATTTTTCTTTTGAAAAAAAGAGCCCCTCTCCTGGCAGGGACTAAAAAAGCAACTCACTTATGTGAACACACACCCTTGTGACAGTGCAAATTTAATAAACAAAATCAAAATATCTAAGATATATTTTAACAGGATGCCCAAATACATCTATATATTTTTAAGAAACAACTTTCAAATAGGGAAGCCACATTCACAATTTTAGAGAAAAGCAACGAAACAATCTAAGGTGCCACAGTACTGCCCTAGCGGATCCTATGCCTGCATGCAGCCGTTGATTACTGTATTGATATTTTCTTCAAATATTTTCATAGCCTTCGACGGCAAACAAACAGGGACTTTGATTCCTTCACAGTCTTTCTTCGAGGGCCTCATCAAATATGAAAGGTTGGGTACCGGGGAAGAAGCAGGACACATATACACTGCTTTTCCCCACCCGAAGTCGGCTTTTGCGCCAGCAAGTACAATATCGGAAACGTCCGAAATGATGTAACAACCATGCGGTGGACTGAGTGGACGCCCATTCAGCTCCGCCAAATCTATCATAGATCGAATGTATTCTTCATTCACCCTTTTTTTTCCTTCGTTAATCAATTTAACGGCGAAAGACAATGGTTGGTCCGTGAGATCTTGGGCTCTTGTCTTAGCGTAGCCGCCGGCTATTACATTCCCATAGTAGCCCGCGGGAAGACGCGGTCGAAGTCGAGAACGGGCGTTGTAGGGAAACAATAATATCGAGTCTTGGTGGGCAGGGATATTGAGAGC
>ML783143.1:324516-344126 GCA_009831015.1 Picea engelmannii | reverse complement strand
CATCAAAAGAGAACTTGTTAATAGAAGTGGAAAGGGTAGTTGTAAAAGTATGATAGAGTTCTTCAATGCCGTCCTTATAAGTTAGGAGATTTAATTTACTATTTAAATATTTTAAGAAAATGTCAACTTTACTTTTGTCAAAGCGAAAATTCCTTTGATTATCATAATTCTCTTCAATGACGCTCCTATGCATGGAAAAATTTGGAGTTAGGGTTAAAGGTTTATGATCACAATCATGGTCATTTAAAAGGTCAAAAGTTGTTATTTTGTTGGAAATGAGGATATCAAATATCACATAATCTACAACACTACTACATAGCCCATTAATACAAGTCATGTGGTTGGAGTTTGTCCACTTCATTACTCGATTACAAATTATTAGGTCTTGAGAGCTGTTGAGATTTACCAACTTGGTACCAAACAAATTCTCAATTAGGTCTTCAGATCTTAAAAAAGTTCCCCATCTAGCCATAAAGGATTATGTTTGGAGTCATCACTTAAAAGAGTAGCTTGTTTAGTTGCAGTCCTAGCATTAAAGTCTCCTAGGAGGAGGATATTACCTTCATTTTTCAAACTATAAATATCTTGTTCTAAATTATTATAGGGACAGTTGTTATCTAGATTGTTTTTCTTATACAAAGTAGAATTAATAGGTGAAAAACAACAAATGACTATACACATCTTCTTAGCATTGGTGTATGGAATTTCTGTCCAAATGTATTGATTAAGAGGGTCCATCTTATGAAGTTAAATGTGAGGAGAAATGTTATTTCTAATATAACAAGCTATGCCTCCTATCCCTCTACGGTGAGATTTTTTTTCCATGCCGACCACAAGACAAATCCTTCCATGTTAGGGAGACTCCTGATGCTCCCAAGTTTCAACTAGACAAGTGAAAATTGCTTGATATTTAACCATTATAAATACTTTTAATAAGTTTGATATTTAACATTATGAACAAGTGAAAATTGTACTAAAGTTGCTTAAACCTATCTCTTAGAAATGTTTTAATATTAGTTGTATCTATTTTAAAGAAAATAATAATAATAATAATTATGAAACACTTGAAACTTGTAATAATGTATTATTTGTAATAATATCACATTAATTCATCACTTAATTTATTTTAAATTTTTTATTTATTTAAAATTATTAGACAACAATGCTTAAGAATATGTGTTTCCTCCTTGGAAGTCACATGTTAGAGGGGTAGGGTATGTATACCTTTGTAAAATTTAGTAGTCTAATCACTTAATGGAAAGGATCCCTTGTCCTACAAACAAGAAAAAACCTTACAAATAAATTATTATTATCGTTATAATTTGTTAATATAAAATTTGTCAAAAAATTATTACATTAATATAATTATGTTAATTCATTGCTTAATTTGTTTTGAGAGCTTTCTCTTATTTATTATGATATACATTTATACATTTTTGTAGGTACTAAATTTGGAATTACATTTCCATAATATCTATATTTAACTTAAACATACCAAAGATACATAAATATCATTACATTTTATATTTTATATTGTGATTTATTATTATTTGTATTAAATAATTCCATTTACATTTATATTAAAAATTTGATTTACACTTTTGAAAATTACTAACCCTATAATTTAGAGTGACTCATAACTAAATTATTAACCCTATAATTTAGAGTGGCTCATAACTTCACTATTAAATTTTTGTTAAGAAAAAATAGAACTCCAAATCTTTATTGTAATTTATAAAAGTTAGGAAAATGTAACTCGCCAACCATTTCATATAGAATCAAAACTTTGATTTAAAAACTATCTTCTTTACCAAACCCTTGTAATATTTAGATTTTTCAACGTAAATAAAATTAATAATTTGCTTCTATGTTTTATGCAATATACTTTATTCCCAAGTGAAGTCAACCTTATACATTTGAGTGTGGCGAGCCAAAGGAGATGAAAAGTAACCAAATTTTTTTTATCGAGGGAAATGAAAAGACAATAATCACCATCTATACTTTTAAAACCCCATTGATAAATACCATTGGAAGTGGAATATAAAATATTGAAAAGGATGTCTTGAAGGACATATTAAATTTAACGCAGGATAAAAGAAACTATGTATTAAAAGTATTCGATTGAGATTTAATGATATCCACTTTATGAGAGGTAAAATAAAATTATGTATTAAAAGTATTATATTAAAGTTTATTGAAATTGTTTGAATATTCGATAGGATTGAAAGGTAAAGTAGATTTACAAGTATTATATTAAGAGTTATTATTATCAATTTGATTTATTTACAATAATTTTTTTTTAATAAAAAATAAAAAATAATTAAAAAACAAATTTTTATTTAACTTAAAAATAATTAAAAATTGATTAAATAACTATTTAAAAGAACTATATAAAAGAGGTTTCACATGGAATACCATCCTGAAGCAGAAACCCTTACAGACCAAAACATAAACCCTCTTAACCTCAATAACGTGTAGCCTGGTAGCAGTATAAGTTTACAATACCTGAAGAAAAATAAAACAACGAGATTTTCCTGGTACCGTATACACAACAAGCTCGAGGCAGGTCCTTTATATCATAGTAATGACTGGAAGATAGTGGTAGGATTTCAGATGAAATGTGGAAGGATTTAATAGGCTGCGGACAAATGACTAAAGGTCGAGAATAAATGTCCCTTAAAAGAACGCCTTCGGTAATTAGAGGGTAAATAATCTAAATATATATACACACCAGAAATAATCACTTTATAAAAGTGGTTAATATAACTGGATGGGTGTTATTTTCTACCTTTTCAAATTAATGTTGCCATTTATATCAATCACTTTTATAAAGTGGTTGTTTATATTTAACTACATACATTCCTTGGAAACCACCATTAATATATTAATTAATTATTACATTAATGTAATATATACTAATAATGTATTATTGTAATACATTAATGTATTATATTAATATATTAATGTACATAAATTAATGGTCAATGAATGAATTAATGTAATGTATTACATTTTTTTCCTTGGAAAACAACATAATTTTATTTATAGAAAATGAAATTACATTATGTAGATACATGTCAAAACATGTATTTATTTTTTGCTTAAAGTAGTTCTATATCATACTCTGTTCACAGTACAAAAATTCCTCTCGATTAGGTGTGTGGGTCAAAAAGAGTGTCATCCCACCTTCAGAAAACCATGCGATCACTAGCTAGGGTCCCACTTACATCCAAAAAACCCATATGTTGAAACAACTAGTAAGAGTAATAGACAAAAGAGCTTTGCACAGTAAGCAAAAAAAAAAAAGTCTTTTGAAAGATGTAGCAGTCCAACATTGTCCACAAGAGAACGAACTGGAGTCAAAATTGTCCAACTAAGAAAGTTACCAGCAAGTATATCTAATATGTCTAAATAAAAGGAGTTTGAATATAATTTGTCCTAGTGCCATCTTTTGATTCCTGTATAGTAAAGGAGCCAAAATCCAACTCTATGCCAAATTTTGATAGAGCGTTTGCATGAACATTTCATTCTTTGTAGACATGATGAATAGAAAAAGAGTCAATTTTTTTTAAAATACTTTCAATTTATTGAATTAAAGGAACTTTGATAAAATAGTGTAGCATCTTTGTAGCTTCCCAATCCAGTTCACTACATTCAAGGAGTCACCATAAATTTGAAGTGAAGTTACCCCCATTTTTCTTGCAAAGAGACTAAGTAGTTTTAAGGCCATACATTCAGCGTAATTTTTTGCGCCAGATCCAAGTCCCATTTGTAACTTAAATAAGTGGGAATCTGACAAGAAAAGAAACAAACCTCCCCCACAGGGTAGTCCATTGTCCTCGGATGCTCCATCAAAAAAATCCCAAGGAACATTTTTGTCCACCTATTCTTCACGTACAATTATCATTGGAGGGGAATCCTTATCTTGGGGGAAATTTTCCAGGATATTTAGACCTTGTGATGTTGTACACTCTGGTGAGGCCATCTTATTATTAAATATCGTTTTGTTTCTTTCCAACCACACTCCCCAACAAACAATCAAAGGTAAAGCTCTTATTTTCTTTTTACTAGCATCTTAAGTGATGTCAACCTCCCCTCCAAAGGGCTGACTCGACCTCCCGTTCTAGGATCATTCGATATGCTGAGTGGGAGTGACTCCTTATATTCCTCCTAGGAACCCAAAGTTTTGTCATAGGTCCTTCTTTCTCTGGCGTAGGTTATGTAGCACTCGCAGACCCTTTATTTAGTTCTTTCAAAATTCAACACAAATAGCGCTAGCTCTCTATGCTAGGCTCCCTTCACGACCCCGCGCTTCAAGAATTTCTCAAGCGACTTGCTCCTCCTTCCCGATTCCCAAATCGATGAATACTTCGGGACCAATCTATGGTCCACGTTCCCCTCGCGATCAACAACAGTGGTCTTTTATGCGAACTCGGACTTCATGAGTTCCTGTCTCGGGTGTTCCCTCCTAGAATTTCTCGAATTGCGTGGATCTCTGCCACATGTCCTCCAGACCTAACGGTCCAAAAAGAAATCTCTCTTTGCAACTTCATAAATATCTTTTTTTTCTCTCGACAAACCTTACGAAGTTCCTTCTCCTGAAACTCTCGATCTTCTGCCACTTGTATTCTCCTCGACAATGGATGATTTATCCATCTTCAGGATTTTGGAAACTCCTCAACTTCCTTGCACACGTAGTGCAAATTCCCCTTTAGAGAATTAGAATTTTCTCAAAACTCCTTCTCCACTCCTTGAAGAGTTCTGCACAGACTTCCTTCTTTGACTTTGCTTAGCTTGAAAACCTTCCAAGGTTCCCAGTTCCTTGCGTCCTTTAGTGGACTTCTCCTTTCCCTCCTAGAAGTCTCTCGCTCTTCTTTGCCGAGCTTGTAAGGCGAGCTTACAACATCTTAGGTGCACTCATTGCGCTTGGATCAGTTCTTCCACGGTCAAACCCTTAGCCTTATGGAAAGGTTTAAGACAACTCCTTTCCTTTGTCAATGCACTTCTTGCAAAGCCTTCCTTCACCAAAATGCTCGACAATTTTGGGATTCTCCAACACCTCCAACTGTGTTTCTTCTGTGCACACTCGCACTAACTCGATGCCTTCCTGGCAGAGTGTTTCAGAGTGTTCAGTAAATTTGAACTGTGTTTTCTCCCACACAGTCTTAATTTCCAAGGTACTTAACCACCTTGAAATTTCTCCCCGAGTCTGTAAATTAATCTGGTATGCCTCCTGTTAGTTTCTCTTTTGATTCCACTGAGTTCAGAAACACACTCCTTGCATCATCTTACATAGTTTCCTCTCTCTGTCACGCACTCCTTGCACTTAGCCTAGAGAACTAGACTTAACTCAACACACTCACCCATAGAAAACTATACCTCTATCTCTACAGACGATTTCTAACATTCATCTACAAATCAAATGAATACAAATGACATTCATAACACAATACACATTACATAGAAATTGATAATAGGCAACACTGTCATTTTCTATTAATGGTGGAATGTCAAATTACAACGGTGGAGTCTGAGCTACAACTAATTCTTGGCTCTATGTATCTCTCTCCCTATCTCTTATGCATTTTCCTATGACCCAACTCGTCTAACCTCTACTTAAAAGCAATACATAAATTTATACAAGAGGGGCTCAATGAGCTTCCCTCGCAAGCCAAACTAGTGGTGTCAAATCACCATTCCTAATGCCTATCGAAAGGGAAATTTACAATGATGGAAATCTGCTCCAAATCAGATGCAAATATACTTTCTTTTCAGCCTATTAATGGTGACCTTATCTCCATCTTGTTTGAAGGCATATTTTGCTCTTACATCTTGTCTTCATTAAGTGGATGGATCTCGCCTTAGATTCTCGAGGCAAAATGAGAGGGTGACGCCTCTACTCCCTTGAATGTGCATCACACATGTTAATGAGTTGGCGTGTGATGAGGTGGAGCAATGCTTCTGCATCATACTCCAAATCCACGAATGTCATGAGATCATGCTCATGACCTTCCAAGCATGAGTGAAATCCATCTGGATACCAAACTTTCTCTTGGATTTGTCTCTCGGCTCCTCTGCTTCACTGCTTCTGCTACATCATCCTTGCTTCTTGTGCAGGATCCTTTCTGTCCAGCTTCCTCGTGTTGACCGCTTTTGTTGCTGACCTCGACATCAGCTCCCTGATCTCTTCAACCACCTCGTCGAGCTGCTCCATCGGATGGCTCTTCTGCTGTAGACTAGCTTATTGCACTTTTCCCTTGCCTCTGGGTGAATTGTATTGATTCCCCAAGTTTTCCTTCTCATCTTTTGTGTCCTTAGCTCGCCACTCTGGTGCAACTTCCACTTCCACTTTTGTAGTCTTTGCATCACTGAACTATTGCTAATCTTCCTCTCCTGACAGATCGACTCTAGTCAATTCTTCAACTGGCTCCCTTCCAACTTCCACTAGCGGTCCCTCGGGATGATGAGTTTCTTTTGGCATGGCTATCTCCTGGAAGCCACCTTCTGGTTCTGGATTGTCTAGCCAATCCTCTAGTGCCTTTCACTCCAATTCCCACTGAGTGAGAAACTCAACTTGGAATTCTCTTGCTGGGACATATATCTGTATTTGTTCCTTCTCCTCCATGACAGACTCAGCTTGATGTCCTTTTTTTGTCTCTGCAACTTCTATGCTAGCCTCTCCTCAACCACTTAGTAGGAATATCTCAACTCCTCCAATGATCAGAACAGTTCTCTGATCCTCCTTCTCTGTGATGGAAGTTTTTAACTTCTCATCGTCTTCATTCATGCGACTCACAGTCCTGCATGAATATTTATTTGAGTGAGGTCTCTCTTCTTCCTCCTCTCTACCTATCAGTGAACTCTTGGATGAGCTCATCTCTTCTCCCTTTCCCACTTGGCAATCTAGGATGCCTCCTCTTCCCACCTGACATTTTATGAGATTCATCGACCCCATCTCATTGTCCACCTAGAAATATACAAGACCCTTGCCAGATCTCTTTCCCTTATGATCAAGGTTTTCAGCGTGCCTCAACAACATTTTTAAACTCTGTTGCTGCTCTATGGTCAAGAAATTCTGAACATACCACTTTTCTCTCCTCTTCAAAGGGCATTCGTACCTCCAATGCACATTTTCCTCGTGTTGCATCTTGAATGCTAGCTTCTCCATATGGACTCTGATATCTTGGAGTTCCTTATCTATCTCTGCTTTGCTCTTCTGCAAGCAAACTTCCCCCTGACCGTGCCCATAGCTTCCAACGTCCATCTTGATTAACCTGTAGCCCACCTGGATGTTTACCATATGTCGCACACCTTGCAACAATTTTAACAGAGCATCACACTCTGCCCCCTTTTCCTATGATATGTAGACAAAACAAGCTCTGATACCACTCTGATGTCAACCTCCCCTCCAAAAGGGCTAACTCGACCTCCTGGTCTAGGATCATTCGATGTGCTGAGTCGAAGAGACTCCTTAGATTCCTCCTGGGAACCCAAAATTCTATCACAAGTCCTTCTTTCTGTCATGTAGGTTATGTGGCACTCGTGGACCCTATCCTTAGTGCTTTCAGAATTCAATGTTGATAGCACTAGCTCTCTATGCTAGGATCCTTCCTTGATGTGACCACAAACTTCGATGATGGGCCAGCTCCCTTCGTGACCCCGTGCTTTAGGAATTTCATGAGCAACTTTCTCCTCCTTCGCAATTCCAAAATCGACGAATACTTCAGGACCAATCTACAATCCATGTTCCCCTCGCGATCAACGACTGTGATCTCTTATGCGAACTCAGAATTCACGAGTTCCTGTCTCGGGTGTTCCCTCATGGACTTTCCCGAACCACATGGATCTTTGCCACGTGTCCTCCAGATCTAACGGTCCAGAATGAAATCGCTCTTTGGTACTTCGCGAAGATCTTTGTTTGCTCCTGACAAACCTTACGAAGTTCCTTCTCCCAAACCTATCGATCTTCCACCACCTGTCTTATCCTCGATGATGGATGATTTCTCCATCTTCAGGAATTTGGAAAGTCCTCAACTTCCTTGCACACTTAGCATAAATTACCCTTTCAAGACTTAGATTGTTCTTGAAACTCCTTTAGCACTCCTTGCAGAGTTCTGCACAGACTTCCCTTTATGAATTTTCTTGACCTGAAAACCTTCCAAGGTTCCCAGTTCCTTGTGTCATTCAATGGACTTATTCTTTCCCTCTTGGAAGTCTCTCTCTCTGCTTCGTTGAGCTTGTAAGGTAAACTTACAACACCTTAGGTGCACTCCTTGCGCTTGGCTCACTTCTTCGATAGTCTCTCCCTTAGCCTTATGGAAAGGTTTAAGTCATCTCCTTTCCTTTGTCGATGCACTTCTTGCGAAGCCTTCCTTTACCAGAATGTTCAACAATTCTTGGATTCTCCAACACCTCCAAATGTGTTTCTTCTGTGCACACTCGCACTAACTCGATGCCTCCCTGGCAGAGTGTTTCAGAGTGTTCAATAACTCTGAACGGTGTTTTCTCCCACACAATCTTTCTTGCCAAGGTACCTAACCACCTTGAAATTTCTCCATGAGTCTGTAAATTAATATGGTATTCTCTTCTGGCAGTTTCTCTTTTGACTCCATTGAGTTCAGACATGCACTCCTTGCGTCGGATTACAGAGTTTCCTCTCTCTGTCGTGCACTCCTTGCACTTAGCCTAGAGAACCAGACTTAACTAAACACACTCACCGATAGAAAACTATATCTCTATCCCTAAAGACGATTTCTAACATTCATATACAATTCAAATGCATACAAATGACATTCATAACACAATACCTATTACACAAAAATTGATAACAGGAAAAACTATCATTTTCTATTAATGGTGGAATGTCAAATTACAACGGTGGAGTCCGAGCTACAAATGAGTCTCAGCTCTCTGTGTCTCTCTCCCTATCTCCTATGCATTTTCCTATGAACCAAATCGTCTAACCTCTACTTAGCAACAATACATCAATTTATTCAAGAGGGTCTCAATGAGCTTCCCTCGCAGGCTAAACTAATGGTGTCAAATCACCATTCCTAATGCATATCGAAAGGGAAATTTACAATGATGGAAATCTGCTCCAAATCGGATGCAAATCCATTCTGTCGTTAGCCTATGAATGGCGACCTTATCTCCAAATTGTGAGAAGGCATATCTTTCTCTTCCATCTTGTCTTCATTAAATGCCTAGATCTCGCCTTAGATTCTAGAGGAAAAATGAGAGGGTGACACCTCTCCTCCCTTGAATGTGCATCACGTGTGTTAATGAGCTGGTGCGTGTTGAGGTGGAGCGATGCTCCTGCATCATTAATACCGAGATATCCATGCCTCTTCCATGGAAATGCCCCTCCAAGAGAAGTTTAATTCTAAGAAGGAGAAGCAATATTTCCATACTTGTTGGGTAAAAGGGAAAGAGAGAAAGAGAGAAAGAGATGGATTTCTAATTCCTCATCATTTTTGCATAGAGCACACCAACCTGGTCCTTCGATCATCCTTTTCTTCATATGATCCCAAGTTGGGATTTTATTTTCTAATAAGTACCACATTAAAATGCGAATTTTTAAAGGGCACTTAGACTTCCACAAGCCTTTCCACCACCAGTCTGGATTTTTATGTAATAGTTCAAGGTTTAGATGAACATACCCCTTCTTTGGTGTGTAAGTTCCTTTCTCCACATGTATCCAGACCAGTTCATCCTCCACTACTCCCAACGAGAAATTTATATCACCTCCAAGTATAAAAGGACCAGAGTGGAGGAAATAATTTCTCATAAAGATTTCCGAGAAGGAGGCTCGTTATAAATAGGGCCCATAAACCTTTAAAGTGGAAATGTAAGAGGGAACAAGTTTTGAGTAGAACTCGGCTCTGAGTCCAGACTCACGTGCCTAGGAATTAACGGGTTTTAGGTTTTGTTCTTTCCACCTAGTTTCTAGTCCACCCGACCTTCCTTTTGCATTAGACCCAATAAAACTCCAAGAATTCAGAACACCTTCCAGACAACTTGTGATCTGTTCTTTATCCCTTAAAGTTTGTTGTAAAAGAAAATTATCAGGGTGGTTGGATTTTACCAACCTTTTTAAGGCCAATTTTTTGAACGGGCTCACCAAACGCCTACAATTGAAAGAGAGAACTTTCATGGGTCCACCCCTTCTGGGGCTCGAAATTCTATAATTTCCCCTATAATGGATATCTTTCTTCCAGCTACCATGTCTACCAACGCCTTTGTTTGATATTTAATGAGAAAGTATTTTTGATCGCTTCCTAGATGACTAGAAAGGAGTGTCAGGTTGGCACCAATGCCTGCACTCCCATTACTAATTCCACCTGAGTCATTGATTAGGAAATTTATAAGATGGTACCTAAAATTATCCTCTTTATGAACTAGAGAGGAATCTGGGTCAGAGGGGGATGAAAGGGCCAGATTAGAGCCTTCAACTAGGGAGCATCAGGCGAGTGTGGGGAAGAGAGAAGTGAAAGGGGGGCACTAGGAAAACTCTACATGTAAATTTAAAGATCTTAGAGACCAAGCCCTAGAGAAATCATTTGATTGAAAGGAAGTTAAAAAGGTAAAAGGAGAGCAGGAAAAAGGAGGCATACCCAAAAAACCTCTCAAATCCTAGAATTGAGGGGGGCCAGTATGACCGACCGGGGGAGGAAAGAGTCTTTCAGGAGCTTCATGAGCTGACACAATTTCCCGTTCCAAATTTACTTCACCCCCAACCACCAATGCTTCTTATTTAAGTTCCAGGGGGTTTATATCTTTTGGCTCCAAATCCATACCTTTTGTCGAAGAGGAGCTCTCTTACGAGCCCAAATTCAGCTTCTAAAAATCTTGATCATTTCTTTGCCTCCTCCGACTCTTAAAGGGGATCATGCACTTTTTTTCTAGATGCCCAAGAAGGTGACAATGGTCACAATGGAAAGGAACACCGTCATAATCCAAAATTTGGATGAAAGACCTATTACTTGCGACAATATCCAAATCTGCATCCAAACCTCTACGCAAGATGATGGAGACAAAAATCTGAGCCATGCTATGAGTACACGTCTCTTTGTATGACTAATCAACATAGAGAAAAGTACCCAGAAGAGTTCCCAATACCGTGAAGCATTTTTCATTCCAAAACTCAAGTGGAGACCTTGAGAGTCTAACCCATATAGGAATAACATCCACCCTTTCTCTTTCAACATCGAAAAGGGGTGACCAGTTTTTTAGCATGGTAGGTGAGGAATCAACAGACCAAGACTTTTGGAGGATATTTTTTGACATCATAAGTTGAAAATAAATTAAAGTACAACCAACCTCATGAAAATGTACCTGCCACCGAAGGGGATGAGAGAAGTGAATACTAGTTTGTTGAGGCACATTCCTATAAAAATATTTTTGCTAGTCACTACCCATGAACCCTACCAACTAGGGTTAGTTCCTCCATTGATTTGACTTCAGAAAGAAGGACATCCACTCCCATGAATATATTTTTTGTTCTCCCAGACGACTTCACGCTTTGTATTTTCTACTGTCAGGATTTGAGGAGGAATCTAAGACTCTATGTCCTTTTCTACCATCTTGTGAAATAGTAGGAGGAGTCATGGATGAAATAGTTTCATCCCCTTAGGGTTTCCAAAACCTTAAAGAAACAAGGAGTTCACTGTGAAATCACCAAAGAAAAAATCCAGAGGCAGAGAAGGGGAACCCTGAAAAGGACCCGACGACAAACCATAAAAAGAAGCATTGTCCCGAGACAATCTTAGGAAAGGATGTAGAAAAAACAAAGACTCAAAGGTTGGAATCTGTGCTTCACCGTTACCCCCATTGGGGCACGAGGTACGATAAGATCCCAGAACGTCAAAGAGGGGAAGAGATAAAGTCCTGTCCATCCAAAAAGGAAACTGAAGAGGAATCCATGAGAAAGCACTGCCTGTCAACTAAGTAACCAAAATCAAGACTGCCAACCCTAGCATAGGGGGAAAGGATACATAACTCTGAAAACAAAAAAGGGACAAAAACACTGGCATGAAGAAGGAGTAGGGAAAGAGAAAAAGAAAGGGTGGAGACATGTGTGAGGCCCGAGGCCCGAGGACGGAAGACCATGCAGACATGTGCGAAGATTTAGATAGACCCGAAAACCACCTTTATCTTTCCACCAATGTAAAATATTACATTAATATATAATGTAATGTATTAGTTAATTAATACATCAATACATTATTAATTAATACATTGCTAAAGTATTAATACATTGCTAAAATATTAATACAGTACTAATAAATTAATGTATAATGTAACATATTAAACTATTAATACATTAATAATGTATTAATAGATTAATGTATACATTGATTAATTAATGAATTCATGGATACATTAATAATGTATTGTATTAATTTTTTTATACATTAATACATTGCTAAAGTGTTAATGTACTAACAAAGTAATACATTAATACATTATTAATACATTGAACTTAATGTATTTATTAAAACATTATTAAAACATTAATACATTAGAAATACATTATCACATTATTGTAATGTATAAATTAGAATATTAATACATTAATAATGTAATGTAATGATTAATTAATACACTAAATTAAGTAAAACGTTGTTAAAGTATTAATACACTAATAAAGAAATACATTAATATTACATTATTAAAGTAATAATACATTAATATTGAATTATTAAAGTATTAATACATTAATATATTTATTGAAAATGACTATGATTCACCATGGTCATGACTATGAATAACATTAAAACATTTTTAATAAATACATTATTAAATTAATGTAATTTATATATTAAACTATAAATTTACATTAATGAATAATCTAATGTATTAATTAATTGATACATCAATAATATAATGTATTAATTAATTAATGCATTTATACAATATTAATTAATACATTGCTAAAATATTATTACACCAATAAAGTAATACAATAATGTAAAAATTAAAGTATCAATATATTAATGTATAATGTAACATATTAAATTATTAATACGTTAGTAAATACATTATTAAAGTATTAATACATTAATTGACAATGACTATGGTTGACCATGCCCATGGTTGACTTTTGTCGATTGTGTAGATCTCATTATGGTGGGCCATGTTGATTATGTTTAACCAAAGTTTATTATGGCACTACTGCATTTCAATGTTGGACTATGTGTGTCACATTTCCACATTGGGTTGTGTACATCATATTGCGACAATGGGTTGTGTTCGTCCCATTGTGATGTTTAGAAATGTTTTTTCACAATGTGGCGTTAGGATATCTCCATCACATTGCAATGCGAGGATATTTTCATTACATTGTGACGATATGGAAATGTTCGTCACATTGCGACGATATGGATATGTTTGCCAAGTTGCGATGATAGGGCTATGTTTGTCACATTGTGATTGACGTATATGTTCATCACATTGCAACGTCCATATATGTTCATCATATTGTGTCGTTACTATGTCTGGTAGATTGCAACATTATTATGTTTGACACATTGCAACATTTGGAAATGTTCGACACATTCCGATAGATATGAATTCAGTATAGAACTCATGGTTGTTATAATTGCTATGTAGTCATGGTTATTAATTAATACTTTCCACTTAAATCTGGTTGTTGCTAGTTGACAACCTCATATTAATATATTAATCAATTGAAAGTTAAATAATGTATTAATTAAGTATTACATTAATGTGATGTTTAAATTAAAGTATTAATACATTAATATATAGTGTAATCTATTATTGTAACATTAATTAGAAATCTATTAATTAATTAATGTTACTAATAGAATACATTAATTAATATATATAATAAATGTTACTAACAAGATACATTAATATATATTGTAATAGATTAATAAGGTAATGATACATTAATAATGTATTTATACATTATTATAATGTATAAATACACTATAATCAATAAATTTATACAAATTATAAATCAATACATTGCAAAATTATTCATACATTAGTGTTTTGTATTAATACATTGCTATGGTTGACCTTGGTTGACCATGACAATGGTTGACCTGGTTGACAATGGTTAACAATGTTTGACATTAACTATGCCTATGGTTGACCATAACTTTAATTATAGATAACTATTGTAGACCATGACAAAAATAAATAAAGTAGTACATAAATAAAGTAAAAATGCACTAATAATATGTTTTTATTATAACGTCACATTGTGACATTAGGAAATACTCGTAGTATTGCAACATTTTTAATATGACATCACATTTCAAAATTTTTATTATCTTCGTTACATGTAAACATTTTTATTATGATGTCGCATTGTGACATGAGGATATTTGCATCACATTACTATGTGAAGTGTAATGTACCTCAAAATTTGCCAAATAATTTTTTTTTTCCTGAGGAACATAAATATTTGATTTAATTTAGTAGACCGATAGTTAGGAGAAGGGAGTATTTATCATCATTGTTAATCTTTGCGAGATTTCTTATGTTCCGACTATCAAAACAATGATCGATCACTTTAAGAACATTTTACTTTAATTTAACTCACATTGAACAGAGTTCTTATACGAATAAATATCCACATTCCAACATTTACCTTTTTATACCCTTCAATCCTAAATTTATTCTAATACTTATACATATATATTATATTATATTAGGCCTAGGACTCATAGTCCTATACTCTTCCCTAAGCATAGGCTTCTATGCTTGTGCGCTAGGGAAAACTTCTTTTGACGGAAATAAACACATATACTATGCACAATATGAAGGGGTCGGGAGTGTACACCCTTAGTGAAAGGTTATCGGTTGAGAAATGGGTGTTAACGTTACTTTACATGGATGAATAGACTAGAGAAAACCCCTATGATCACTGGTTATTTATAAGTCTTCCGATTACGATTAACATACAGTTTTATGTTAAGAAACTTACCCATCACAAAGTTTATCCCGACCTTAACTAAGCATTATCTCAACTAGATTATAATAGTTAGGGTTGAACGAGGTATTAACTAAATTTTATCAATTAGGGTTTGGTGTATCAATGTGTCGTGCCATGAATGAACTATCCTGCACTTTACATTAGCGCAATAAGGAACGACGGTACTTGTGAGCTGTGAATTAAACATATGAGAAACTCATTAATGGTGATCCTGTGAATGCAAACCCCGAGACTATCACTAGACCCCTTGTCCATTAAGATCGTGCCATCTTTGCCTCATCACATGGCCAAGCCAACCTTCGTACCATCGTCATTTACTGTGTAGTAAGGGTTCTATAGGGCTCAATGAGTCTTTCATCTTTGTGGATGTTTTGAATTTGCATAGTGTTTTCGCAGCAATGGAGGTCGGTGACTTGGAGGGTTTCTTCCCGGTGGAAGTATGAAAGCCTACCCAATTGCCCTGGTAAGTCATCATACATCCTTTTTCTGATGGTTGGATGAAACCTTCAGAGTTTTCATTATTGTGGAAATAATACTGTGTACTGCAATTCCTTTTACGATTTTTAGTGAAGGGTTTGTCCCCATTATCGTTGTTTTGTTCCTTAATTCCCCGGACTAATTCATGTTCTAGATAAGTGGGCTTCTCGGTTGTTTATCCTCAAATATTCTTAAAAGAATCGACCTCCCACCTTCTTACTTCCGATTTTTAACAAATTTTGCATAGGCATTGTTTCGTATACATTTATGCTCTTAGGATTCATTGTTCCCTTACATTCTTTATGGTTCCTCTATTGTTATGCACTGTTAACTGGTGTTGAACCTCTACGAGGATACGCGGGGTTCTAGTCTAGGAGTTGGAGGACCACACTGTGTAATGCATGTTACACTGCATTTTTTAAATTGGGAACCCACCCTTCTGTAGATTTCACTAGGATCTTAGTTGGTTCTTATGATTGCAATGTCTCCTTAAAAGATTATTGTATTTCGATTCAACACAAATGAAATATGGGGATTCTGTATTCCAAACAGAATACCCTACCGCATACAAATATTTGAGTCAGTAATAAATTCATGGGTTTAGGTGTTTTCCTATTATTATTATTATCATTGTTTGTGGGTGGTAACCACCACTCGACGCCTAGAAAATTCAACAAGAGTGTTGGCTCTATAATTATACTTCTATTAAACATCCTCTCAAGCATAGACAATTGATTCAAGTTGGATTTTGATGGAGTCATTGGCATATAGATTTTAACTCAATGTTTACAGTTTGAGCAATGTATTCGACCTCCTCACACTACACGAACCCATGTAGTTCGGATTTCAATGTTAATATTGTTTGTTTATTTTTGTTTTTGAAGAGTTTAACTTAATCGATTTGGTAACCAATTCTAATTATGGGACTCTGTTGTTGCGAGGGTACCCATCAGAAAGTCCTTGGACCACCTCCCCCTTCGACATGGGATGTCTTCTCAACCAAAATGCGACAGGGAAAAGACACCAGGGTCTCTCAGTCGCAAGTTAAGTGAAACTCTGTATAAACCCTTCCTATCATTAATTGTTCTATTGAAAGTTACACTTGTCTTACTTATGTTGAATAATATTAATAGTGATTTGTAATTTCTTGCAGGAATTTCGACCATGAAAAAATTTCATATGCAGGCCCCTTCCATAAGCAAAAAAGGTATTCAGGTTTCATTTCCCCACTCTCAAGGAGTTCCCTAGGCTCATGAGGAATTGATACGATTCTAACTTTAGAATACTATCATCGTGGGTGGAATTTGTTCATTTGTAATGATAGCCAATGTTTTAACTCTGTATATTTACTTTTAATGGAAGGGAATAAGTATCAAAACTTATTATTGTATAACTAAATGAATGGGATATACTGAACATGGGTGTATCATTATTCAAATATATAGTCGGTTTAGATGGGAATATTGATGCAGACCCCCTACCTCAGCAAGGTCCACGACCTCCCGGTCTCTGAATTGTTCTCCTTCCTAAGTTGAAATAGCTCTTTGGGATCCTTCTCGAACCCTTGGAATGAATCCAAAGGTCCCTTATTGAAACCCGCCCGTGCGTTTGAGCACTAGGTGCGAGCTTCACTCCACCCCACGTGATCAACGACTGTGACCACAGGCTCACATTTCGACATATCGAGGATACCGATGTCAATGTACCACGTTCCTCTAAGTCTCGAAACCCCAAAAAGGGCTAGGGATCTTGGCCCCTTCTTTACGTCACCCTCATGTGACCACCACCCTATGACCACGTGATAACTCTAGAGCACTTCGGCTTTCGCGATTCGAGGAATCGCGATGCAACCCCAATCTATCACTTCTCAAATCCTCGACTTCCAAATCCCGATAGGGTCCTAGCGCTGTCTAGCTCCTCCTCTATCCTTCTCCATGTGGCCATTACCCTGTGACCATCAGCTTGGCTTAAAAAGGTGCTTTCAGGATTCGCGACTCAACGATGCAAGGGAGTTGAGTCCTTTCCCTTCAGAGTTCCGACTTGCGATGAACCAAAATCAATGGTTTACGTCTTCCCTTGATCAATTGTTGCAATTAAATCACGATCTCTCATGTCATGAGTTCTCGATGCTTCTTTTGTTGACTTTCTTCAGTAGCGAGTCAGCAAAATGCTGAACACTTTGCCACATGCCCTCCTAATGGACGGTCACTTTGTTGTCGGCTCTCCCTCTTCCAATCCTCTGACGTATGTGGACCACTGCCACGCATCCTCTGGATATGGACGACCAATATCTAACTGGATCGATGGCTCATAACTTTTCAGAGTTTTCTTCGAATCCTAACCGCTCATCGCATGTCCCTCTTGATGAATGGTCCCGATGCTATCAGCTCAAATAATGGCCTAGATTTAAACCCAACTTTCACGTTTCGGGGATATGGAGTGCAGTCTCCTCCCTTGTCTTTCGAATCCACTATTTCCAAAATCCGGTGATTTTGGATCTACAATTCATATCCTCCCTGGATCAATGGCTCCTGTTCCTCCTCAGTTTCAAATGCTGAGTGAGACTCCCCGTTTATCCTCCTCACAGTTTTGTCTGATCCGACGGCTCATGGAAAGTCGAAACTTTTGCACTCATATCTAATGGTTCATGTTCATTCTTCCTGATGCGCTCTCCTGTGTGCCTGAATGTAGATTCAACGTTCCAGATCTCGTTTTGCCAGCTGATCTAATGGAAGTTGTGCTCCTTCCTCCCAGAATTTCACTCCTTCCTTGCCTTAGGAGATTTACCAAGCCTCAAAGGGTTCAACTTTCGACTCTTCCGCGAGCCCAGAGACTTTGGTTCTCGCCTACATTTTGCAAGTGCTATCTCTTATGAGATTGTATTTGGCTTTGACGTCCAAATGTCTCGGCCTACTGTTCCTTTCCAGTTGGAACTCTGTGTGTAAAGGTACTATTCCTCCTGAGCTTAATAACTTGAAACAATTTCTCAGCCCTGCACACTCCTTCCGCTTGACGAGCCTTCAGATGAATGTCTATAAACACTTCACTCGAGTATTGGCCTAGTGCAATCCTTACACAGGTCTTTTTCCTCCTTGAGCTTCAACTTCTTAGACCTTGATGGTCTCTGCCCCTTTCTCTCCTTGAAGGGATGGAAGTGCCCTCTTCTGCAACTTCTTGTTCCAACACGCCTTGATGAGCCTACAGGGTGTTCAGTAACCCTGTGAGTGTCTTCCCTTGACACTTCCCTTATCTCAAACCTCGAAAGAGATTTCTCTCCCATGCACTCTATCCACTCACTCGATGTCTTCCTGGCAGAGCTTCTACATAACCTTCATTGATTCTGTATTATCTCTCTCTCTTTGTGCTCTCTTCTACGCAGTCTCACCTCCAAGGTGTTCAACAACCTTGAGGATTCTCCCTGAGTCTAATACTTCCTCTGGTGCACCCTCCTGGCACATATTTGCCTGAATTCTATAGAACTTAGAAGTGAACTCATGCACTGGCCTTCAGAGTCCTCAATACTCTATCATGCAACCTCTTGCATGAAACCACAAAGAACCCAGACTAAAAATCAAACAAACCAATAGATAGATGGAGAAGTCTATATATCACCTGCAGATGGAACCTAACATACATCTACAGCATAAAATGAACACATACATAGCATTCATGAAAGACACATAAACACATAGAAACACATATGCAGGAAAAACTGCTTTGTATTAACATAAATGTATGATTACAATGTGTTTGAGCTCGGACTGCAACAAAGTCTCGGCTCCCCTCTCTTCCTATTTCCTCTAGTCTAACTTATCTCATCTCTCTCCTTTGAAAACATATACAAATATCTTTTTATACAAAAGGGGGCTCCTCGAGCTCTTCCCTTTGTCTCACCAACTCTCATTAATTTACATTTAATCACATTCAATGGGCCATCTAATCTAAATTAGAGTTAGATCCCCTTCTACTTGTTCAGAGAGTACTTTCGGATCCATCGCATAGGTTTTATGTTTTTTGACGTTTCGGACCAAACTAGTGTGGTCCATCATCAGGAAAGCGTTGTTTGAAAAATGAAGGAAAAGAGAATATAACATGTATATAAATACTCGAAAAGTTATTGTAAGGAGCCGACTTATTGAAATAATTATAATTTTTTAAGTTTACAATT
>ML783143.1:306331-324334 GCA_009831015.1 Picea engelmannii | reverse complement strand
TTTAGATTATTAGGTTGTTTTTCAATTTCGATTGCTTCTCTGAATTTCCTATTGTGATAGTGATCTATCCTGGCAAGGATTTTGGTTTCTTCAATACAGATGTGATGTTTGGTTTTATCTGAGTGTTCTGCGAGAGCTGAGGGACGAGTGAGATTGTGTTTGATGTCAGCGGCGTGTTCTTGAATCCTAATTCTAAAGGAGCGACCTGTTTCACCTATGTATTGTTTACCACAAGAACACGGGATCATATAGACACCTTTATGTTCAATGGGATCAACAGAGTCTTTGACTGACCTAAGGGAATTCCTAATGGTGTTTAGGGGTTTGAAAGTTGCACCAATGTTTTTCTTTTTTAAAATCCTCGCAAGTTTGTCTGTTGTTCCTTGTATGCAGGGTAAGTAAACCTTAGACACATCATTATTAGTGTGTTCTTTATTCCTAGGTGTTTTGGTGGCATTTTGAAAATCTTTCATTACCTGATGTTTTTTATAGCCATTCATACACCCATCATGTTTTTGCATCTTGCTGCATTTTCAATGCAAGTTGTTCCATTCATCTCTCACCTCAGCAATTTCTTTGTCCATCTTGGATTTTCCATTCTATTGGCAGTCTCTGTCTTGACCATGCTTATGGCCTTTAGTATCCATCCTTTACTTTGAATATGCCCTCTTGGCAAATCTGTTGCTGTCACCCTGCAACTGAGAGCACTTCCAACATCTCCTACAATCCACCTGAGTGTACCATTTTTTGCTGCGTCCTACAATAATGTTTTCATACAGAGCATCAACACTCTGTCTTCTCCTCTTTATCTTGTTCCCCTTCTGCCTACATTCTATAGACAAAAAGTGGCTCTGATACCACTTGATGCAGACCCCCTACCTTAGCAGGGTCCACGACCTCCCAGTCTCTGGATCGTTCTCCTTCCTAAGTTGAAATATCTCTTTGGGTTCCTGCTCAAACCCTTGGAATGAATCCATAGGTCCCTTATTGAAACCTGCCTATGCGTCTGAGCACTAGGTGTTGGGTATGTGTTATATTATTTGCATGTGTGTGTGGGCGTGTCAGATAGGACAACTGCATGTGACAATCTCTCGTACTGGTGAACTGTTTATGCCATGTGCAGTGGGTGCTTTCCTAGTGGAGTCCTGGGGGGGGGCAGGTGTGCCCTCCCATGGTTACGTGCAGCGTTCGGGGCATCGCCCCAAAATTTTTTTTTGGGCAGTTTTTTCTTTTTTTAGCGGTTTTTGCTATTTTTAGTGGTTTACTAAAAATAATCTCGGTTTTAGGGATTAGGGTTTTGGTATCTACGAAATACCTAAAAAAATTGTATATATTGTATAGTGAATGGTGAAATTCGATATAATGAATATAAGAAAGGTTTTCCTGGTCGAGGGTTTCCGGTATAAATCTCTGTGTTCTATGTGAATGAGCCATTGATTAATTTATGTTTTGCTTAAGAATCTATATGCATTGCTTTACTTCATAGGTTTAAAAATTACATGTGGTATTAGAGCTCATTTTTGTCTTAAGAGGGACGCCTTTGTTGTTGAGGGTTTGGCTCGGTCTTGATAGATCAATTTTATCTTGGGTTTGTGATAAACTTGGGTTTAGTGGGAGCTTTTGCAGTGGTGATTTGAGTGCAGAAAGAGGAATGGAAAACTCTTCTAGAATCGAGATAGAGAAGTTCAATGGTAAAAACTTTGAGCTATGGAAGTTGAATATGGAGGACCTTCTTGTAGACAAAGAACAATGGATCATTGTGGATCCTGGTACACAGCCTACTAGTACACCGTCTACTAGCACACAGGCTATTGGTACACAACCTACCAATACACAAACTACCAGTACACCACCTATTGGTATGTTGAAGGAATATTGGGAGAAGTTGGACAAAAGAGAAAGGAGTACTATTCGACTCTGTCTGGCATATTCAGTTTTTTTGAATGTCTCAGGAGAATATACAACCAAGGAACTATGGGATAAGTTTGGGAATTTGTATCAATCAAAGTCCCAAGTAAGCAAGTTGTATCAGTCATCTTAGGATGGAAGATGGAGATTCTGTGACAGAACATCTAAATGCCTTTAATACTCTGGTAAGTCAACTTGTCTCTGTTAATATTATGATTGCAAAAGAAGATAAGTGTATTACTTTGTTATGTTCTTTACCAGACTCTTGGGATAATCTGGTTGTAGAAATTGGTAGTACCACTCAATCTACATTGAAGTATGAGGATGCAGTTTCATCCTTGTTATCTGAAGATATGAGGTGGAAAAGCATGGATAGTCATAGCACATATTATTTATTTGTAATAGGTTGTACCCAAGACAGGAACCCTGGTAAGCCTTCAGGGTGGAGATCTAAATCTATAGGTATATCTAAGTCTCTAGGAAAATCTTTGAGGAAATGTTGGAAGTGTGGTAAAACAGGGCATTATAAGAAAGATTGCAAGTCTAAGAAGGTTGAAAAACCAAAGGGATCTGATAGTACCTCTTCCACGGAGGTGAAAACCTCCACTGAAGAAGGAGGTGATGTTTACCTGGCATCTACAAGTACATGTGTAGACCATGATGTATGGTTGATCGAATTAGGTGCGTCATACCATATGACTCCTCACAGGGAGTGGTTCTCTGAATATGAAAAATATGATGGTGGTGATGCATTCCTAGGAGATGACTCGACAACAAATATCTTGGGACGTGGAAGGGTTAAGTTGCTGCTAAAAGATGGAAGGATTAGAACACTTCCTGGGGTTCTTCACATTCCAAAACTAGCCAGGAGCCTAATATCTGTAAGCAAGATCAATGATGTAGGAGTGGATACTGTATTTGGAAAGAACACTTGCAAGATGGTACGAGGAGCAATGGTGTTGATGAGGGGAGTTCGGTGTGGAAATCTATACAAGTTGTTGGGAAGAACTTATACTAATGGGTGTAACAGTTATGTTGTCCCTGAACAGAGAAATAAATAAGACAATACCAATATTGTCCCTGGAAAGAAGGCCATGATGTGGCATCAAAGACTGGGACATATTGGAGAAAAGGGCCTTCAAACACTACACGGTAAAGGTATGGTTGAAGGTATGTCTAATTGCACTTTGGATTTTGATTTATGTGAACATTGCATATATGGTAAACATAATCAAGTAAGATCCCCATCTGGTGCTACAAGAACAAAGGGGATCTTAGAGTTGATACACAGTGATGTGTTTGGACCTATTCATGTTCCATCCCTAGGTAAATTTGTGTATTATGTTTCATTCATAGATGATTTTTCAAGGAACACATGGATTTATTTTCTTAGAAAGAAATCTAAGGTAATTGATAAATTTAAAGAGTTTAAGGCTCTGGTAGAAAATCAGATAGAGAAGAAAATAAAGGTATTGAGAACAGATAATGGTGGATAATTCTACAGAAATGAATTCGAAGAATTCTGTAAGAAGTGTGGTATAGCAAGGCAAAAGACTGCTCCATACACTCCTCAAAAAAATGGAGTTGCAGAAAGGATGAACATGAAACTGATGGAAAAATCAAGGAGCATGCTCAACGGTGTTAGGTTAGGACAAGAATTATGGGCAGAGGCAGTGGGTACAATATGTTACCTGGTCAATCTATCACCTTCATCAGCGTTGGATGATAAAACTCCACACGAGGTATGGTCTAGAAATAAACCCTCTCTTCAACATCTTAGAGTGTTTGGTTGTGATGCTTATGTACATGTTACAAAGGAAAATATAAGTAAGTTGGATAAAAAGGATGAAAAGTGTATCTTTATTGGTTATAAAGATGGTGTGAAAGGTTATAAGCTTTGGAACCCAGAAACCAAGAAAAATGTTTACAGTCGAGATGTTGTTTTCAAAGAGGTAAAAGATGTGTCCAAATAGGAATTCCTACCAACGCAAGACGAACTTGAGAAAATAGATCTTGAGTTTGATGATGCAAAATATGAATCATCTGAAGAAGAGGAAGCAGAAGAAGAAGAAGAAGAAGAAGAAGAAGAAGAACCTCATAAACTAGTATTGAGGAAATCAGTGAGAGATAGAAGGAAACCAGAAAGGTATAGTCCATTTGATTTTCATTCCAATTTTGCTTTATCTATTACTGATGATGATCCCATAACTGTCAGGGAAGTAGTGAATTCAGAGGATAGTAAACTCTGGAAGAAGGCCATGGTTGAAGAAATGGATGCCTTGGATAAGAATGAGGCATGGGATATAGTTGAGTTTCCAGCTGGAAGAAAATCTGTTGGTATCAAATGGTTTTTTAAGAAGAAGTTTAATGCACAAGGAAAAGTGGAGAAATACAAAGCTCGGTTAGTAGAAAAAGTTTATTCCCAGGTAAAGGGAATTGACTTTGGTGAGATTTTTTCTCCTGTTGCTAAGTTAACTTCTATTAGATTTTTTTATCTATTGTTGTTGCTTTTGATCTTGAAGTGGAACAGATGGATGTGAAGACAACATTCCTACATGGGGATCTGGAAGAAGAAATCTACATGAAGCAGCCAGAAGGATTTGTAGTGAAGGGAAAGAAAGAGTTGGTTTGTAAGCTAAAGAAGTCATTATATGGTCTGAAGCAATCACCTAGGATGTAGTACCAAAAGTTTGACACATACATCCTTGGATTGGGAATTGTAAGAAGCAGGGTTGATCACTGTGTATATTCCAACAAGGTTGGTAATCACTTCATTTATGTAGTGTTGTATGTTGATGACATGTTGTTAGTAGGAAATAACATGGATGTTATCAAGGAGGTGAAATCACAACTATCCTCCAATTTTGACATGAAGGATCTCGGTGTTGCTACCTTCATTCTAGGAATGGAGATTAAAAGAGATCGTGAAAATAGGAAACTCTGGTTGAATTAGAGAAAATATGTTGAGATGATATTGTATAGGTTTAATATGCATGGAAGTAGTGCGTCATATGCATCGTCATTGCATCATTTGCATCAAGCTAGTGTTTCATTAATAAATATATAACACTACGTTAGAGTCAATGTAGCATCGTGATATTGTATTCGATAACAAAAATTATGTGTTTTGAATTTTGAATTTTTTGTTATATTTGCACACAACTATCTTTTTATCAAATCCATGTATATTATAGTAGGGGATAATACATGCATTTCTATGGAAATATCATCTTAACACTATTTTCGGTCATTCTCAAGTCTTGAAAAAAATTGAATTTTTTGAAAGGAAGCCTTCTAAATGTTCATTTTTAGGAAAGTGATCATTTGAAATCAAATTAACAAGTTCTCATAGTGGTGAGACTTACATCAAATAAATTCAACTCATGTTTTCATATTATATAGTTGAAATAATTTATTTCTCATGTGTGGATGAAGCATTGTGTATTTGTCTAGTTGCTTTCGAAGTGATGTTTCATGATTTTGTCGAGTCACCTAAGCGATATTTGAATGTTGATCATTGGATCCATAAGAAAAAACCAAACATTGAGCCCTGCTATACTATTTTTACATAAATATATTGCTTGATTTAGCTACAATACTTGGCATGGGTGATCACAAGCCGATTGTAGACATATTGATATGGCAAAGGCTTCTCTACACGAATTGTTATCTATGACTTTGAATGGATTAGAGTATTGCAATATGACTAGGAAACATATGTTAAACTACTTTGAGTTAGCTGTATCACCATTTGTTAAAAATACATGTAGGTATGCTATTTTGAAAGAGTTTAATGCTAATGTTCAAGGTGTAAAATCTAAATTGGATGAAAAGGGTATTAGTTTGGCTTGTTTTACCTTGTTGTGGATAGTGGATGTTATTAAATGATATGATAGAAAATTGTTTGAAACAATGCTCAAAGTATTTCACGAAGATACAAATCTTCATAATTCAAGAGCTATTCATATAGTAAACATTTCCAACATCATTCAAGAAATTATTGTCGTATTTACACATGCTTCCAATTCCATTCTTCCATGGAGTTTCAACTGATCATTGACAAGAGTGTAGTTTGTAGAGCTTGATGGGAAGAACTATAAGGTCAGTATGAAGAAAAAAAACCACTATTTAAGATATTTCTAAATACCTAGTGTTGTGATATACCATCTAGCCTAGATTCATACTAAATAATTCTTTCCTATAAGAGTGTAGTCTACATATACTGATGGGATAAATCATGAAAAACAATGTTTTAAAGTGATATATGCCAATGTAAATTTCATTTGCAATGTTGTCTACAAACTAATTTTCACTTCTAGGAATATGTATGAATGTGAGAGATTCAAAATTCCTTGACATAGGTTTTACTTACAAGAACTTTCTAAACAAGTAGGATCATGAACATGGTAAACATTATTCAATTTCAAGAGGATGGACTAAGAATCTAGGAATATGCCAAGGTGTCAGATATGGAGTTGGGTAGCATAAGATAACAATCCAATCACAACAACATACTTTGCTTGGTTATTTGTAGCTGGTCCTAATCATATGTTGCTTGAGTGAAGTAGCATGTGTGAAGGTGAATAAATGGCCCAAGTAGTAGAGGGGAGATACCAAGTCCATCGAATATCACTATTGAAAAAACCGATGTGATGTGCTAGTGAATGATTCATATGGTAAAACAAGAAAACATAAGTGAGCAGGAGCGTAAAAAAACAACAAATGTTCATAAAAAGATTAAAACATATTTGAATTTTTTACAAGCTTAGAATGTGCAAATGACAATGGGTTAGAGTAAGTGGTTACTCAAGGGTAAAATTTCTCAAGTACAACCCATCGATGAGGTCCTTGAAGAGGCCACCCATAGGGTAAGCAAGGACGTATGCTCCTTGAGTGAGGAAATGATTGACGATGAAGGGGCTTTGCCAAAGTGTCTCAAACTTTCTCGAGTGCAGGGAATCATGGGATATATCATAGGCTAGAAAAAGGCCACCCTCATTAAATAAATGAGGGAATATTTGGTGATCAGATGTGGCTTTATAGAGTTTATTGGTTGCTACATTATTATGCAATGAAGAGCATTGATCTTCATCTATTCTCTTTAAGGTGACAAGTTGTTGAGAGGGGTGCTATTCAACAATAGTTAAAATTTCGTTCATAGAGTCAGTATCTCACACTAAATGGGTAAAATTGATTCCACACAATGGATGAGGTGGAAGGGGGTAAATCCCATGGCATTTTTTACTGTGGTTCAGTAGGCCCAAAGTGCAGAGAAAATCATGTGGTGCCAATTGGTTTTGTGATTATTGACTTCCCATTGTAGCATGGTTTTGAGGACTTTGTTGACAACCTCAACTTGGTCATTTTATTGTAGACAATATGGGGATGTGAATTCATGGGTGAAGCCAAGAAGGGAGGAAAACTCTTGAAACACTACATTCTTGAAATTTTTTCCATGATTCGAGACTATCTATTGGGGGAGCCCAAAATGAGTAATGATATGATTGTAGAAGAACTGGGCGACATTGCCTACCATGTTGTTGAACATTTGCATGACCTCGATCCATTTGGTGAATTAATCAATGACCATGATTATGTACTTGTGGTGTTTACTGAATGGGGGATTGTACATAATAAAGTTGATGCCCCACTTGCAAAAGGAATTGACAGTAATGACAAGGTGCAAGGAATCTAGTGGAGCTTGGTTTTTGTCAGTAAAATCCTGACACTTTATACATTATTTGACTATCTAAATGCAGTCGTGGAAGAGGGTAGGCCAAGAATAACCGACACCAACTACTTTTTGGTCAGTGGAAATTCCTAACAAATGACCATCTCATGCACTACTATGACAATCAATCAGGATCCATTTGGCCTCCTTGAGTGTGAGTCATCGAACCATGATAGTGTCCACTCTCCATCAGAATAGAGTGTCCCCTATGAGGAGATACTAGGTGGCTTGGTGGTGGATATGAATATCATCCCGAGAGAGATGTGGACCAAACTTCTGAGTGTGTAAGTAGGTGAGGATATCTTCGTACCATGGGTCATTGGATTATATCATGAACATGTTCATCTGGGAAGTTGTTGTTCATTGTTGGGCCCTTCGTGTCAAACGATAAGTTAGTGATGAACACAACAAGAATGAACACATCCTTACTCTTAGGAGTATTAAACCATAGATTTAATTCTTGGAGAATTACGATCTACTGGGTCAATTTTCCATTGATCTATCGCCGACTGAGTAACTGTTGCATGGGGTTGGAATTTACTATGACTTTGGTGGTACGAAAAAAATAAAATGACACAATTTTGACTCTAATAGTTTAATACTTATTTCATAAAAGTTTTCTATAAATATTCAAAAATATGAGTTAAAAATCAATAGGGGAAAGGAAAACAATGTCAAAATTCATCTTAAGAACCAATCACATGTTTCCAAGTGTCGACTTTATGCAAATGAAATTATTGCACATGTTAAAACTACATTTAAAACAACAAAAAGTAAAATTGATTGTATGCTTGATCAAATGATGGATGATAGATGATGATCAATGACTACATTCTTTAAGAGACTTTGAGTAGGAGGAATTTTAATCTAATCTCAACATCTTGTAATTGGAAACCACTCACCCTCCATGTGTTTTCTTGTTATTGGTTACAAGAATTTAAGTTTTTGTTTCAAAACCATTTTTCAAAATCTCGTAAACCATTTTCGTTTTTGCGGTTTAAACACTTTCCACCTTGTCATCAATCTGGACAGTGAGAAAAATTTATTACATTGATGCATAAACATTAATAAACAAATTACACAATGAAAAGTGGCTGCTCCAAGCACATGACAAGAGACAAGAGTAAGTTTGAATTCCTAACTAAAGAAAAATGTGGTGTTACTTTTGGAAACAATGCTCCAACTAGAATTAGAAGAAAATGAACTTTTGTGCTAGGTGAAGATAAGAAGGGAAAGACCAAAGAACAAAATGTGTTGTATGTAGATGGTCTAAAACATAACTTTTTGAATGTGAGTCAAATGTGTGACCAAGGACACAATGTTCTCTTTCATTCAAAAGGTTGTAAAGTAATGGGTGCGAATACATGCAACAATGTTGTTAAGGCAGTTAGAACTTCAAGAAATCTGTATGTTCTAGAAGAAGGCAAAGAAAAATGTTGCATGGGTAAAAATGATGAGCGCTGGATTTGGCACAAAAAACTAGGCCATCTTGGTTTTAGTCATCTTGCTGTGAGAGATATGCCCAAAATTTGAAAACCTGAGAATACTGTCTGTAAGTCATGTCAGTTTGGAAAATAATCAAGAGTTCAATTCAAGGAAAGAAAACACTCCACCACTCGACCTCTTGAGTTGATTCATACACATCTTTGTGGCCCCACTAGTACACAATCACCTTGAGGTGAAATATATTTCATTTTGTTGATTGATGACTATACCATAATGACTTGGGTTGGATTGTTGAAGCATAAATTTGAGTCCTTTGAAAAATTCAAAATCTTCAAAGCACAGGTCAAAATTGAAATGGATTCAACAATAAAGTACATAATATCAGACAACGGAGGATAATTCACATATTATTAATTCAACAATTATTTTGAAACACATGGGATCAAGAGACAATTTTCTATTTCCAGAACCTCGCAGTAGAATGGAGTAGTAGAAGGGATGAACAAAATAGTTCAAGAAATGTCTAGGGCCATGCTTGATGAATGAGAAGTTCCTAAAAACTTTTGGGGAGAAGCCGTTCAAACCACTATTAAAATTCTCAATAAAGAACACAAGAGTAAACAATGATAAAACCCTTTATGAGCTATTGCATGGAAGACCAACATCAATAAAACACTTCAATTTTTTTTCGAAGCAAATTCTACATTAAGAGAAATGAAGAAAACTTAGGTAAGTTTGATTCTAGAGATGATGAAGTTATCTTGTTAGGATACTCCTCCAGAAGTAAAGGATACAAGTGCTACAACAAAAGACTTCACAAAATAGTTGAAAGTATAGATGTAAAGGTAGATGAGAAACCACTTCATCCAGAGAGACACCAACGCCATGATAATTCATATGATGAACCAATCAGAAATGAACCACAAGGAGATAATGCACGAGTATTAGGAATAAGAGGAATCCAAGGAAGAATAGAGAATGGAGACATCACAACCAAATATCCCATGAAGGTATCTTAAAAAAAATCATCCAGAAAGTCAGATTCTTGGAAACAAGGAAACAAGTGTACAAACTAGAAGAAAACTTAGAGAAACATTTGGTTCTGCAAATTTTGCACTTCTATCCATGAGTGAACCACAAAATTTTATGCACGCAAGTCAGGATGACCATGGGGTCAAATCCATGAATGAAGAAATGGACAAAATAGAGAAAAACAAGACTTGGGATGTTGTCCCAAGACCAAATGACAATAATGTAATTGACACTAAATGGGTATACAAAAACAGGTTAAATGAAGATGGACAGATAGTAAAAAACAAGGCCATATTGGTATGCAAAGGGTATGTTCAAATCGAAGAAGTGGACTTTGAAGAAAAATTTTCCCCTATTGCAAGAATTGAAGTTATTAGAATGGTTTTGACTTTTGCATGCTATAGAAAATTCAAAGTCTACTAGATGGATGTCAAATCAACATTTTTGAATGGTGACCTTGTGATCTTGAGGAAGAAGTTTATGTGGAGAAACCAAAAGGTTTTCTACTAAATGAAAAAAATGATTATGTATGCTGATTAAAGAAATACCTGTATGGGATAAAACATGCTCCAAGATCTTGGTATTACACAGACTCGACAAGTATCTACACCAACAATGTTTTAAAAATGGAATAACTGATAGCAACTTATACATCAAGGATGAAGGTAATGATCTGTTAATTATTGTAGTATATGTTGATGATATTATTTTTGGTAGTAACATTGAACTAATGAGTAAGAAGTTTGTAGCTGCAACACAACAAGAGTTTGAGATGCCCATGTTAGGGGAAATATCCTTCTTTCTTGATCTATAGATTCAACAATCAGAAAGAGGAATTTTCATTTCTCAAAGTAAATATCTCAAGGAAATCTTGAAGAAGTTTGACATGGAAAACTGTGTACCATCTAATTGCAAACTCAACAAAGATGACAATGCTCCAGAAATAGATCAAACCATGTACATGTCTATGATAGGCAACTTACTCTATATGATCACAACTTCAATTCATGACATCATACAAGTAGTTGGTTTGGTAGGAAGATTCCAAGAAAATCCTAAGGAAAATAATGTTCTTGCAGTTAAAAGAATATTTAGATACTTGCAAGGAACTGTTGATTATGGATCGTGGTATCCAAATTACACAAACATTGTTCTCAAAGATTACACTGATGTAGACTGGGCATGAAGTATTGATGATAGAAAAAGCACCAGTAGAGGAACATTTTTCCTTGGTAATTGTTTAGTGTTCTGGCTCAGCAAGAAACAAAATTCTATCTCTCTCTACAACTGAAGATGAATATATAGCCACAACATCCTGTTGTACTCAAGTGTTTTGGATTAAAAAAAATCTCAAGAATATTCAAGTTCCTTGTGAATAACCTGTCTCTATTATGTGTGACAATACTAGTGCTATTGATATCTATAAAAACCCTCTTCAACACTCTAAGACTAAGCATATACCAATCAAATATCATTTTCTCCGAGAACAGGTTCATCATCAGGTGGTCAAATTAGAGTATGTTCCCTCCAAAGAGAATATTGCATATATTTTTACCAATCCATTACCTAGAGAACCCTTTGAGTATATCAAACATAAGTTGGGGATGATATTGTCTTCCTTTCTTCACTAAAGAACACTGTTCACTACTTCAAAATGTTCCCCACTCATTGTTGTATCGAGGAGAAATTTGATTTTTTGGAGATGCACGTAGTTGAAGTTTGCAATGGATATCGATTACATTTTGTTTGAGGATGGTTCTATGCGCACAACAAGGACTGGAGGAAAGAATATCCAAAGAATATTTGTCATCACTGTCAAAGGGAGAGAATAAAAAAAGCCTGATGTTGATGCACATTGAAAGGGGGACTAGCTCAACATAAAGGCCACTGCATGGTCAACCACCTTTCAGAACATAGATGAAAGATATTTTAGTTTCCATCAATGACAAAGGGGGAGTTTGTTGCACATATATTGTCATTGATGTCAAAATGGTCATGGACATGGTCAGTTATAGCACAATAAAATACATAAGAAGTGCACGAAAGGATCAAAGGATGAAAGGATCAATGACGTAGAATAAGATTAATGGCACAAAAAGTATGGCACAATGTATAGTGCACATACAGAGGAAGTTGTGAAAGGATGAAAACATAAATGCCCAGTAATATCGAAGGATGAAAGGATAAATGACACAGAAAATGGTTAATGGTGCAGAAGAAAATCTTCAAGGTTCTTTGAACCAATGCAATGAACGGTGCAATGGAGTGTGCCGAGATGAAACTAGTGTGATGTAATGGAATGCAACATATTGTGTGGAAGATTACGCAGAAGAAACTATGCATGACACCTTGAGATAGTGCAACGAATGACACAATAGAGTGTGACGAAACAAATCCCATATGACAAGTGACATAGTGAAATGCTATGGGATGAATGAAGCGACTGGGTGAGCACATTGTAGGGTAAGTGTGACATGATGAAGACTTATGAATTGAGCTTTGCGATCTTATTCTATCTGTGTAGTAAATGATATATAGATCAAAATGTGAGTCACCGCATCATTCTCAAGGAGTTGCTATGATAAGAATAAGTTATGTTGCTGGAGATGAGATGGAGTTCATTCGTAGGAAGATTTGGTCTGTTTGATTTAGTCAAAGAATGTCCAACTGTAATTGGATTTTGACTTGATCAATATTTGTACACAATATAACTGTCATGCATCCACATATTTTATTTAGACATAAGTGTAATTGACATGAGTTTGATCTGGTCAAAATATGCCCATAATGTAACTGTCATGCGTCCACATACTTTATTTATACAGAAGTGTACTTGACAAGAGTTTGATATGGTCAAAATATGTCCACGATGTAACTGTTATGCATCCACATATAGGAAGGGGAACTCAGGAAAAAACATTATAAATAAGGATGTTCTATGTTTGAGTTAAACGTGGATGAAAATAGAAAAAAAAGGATCTGTAATTATTAAACGAAACTGAACTGGAGACATATCAGATTAATTTTTATAGAGAAAGGTCCAATTCTGCAAGAATATTTTTAAACTGAATTCAGGGTGGTAGGGTGGTGCTAGGGTGGGTTGAAGCCCACTGAGGATTGGTTTCCTCATTATTTGCAACAGGTTGGTGCATGAGAGGATTGGAGTCCTCATTATATTCGATAGGTTGGTGCCTGAGAGGATTGGTGTCCTCATTATCTGTGACAGGTTGGTGTTCTCATTTTTTGTGACAAGTTGGTGCTTGAGAGGATTAGTATCCTCTTCTATGATATGTGGGTGCCTTTCAAGGTGAATAATTGTAAATTATAAGTTGGTTCTTGCAGAAGAACATAAAGAAAGATGTTCATTGGTTTTCTCCCACATTGGGTTTCCATGTAAAAATTATGGTATAATGTGTTTTCTGTGTTGTGTTTAGAGTTTTGCATATATTATTGATTAATTAATAACTTATAAATAACCTTAATTTGTTGAAAGGAAATAAAAGTGAAAAATATGATACAATACTGATTCACCCCCCTCTCAGTATTGTTGTAAGTTATAACACCAACAAGATTTTTAGAAACCTTCTAGGACACCTAACTGTCGAGTTCATAAGAATCATCCACCAGAACAAATCATTGGAAATAGAAGTTCCAGAGTAGAAACAAGAAGAAGAATGAAATAATAGATGCTTGAACAAGGATATTTTTCATTACTGTCCATAGTATTGGACCTAGTATTATGGGGTTGACAATGATGACAAAAAGGACCAATATGGTCAATGTTGGGCATGAAGTTGGTATTGGAATTGATACAAAAGGATCAAGCAGATATCAAGAAGTCTGGTATAAACATCTTAGCAAGAAGTTGAAAAATTTGAAGTCAAAGAAAAAGGTCGAAGTTGAAGAAGTTGAAAAAGTCGAAGGTCAAAGTCAAAGGAATTAGAGGTCAAAGAAGTCAAAGGTAAAATTTGGATAAGTAGAAGAAGTCGAAACCAAAGCAATTCGGGTCGATTTAAAATCAAATTACTCAAGTTGGTTTTTCTCTAAGTCAAATCGGTCCAAGTAGAAGTAAAGTAAATTATCCCGAAGAAGGAAAGCATAGACGCTTGAACACAAATATTTTTCATTACTTTCCACAGTGTTGGACCTAGTATTATGGGGTTGGAATTGATGACAAAGAGGACCAATATGGTCAATGTTGGGCATGGAGTTGGTATTGGAATTGATACAGAAAGGATCAAGTAGATATCAAGAAGTCTGATATAAACATCTCAACAAGAAGTTGAAAAAGTTGAAGTTGAAGAAAAAGGTCAAAGTTGAAGAAGTTGAAAAATTCGAAGGTCGAAGTCAATGAAATCGGAGGTCGAAGAAGTCAAAGGTCAAATTAATATAAGTAGAATAAGTTGAAACCGAAGCAAGTCAGGTTGATCTAAAATCAAATTACTCAAGTCGGTTTTTCTCTAAGTCTAGTCGGTTTGAGTAGAAGTAAAGTAAATTACCCCAAAGTTTGACGTCGAAATAAAATTGAGTTGGGAAATAAAATTTGACCAAATCAAGTCGGGACGACTAAAGTCAAATCTCTCAAGTTGAAATTTTGCTTCGTTGAGTCGACCAAAAAGATGTGTGTCGGTCGAATGAGGAAAAAAAAGGGTGGGACCAAGTCGAATCTTTAGTGACTAGCAACTGAGAGGGAACCGATTTTAATATCCACCATCAATTAAAATGTTTACAAGTTGAGTTTAAATAGTCACCAACAAATGATATATATGGAGGTTGATTTAGACATTCACTAAAAAGTAAAATGTACTGAAATCGATCTGACATCCGATGACGAAAGGAAAATTTGGGCAAGTTTCCTTCAAAGAACTGCCTGTACCTGCCACCTCAAACCGGTTTCGGGGAAATCAAATGAGTGTCAGCTAACTGGGGATGTTCTGCACAAAACCCATATCGTAGAATTTTAAAATTCATTTCCATCACTCCATAATCATCATACGAAAATCATTGGATAATTTGGTATACGAAAATCAATTGATAAAAGTTATCATTTGTATTAATTAAATGAAGGGGTGCAATGTTTCATTATCAAAATACACATTGTTTCAAAACACGCCCCTTTAGAAGTCTATATAAATGAAAATATATGAAGGAAAGAAGATGTTTCTATGGGTTTCATTTGAAGATCAAAATGAAGAGAAGAGTCTAAGGAACTAAAGAGAAGATATTTATGTAACGGGGGTGGAAGGGTGGAGAAAGGAAGGACTAATGTCCTTTGCTAATTAAAGTTTGAATATAGGAATATGGTTCTTCCTAGAGTTTGTTCACTAAACAAGGGAGTTGGTGCTTCCTAGGGTTGGTTCCCTAAACAAAGGAAATGGTGCTTCCTAGTGTTGGTGCCCTAAAACAAGGGAGTTGGTGCTTCCTAAGGTTGGTTCCCTAAAACAAGGGAGTTGGTGCTTCCTAGGGTTGATTCCCTAAACAAGGATATTGATTTCTCCCAATCATCATTGTAGCTTGTATTATTGTATTGATTTTACATTCAAGTTTACTGTTGTTGATGAATTGTTGTTAATAAGTTAAAATTATTAAAATTTTAAATAATTAACCAATACTGATTCACCCCCCCTCTTAGTATTGACCAAGTTTCCAATAATTGGTATCAAAGGGGGTATCTTCTGCACATCCTAACAACTGGAAGGTATATTTAGAAGCAATGGATCAACAAGAGGGAATGTCTTCCAACAAATTACCTATGTTCAAAGGGAATGACTATGCATTATGGAGTGTGAGAATGAAAAGTTATCTCATGGCCCTTGGATGTGATGTTTGGCAAGTTGTTTAAAGTGGTTATACTACACCATCAACCCCACCTACTGATACTACTGCAAATAAGCTATGCAATGAAAATTCAAGAGCAGTCAATGCTATTCTAGGAGGATTAACCAATCCTATATTTGTAAAGGTAATGCACTGTAAGTCAACAAAAGAGACCCGGGACAAATTGAAGGTCATATTTGAAGGATACATCAAAGTCAAGGTGGCCAAACTGAAAATCTATAGAACTCATTTTGAAAACTTGAAAATGAAGGAGGAAGAAAACATAGTTGAATATCTCCAAAGAGTTGATGAAATTGTCAATTCAATCAGAGCATTAGGAGAAGAACTCAAAGACAAACTAATTGTCCAAAAGATCTTGAGATCATTACCTATGAGGAATGATGCCAAAATTTCTACCCTTGAAGACATACCAGATCTTGATAAGCTCACAGTGGATGAACCACGTGGGATCCTCACAGGATATGAGATGAAAACAAGACAAGAAAAACCAAAAGAAGGAGAAACAACCTTTAAGGCATCAAAATCAAGGAAGAAGCAGGAGCATGTACCTAATTAATATTTATCATAGATATACGATGAACAAGTATCTAAATTTATGAATAAAATCAAGAAAGGGACCGATAAATACAAGGGGAAGTTTCCTCTGATATGCTTCAAGTGTGAAAAATTTGGACACTTTGCTAACAAATGTCCATATCCCAAGCAGGAGGATAGTGATGATGAAGAAATTCATAATCATAAAGAACATAAGAAGGGTAAGACAAGGAAAATAAATAAATACTAAAAACAAAAGAAGAATCTCTACACCAAAGAGGACAACATCTTTTCTGAAGAAAGTGAAGATGAAGATTCAAAGCTTCTATTTATGGGAATGAACACTCAAAATAATGATGTAGATGATGAAGAAAAATCCGAATTTGGAGGAGAAGTAGACCTAGAAGCATAAATAATTAGTGAATTGGAGGAACTAAGAAAGTATAAAAAGAATAAAAAGCTACTGAGGGCACAACTTCAAGAGTTTGAAGAATCCAATCAATCAAGAGAAATATATGCATCAAGAACCATCAAAGAATTAGAGCAGATCATCAATGATTTGAAGTCCCAACTCCTAGAAGCTAAAATAATTGAAGATGCCATTTTAAAACAATTCAATGATAGAGAACAAGTATGTGAGAATCGAGAAGCTGATATTGAGCTTCTAAAAGGTGAACTTGAGAAAGAAAAGAAGGGATCAAAATTTGAAAATAGTTCAAAGATCTTGGATGAAATTATTAGTAGTCATAGGTCACCAAAAAACAAGACTGGTTTGTGATACACCCAAGACTCAACTTCTACATCAAAATGATCTATCAAAAGACCAATCAGTTACACAAATGCTCTTAAAATCCCCTTAAGAATAGAAGATAATAAGGCAAGGATGATGCCATTGGAGACGTCCCCAAAAAATAGAAATCAACACCCCCTACTAAAGAAAAATATGACAAGAATAATACAATCACTAGAAGAAATCCCTCTAACAGATATCAATATATCTTCCTTGGATATTTCTATTCCTGCAATAATTTTGGACACAAAGTAGTACATTGTAAAGCCTATAGAAGGCACAATCCAAAAAATTTCCAAAGAAGTCAGAAGTTCAATATAGAGAAATGAAACTATAATCTATTCTCTCCATTACAATATTACAATATGGAATGCCTCAAGTGTAATAGCTATGGACATGAATCCAATGAATTTATATTGTCAAAGTATGTCAAAGAGATAAATATTCCCAACAATAAAAAAGTATGGAAGAAAAGACATGTAGAGAAGACAGACTGTAAAGTAGCCGTGTATGCTAAAAACAAAGGATGTCAGTGGTATATAGATAGTGGATGTTATAAACCCATGATTTGAGATCAAAGCAAATATCTCAAGTTAACGAAGAAAGAAAAAGTAAAATTCACCTTTGGAGATAACGTGTCAGCCAAGATACTTGGAAAAGGCACTATTAGCCTAGGGAATAACAAGGACAAAGCAAAAAATGTACTTTTAGTAGAAAATATTAA
>ML783143.1:282083-298730 GCA_009831015.1 Picea engelmannii | reverse complement strand
ATATGTGTGCAATGTGTAAGAATTTATGTGATTATGAATGACATGATTAATGGTTAATGTTTATGTAGTGCTTGAAGGTTAAAATTGTTTAAATAACTCTATACTAATTCACCCCCCCTCTCAATATTCTTGAATATTCTAACAATTAATACTAAACATAATTTAATTTTGATATCCTAGAATAAATGTGATTCTATGCTCAAGAATTCATAGATAAATTTGCAGAAGAATTTGAACTTGAGATTCTACCTCCATGGAATTCATATAGATGGTTTTAGTGTTGAAATATATGAAGAGTTTGTTGATAATGAAATAAGTAATCATGAACAATTCAATGATGTTAGTGGCCTAATCATAGGCATAGTCATTTAGGAAAAGTTATTGATACTTCATGTTACTTTTCACTATCACTCATCTACAAAAATATTTTCCTCCAACATCATATGATTTATTTACATAATTGGATATTGCTACTAGAAGAATGGTAGATTTCAAAATACTAGAAGGGAATGATTGGCAACATATTTCTAAGTTAAGAAATAAGGTTACATTGTTAACATCTATGTCAGAACCAACATCCACATTAGCATTAACATCCACATCAACATTGACACTCAAGAAGAAAAATAAGAACACGTAACTAAATGTGTCCCAACCATTTAAAGCACAAATATATGCGAAATAACGTGTTTTACAAAATATTTGGGCTTCCACTCTTATTTAAATTTGGAAACCATTATGAAAATGGTTGACAAAAAATGAATAAAAGGAAGAAAGATAAAAGAAAGCCGGTATCATTTCTAAAATGAAAAAAAGAACTCGCTTTAGTAGTGGACTTGGTCATTTTCACTTTAGAAGTTTTCTAAGTCCTCCATGTTTTGGTTTTCTTAGAGGATTCATCCCCTGTTTGATCAACACGTACAATTTTTTTTTTCTTTCTTCATTGAAGGTTTTAGACTTTGAAATAATAAATATTTTTGATATTTTCTCTCAAAAGACTTATCTTTGTAATCATTCAAAACTTTAATACAACAATAAGATTTGTAAAATTGTTCAATTGTCAAGTTTGCAATTCATCACTATTAGTATTGTATACTTAAATTTATATTTTTTTTTCAATAACCACAATATTTATTATTGAAGTATGTTGAAATTGAGAAAATTATGAATACAACATAGAAGTTTTCTTGAAAATTTGTCTTTTTCTTTAAATTGAAGAATCAATTCCATCTTACTTATATGTTAATCACTTTTCTATAAAGTATACCTTTCCTATAGAAAACATTCTTCTTAGAAATTCCACAGCAATCGAATGAGCACACAAAACTGCTATCAATCACCTTAACTCATGCACCTCCATGCATTAAGTATCATGTTGCTCAATATTGTAAGAAATTCCATCAACCATTACTGTGCACAACCATGCCAAGTATGGGTCACAAACAATATCAGAGCGGTAAGTTGTGCACTGAATTATCCATCGTTTCAAAATGTAACATTACCAATTCATATGTTTTCCAAAATGTAATGTTATCAATGTATGTCTTTCAAAACTTATACCAATTCTTGGTTTATATGCCAAATATTTTATATAACTTTAACATATAGCACACCATGCCCTATAAAATAACTTATAACCATGCTATACTATATATCAAAATCAATCAAATGTTGAGATGTGAGATATCCATTCTTCACTTGAAACCTTGCAAATGGTTTTGACACATATAACACTTAATGTTTTACAATGAATTCATACCAAGCATATGATGAAAAAAAAAACAATTTTGTCCATGATGCCATATATTTCACAAATTATGACCCATAAAATGATACTCTTTTAAAACTCATTGGATAAACTTCCTAGTGGGACCCCTGCCATACCTTGGCAAAGTGAAATCATGATAGGGATTTAGCCTTGCAACCCTTTGCAGACTCTCGTAGGGTTGGGACAAATATTGGATCAACAAAAGTGAGATACTAGTGAGAGGCATGAACAGTTTGGGTTGATGTTTTGGCACTATTAATATCACCTATGTGTGACAGTTTTCTAGGTGCCAAGGTACCTATAGATTTCGATACAATGTAGACATAGTAAGAATCTAGCTATTGGGAAACTACAAGCCTGCTTGTGAATGGGAGACATGTATCAAAATTGATAGGGGAGGAAGATTGAACTACAAGTATAGGACCAATGGTTATGGAAATATAACAAATGTGCATATAATTATGTGTGTCATACTCTCTAGGAGGTTTAATTTCTTGCTGAGGGATTGCTAGGGAATTGGGTGGGGTAGGGGGTGAAGTCTCTTGTCATCTATGCACTAGAGAAGAAATAGGGGAAGAGGATGGTTCTTTCTCCTTCTGAGAGGATTTAAGTGAGACTTGATGGGTGGCCTCAATACTAGGATCTTTGATTAAAATTAGAGACTCTAAAAGCCAACTAATTTGACCATGCAATATGTTCCATACTCAATAATCATTGGGAAAAGTTAAGTAATTTGGTTATATTGTCTGCAAAGTGCACATGGATAACTATTTCATGAGTTCACTAAGGTTGAAACATGGTAAATAGTGGAAGAACCTAGCTTGGTGATCGATGTAGGTTCTGATGTTGGTTGGTTAGGGGGTGTTGGAGAGTCATTTGATGGACTACAACCAATGTGTCCCAAAACTATGCTAGAATGAGACAATGGTGAGTGTAATGGCAATATGATGAACATATGGTGCAAGGGTGATTCATGTTTAATTTCCTGTTGCACACTGTGGGTGATTCCTTTGTAGGTCCTGTTGAAGTACCGACGGTGGGAGGGGTGGGTTGCAGTGGTGCTACCATTGGTGTTTGGATAAGGCTCCTTAACTTGGGAAGTGTGGGGAATATCTTTATAGGGTGACCTAGGGTGTCACTGAGTGTGCATGGATGAGGTATCCAAGGTGTGGCATGAGTATTTCCCCTTGATTTATCTTCACTCCCCTAGTGTTTTTACTCTTTCCCCCAATTGTGTGACCAATTTATGTTAGTTTTGGGTTGATAGGAGTTTGGTCTGGTTCTACAAAAATTTGAGGTGAGATGTAGGAATTGGTACCATAGATGGAGGCTTGAGGTACCACACAAGTTTCCCCAACGCAAGGTTAGAGAGAGTGAGTGTGGTGATCATTTGATAGAATGTAACTCTTGGTGGTGGGTAGAAAAATGGGATCAAGAAAGGGACCGATAAATACAAGGGGAAGTTTCCTCTGATATGCTTCAAGTGTGAAAAATTTGGACACTTTGCTAACAAATGTCCATATCCCAAGCAGGAGGATAGTGATGATGAAGAAATTCATAATCATAAAGAACATAAGAAGGGTAAGACAAGGAAAACAAATAAATACTAAAAACAAAAGAAGAATATCTACACCAAAGAGGACAACATCTCTTCTGAAGAAAGTGAAGATGAAGATTCAAAGCTTCTATTTATGAGAATGAACACTCAAAATAATGATGTAGGTGATGAAGAAAAATACGAATTTGGAGGAGAAGTAGACCTAGAAGCATAACTAATTAGCGAATTGGAGGAACTAAGAAAGTATAAAAAGAATAAAAGGCTACTGAGGGCACAACTTCAAGAGTTTGAAGAATCAAATCAATCAAGAGAAATATATGCATCAAGAACCATCAAAGAATTAGAGCAGATCATCAATGATTTGAAGTCCCAACTCCTAGAAGCTAAAATAATTGAAGATGTCATTTTAAAACAATTCAATGATAGAGAACAAGTATGTGAGAATCGAGAAGCTGATATTGAGCTTCTAAAAGGTGAACTTGAGAAAGAAAATAATGGATCAAAATTTGAAAATAGTTCAAAGATCTTGGATGAAATTATCAGTAGTCATAGGTCACCAAAAAACAAGACTGGTTTGGGATACACCCAAGACTCAACTTCTACATCAAAAGGATCTATCAAAAGACCAATCAGTTACACAAATGCTCTTAAAAGCCCCTTAAGAATAGAAGATAATAAGGCAAGGATGATGCCATTGGAGACGTCCCCAAAAAATAGAAATCAACACCCCCTACTAAAGAAAAATATGACAAGAATAATACAATCACCAGAAGAAATCCCTCTAACAGATATCAATATATCTTCCTTGGATATTTCTATTCCTGCAATAATTTTGGACACAAAGTAGTACATTGTAAAGCCTATAGAAGGCACAATCCAAAAAATTTCCAAAGAAGTCAGAAGTTCAATATAGAGAAAAGAAACTATAATCTATTCTCTCCATTACAATATTACAATATGGAATGCCTCAAGTGTAATAACTATGGACATGAATCCAATGAATGTATATTGTCAAAGTATGTCAAAGAGATAAATATTCCCAACAATAAAAAAGTATGGAAGAAAAAACAAGTAGAGAAAACAGACTGTAAAGTAGCCCTGTATGCTAAAAACAAAGGATGTCAGTGGTATATAGATAGTGGATGTTATAAACCCATGATTTGAGATCAAAGCAAATATCTCAAATTAACGAAGAAAGAAAAAGTAAAATTCACCTTTGGAGATAACGTGTCAGCCAAGATACTTGGAAAAGGCACTATTAGCCTAGAGAATAACAAGGACAAAGCAAAAAATGTACTTTTAGTAGAAAATATTAAGCCTAATATCCTCAGTGTAAGTCAAACATGTGATCAAGGTCACATACTTACCTTTGATTCTTAGAAATGTGAGATCAGAATAGAAGATACATGGAAGCTAGTGGAAGTTGCACCAAGAACATCCAACAATGTGTGCATCCTTGACATAGAAGGAGAAAAAAAATTTCGTTTAGGTCAAGAAGATGAAAGTTAGCTATGGAATAGAAGGTTGGGGCTTATAAGATTTAAAAGTTAATCAAAGCCAATAATAAGGAGGCAATAAAGGATCTGCCAAAGATTATAAAGCCTTCAAATCCTATTTGTAAACACTGTCAAATAAGGAAGCAGACAAAATTCTAGTTCAAGACAAAAGAGCATTTTTAATCAAGACCATTGGAGCTTCTTCACACTGACCTATGTGGTCCTTCTATAACCAAAAGAATACATGGAAAACATTACTTTATGTTGGTCATTGATGACTACACAATAATGACATGGGTATACTTTCTAAAGGATAAATCATAAGCCTTTGAAAAATTTAAGTCATACAAATCCTTTGTAGAAAATGAAACAAATCTCAAAATCAAATGCCTGAGATCAGACAATGGAGGAGAATTCACCTCTAAAGAGTTCATTAAGGTTTTTGAAGATCATGGAATCAAAAGAAAATTTTGATCTCCCAGGACTGCTCAATAGAATGGAGTGATTGAAAGTAAGAATAGAATTATCCAAGAAGCTGCAAGAACCATGCAGAATGAAGCCAAACTTCCAGATAAGTTTTGGAGAGATGACGTATACACAACATTTCACATACTCAATTGAGCACAATTGAGACCTAACCATGACAAAACGCCTTATGAACTATGGTTTGGTATGACAACATCAGTTAAACACTTCAAAGTCTTTGGAAGTGAGTGTTACATAAAAAATGATGAGGATAATCTAGGGAAATTTGACCCAAGATCAGATGAAGGCATATTTCTAGAATATTCACCTAACAAAAAGGCTTACAGATGATATAACCTAAGAATACATAAAATGGTGGAAAGTGCCAATGTAAAGATATATGATCTAAAGTTAAGACAAGTCATACCCCAAAAGATATCAACATATGATGATAAAAGTGATGGAGAATATCAAAATGGAGAAGTTGATGAAGAACCTCAAGAAAATGAAACCCACACTGATGATGAAGATGACCAAGAAACACCCTTGCCAAAAGGCCCATCAAAAAGGGTTTAAAAGAATCATCCTGAAATTCACATTATTGGAGATAAAAATGGAGTGGAAACAAGAAGGAAACTCACATTTGACTCAGAACAAGCAATGTTATCCATGATAGAACCTAAGTCATTTAAATAAGCCAGCAAAAGTAAATATTGGATAAAATCAATGGATGAATAACTGGACCAAATAGAGAAGAAATAGAAATGGGAACTAGTTCCAAGACCCAAGGACAAGAATGTGGTAGTAACTAAGTGGAAATTAAAGAACAAACTCAATGAAAATGGGCAGATCATAAAGAACAAAGCTAGATTAGTATGCAAGGGATATGCCCAAGTGGAAGGTATTGATTTTGAAGATACTTTTTCTCCAGTAGAAAGACTTGAGGCCATCAGAATGTTCTTGGCATTTGCATGCTTCATAAATTTCAAAATCTATTAGATGGATGTCAAGTGAGCATTCCTTAATGGAACACTAGAAGAAGAATTATATGTTGAGAAACTAGAAGGATTCATGTTAACAGAAAATCAAGACTATGTGTGCAAGATAAAAAAGGCCCTATATGGTCTTAAACAAGCCCCCATAGTATGGTTCTCAAGGATTGATCAATACTTGCAAAAACAAGGATATAAGAGAGGGACTACTGAAAACAACTTATATATCAAAATTGAGGATCAAAACATGATTATTGTGGTGGTGTATGTAGATGACATCATATTTGGAAGTAATCTTACTATACTAAGAAGAAAGTTTGCAACCAAAATGCAAGAATAATTTGAAATGCCTATGCCAGGAGAATTGTCCTTCTTCCTAGGTTTACAAGTAACTCAAACAAAAAAAGAAATATTCATTTCTCAAGAAAAATATATTAAGAAAATGATAAAGAAATTCCAAATGGAAGACAGTAAACCTATGAGTACTCCCATGTCCACCGAATGTAAACTAAGCCTAGAAGATGACTCACCAAAAGTGGAACAAACTATGTACAAATCAATGGTATCCAAAAGAAAAAGACTTCACTCTATCTGCATAAATTGATGTAGATTGGGATGGTAGTATCGATGATAGGAAAAGCTCCAGTGGAGGAGAATTTTTTCTAGGATAATGCCTGGTAGCATGGCTAAGTAAGAAAAACACATCCACATCATTGTCTACAATAGAGACAAAATACATTGCTACTACATCTTGCTGCACATAAGTTCTATGGATGAATAAAACATTAGAAGATTTACAAGTAAGATATGATCATCCCATTACTATTAACTATGATAACACTAGTGCCATAAACATATCTAAAAATCCTGTAATGCATTCTAAAACCAAACACATCCCAATCAAATATCTTTTCTTAAAAGATAAAGTTACTCAAAAGGTGGTGAAATTAGAATATGTAGACAGAAAAGAACAAATAACAAAGATCTTTACAAAACCTCTACCAAGAAGCACATTTGAAAATCTTAGGCATAAATTAGGAGTAATTCCCATACCTCATTAAAAATAAAAAAGTTTCATCAGAAGAAATAAACACATGGACAGAGGGAACATCACTTCATAGGGAGCATCGCCTCAGGGGAAGCGGAGAAATATCTCTTCTGTCATTGCCATCGAAGGGAGAGGATAACCAGTAAAAACCTGATTAAAAATAGAGAGTCTTACTTTTTTGCCATCAATGCCAAAGGGGGAGAATGTTGGGCATAGTATTATGGGGTTGGAATTGATGATAAAGAGGACCAATATGGTCAATGTTGGGCATGGAGTTGGTATTCAAATTGATTAGAAAATGATCAAGAAGATATCAAGAAGTCTAGTATAAACATCTCAGCAAGAAGTTGAAAAAGTTAAAGGTCGAAGTCAAAGAAATCGGAGGTCAAAATCAAAGAGGTTGAAGGAGTCGAAGGTCTAAGTCGGATAAGTAGAAGAAGTTGAAACCGAAGCAATTCGGGTCGATCTAAAATCGAATACCCTAGTCGGTTTTTCTCCAAGTCAAGTTGGTATGAGTAGAAGTAAAGTAAATTACCCCGAAGGTCGACATCGAAAGAAAATTGTGTCGAGAAACACAAGTCGTCCAAAGCAAGTCGAGGTGACCAAATTCAAATCTCTCAAGTCAAAATTTATCCTCATTGAGTCGACCAAAAATATGTGTGTCAGTCGAATGAGGAAGCAAATATGAAAAAAAAGGGTGAGACCAAGTCAAATCTTTAGTGACTAACAGCTGAGAGGGAACTGATTTTAATATCCACCATCAAGTAAAATGTTTACAAGTTGAGTTTAAATAGTCACCATCAAAGGATATATATGGAGGTTGATTTATACATTCATGAGAAAGTAAAATGTAGTGAAGTTAATCTGGAATCCGATGACGAAAGGAAAATCTAGGCAATTTTACTTCAAAGAACCGCCTGCACCTGCCACCTCACATAGTTTCTAAGGAAACCACTTGGGGGTCAACTAGTTGGGGATGTTATGCACAAACTCCATGTTGTATAATTTTAAAATTCGTTTTCATCACTCTAGAATCGTCATATGAAAATCACTAGCTAATTTGGTGTACGAAAAGAAATTAATAAAATTTATCATTTTTATTATTTAAATGAAGGGTTGCAATGTTTAATTATCAAAAGACACATTGGTTCAAATAACACCCTTTAGAAGTCTGTATAAATGAAAATATATGAAGGAAATAATATGTCTCTATGGGTTTCATTTGAAGGTCAAAAGGAAGAGAAGAGTCCAAGGAAGTAAAGATAAGACATTTATGTAACGAGGGTGGAAGGGTATAGCAAGGACAGGCTAATGTCCTTTACTGATTAAAGTTTGAACATAGGAAGTTGGTGCTTCCTAGGGTTGGTTCCCTAAACAAGGGAGTTGGTGCTTCCTAGGGTTGGTTCCCTAAACAAAGGAGTTGGTGCTTCCTAGGGTTGGTGCCATAAAACAAGGGAGTTGGTGCTTCCTAGGGTGGAAGCCTTGAACAATGATATTGTTGTCTCCCAATAATCATTGTAACTAGTATTATTGTATTGATTTTATATTCAAGTTTATTGTTGTTGATCAATTGTTGTTAATAAGTTAAAATTTTTAAAATTTWAAATAATTAACCAATAYTGATTCACCCCCCCTCTCAGTATTGACCAAGTTTCCAACACACAGTTGAACCAAGTAACTTTGAGGAAGCTAGAAATGATGAACATTGGATCAAGGCTATGGAAGAAGAACTAAATCAAATAGAGAAGAATGATTCATTGGAACTAGTGCCAGGACCAAAGGACAAAAATGTGATTGGGACAAAATGGGTCTTCAGAAACAAGCTAAGCGGAGATGGATAGGTAACCAAAAACAAACAAAGACTAGTGTGTAAATGATATGATTAGGTTGAAGGAATATATTTTGAAGAAACATTTGCTCCCGTGGCCAGAATGGAAGCAATCAAAATGTTCTTGGCTTATTCATTCTGCAAAGGGATTAAAGTGTATCGGATGGATGTAAAATCAAATTTTCTAAATGGAGAATTAGAATAAGAAGTATACATAGAACAACCATAAGGGTTTCTACTATTAGTAAAAGGAAGTCTATGTTTGGAGATTGAAGAAATATATATATGGACTTAAGAAATATCCAAGATCTTGGTACTCAATATTGGATATGTACTTACAACAACAAAAATTCAGAAGGGGAAATGCATATAGTAACCTCTACATAAAAGTGGATCAAGACAATATGATTATTATTGAAGTGTATGTTGATGACATCGTATTTGGAAATGATAATGATACATTGAGTCATAATTTTACCAATGATATGCATAAAGAATTTGAAATGTCCCTATTTAGGGAGTTTAATTTATTCTTGGGACTCCAAATATCTCATCTAGATGAAGACATTTTAATTTCCCAAACCAAGTACATAAGGGAAGTGTTAAATAAGTTTAAAACGAAAGACGACAAACATGTGAGTACTCTTATAGTTACTAGTTGCAAGTTGAGAAAATATGATGAGTCTAAAGAAGTGGATCAAAGACTCTGTAGATCAATTATTGGTAGTCTACTTTATGTGACAAATTCAAGAACATAAGTAATGCAAGCAGTTGGATAGGTCGTAATATTCCAAGCGACACCAAAGGAAACCCATGTTTTGGTAGTGAAAAGGATCTTCAAATATCTTTAAGGATTAACATATTTTGGGCTATTGTATCCAAAAGGAAATGAGTTAACTCTAGTTGCCTACACAGATGCAGATTGGGAAAGAAGTATTGATGACGAAAGAAGTACAAGTGGAGCAAATTTCTACTTATGTGACTTCTTAGTATCCAAGTTGAACAAGAAGAAATATTCAATATCCTTATCCACATAAGAAGCATAATATATCACAACAACAACATGTTGTACTCAGATTCTCTGGATGAGCCAAACCCTGCAAGACATACAAGTGAGATATTATGAGCCTATTATGATACTCTATGACAACACTAGTGATACAAACATCTCCAAGAACCTAGTGATGCATTCTAATACCAAACATATTCCTATTAAGTTCCACTTTCCGCAGGAACAAGTCATATAAAAGAATATCAAGTTAGAGTACATCAGGACAAAAGAACATTTTGTAGACATCTTCACAAAGACTCTTCCTAGGGAGACCTTTGAGTATATTCAACAAAAACTTGGAATACATTTTTCTCCAAATTGATTTCCATAATATTTTGCAAGAACAAAAAGGGGAATACTGTCAGGGGGAGTTACCCTTTTCCATTGATGTCAAAGGGGGAGATAAAAACAATAAAACAAGAAGCATGAATACAGGGGGAGTCAACATGAAGAGAAGAGTATAATATAGTCATTGAGATCAGAGCATGAATACATGGGGAGAAAAATTGTTTTACTAATTTTCCATCAATGCCAAAGAGGGATATTGTTGGAAAATTAGTTGTCATTGATATCAACCTTAGAATAATCCCTAAAGAAAATCCCAGAAGCCCCTAAAAGTGGCAATGATGTGTCCACTTGAAGAAGTATTGAAGAGACTTGAAGGAGACATGACATAATCATATATAAATCCAAAGTGGTCCCCTTATTGTGTAGCTTTTAAACATGGCCCTCATGGGATGAGATAAATGTGCTTGTTTCCACATGCTCACTTTGCATTGTACACAAATGGAGAATTGAAAAATCCAAGTGAAGTATCCCCTAAAGCCAAGAGAAGAATCCCCTAAATTCAAGTGAATAATCCCCTAAATATAAGAGAAGAATCCCCTAAAGTAAAGTAAATAATCCCCTAAGGTCAACCATCCTTAAAGAAGAGGTGTGACCCAAGAGTTGCGGCCCTTGGTCACAAACCCCCATGTGGAGAAGACTCATATAAATAATATGAGCCTCTTTTCATATTTGGATCACACCAATTCAACCTATCCAAGGAAGAGGAGCGAATTTCCAAGTTAAGATGAAGTGAAGAAGCGAGAAATTCTAAGGGAATATGAAGTCTTGTGATGATTCGTTTTAGGGTTTTCTTTGAAGGTCATCTTATCATTTTCGATATAATTTTTTTCTAGAACAATTCAGATAGAGAAAATTGGAGGTGTTTCATAAGAGGTAACAAAGAATTTTTTGTACGAATGTTTGGTCTTGACTCATTACAGGTTTGGAGTTATACTCAATGGAAGTTGAGGTTCTTTAAACTAGGGCTTTCTTCTTCAAAACGCGTCATCTTTTTTTTGCTATAATTTTTTTTGAGGGATGAGTCAAGAAGAAAAACTGGGAGGAATTTCAGAAAATATATTGAATAATATTGGGTACAAGTTTTATATTCTGATTCATTATAAGTATGGATTTATAGTTGTTGGAAGTTAGGGTTTGTGACTAATCCAGAAACTAGTCCCAAACATGCATTCAATATAAAATGGTTATATATAAAGTTTGGTAAGTCCAATTTTAATTCCACTTGTTGCATTATAAGGAGAATAGATCCTAATATCTAAGGTCCAAGTTTAAGAATCAGAAATGGAAAATTGAGATCGTGGTGAATCTTACAAGTTTGCAGATTTGAGGTACAATTCTAAGTAGTTTTGTATGCATATTTAAGAAGTGATTTTGGGATTGTATCTGAAGGTTGATTTGATAATTTATAATCATTTAAAATATTCCAAGGGTATTGATGTCTCCTTCTAGTAGGTGCTGGAAAACTGAGGGAGTCGATGCTTCCTTCAAGTTGGTGCTTGTAAAATCTTGAAACTACTTAAGAAAAGTTTCCATGGTTTTCTCCAAGTTGGGTTTACACATAAAAATATGTGTGCAATGTGTAAGAATTTATGTGATTATGAATGACATGATTAATGGTTAATGTTTATGTAGTGCTTGAAGGTTAAAATTGTTTAAATAACTCTATACTAATTCACCCCCCCTCTCAATATTCTTGAATATTCTAACTATTAATACTAAACATAATTTAATTTTGATATCCTAGAATAAATGTGATTCTGTGCTCAAGATTCATAGATAAATTTGTAGAAGAATTTGAACTTGAGATTCTACCTCCATGGAATTCATATAGATGGTTTTAGTGTTGAAATATATGAAGAGTTTGTTGATAATGAAATAAGTAATCATGAACAATTCAATGATGTTAGTGGCCTAATCATAGGCATAATCATTTAGGAAAAGTTATTGATACTTCATGTTACTTTTCACTATCACTCATCTACAAAAATATTTTCCTCCAACATCATATGATTTATTTACATAATTGGATATTGCTGCTAAAAGAATGGTAGATTTCAAAATACTAGAAGGAAATGATTGGCAACATATTTCTAAGTTAAGAAATAAGGTTACATTGTTAATATCTATGTCAGAACCAACATCCACATTAACATTAACATCCACATCAACATAGACACTCAAGAAGAAAAATAAGAACACGTAACTAAATATGTCCCAACCATTTAAAACACAAATATATGCGAAATAACGTGTTTTACAAAATATTTGGGCTTCCACTCTTATTTAAAATTGGAAACCATTATGAAAATGGTTGACAAAAAATGAATAAAAGGAAGAAAGATAAATAAAAAGTCGGTATCGTTTCTAAAATGAAAAAAAGAACTCGCTTTAGTAGTGGACTTGGTCATTTTCACTTTAGAAGTTTTTCTATGTCCTGCATGTTTTTGTTTTCTTAGAGGATTCATCCCCTGTTTGATCAACACATACAATTTTTTTTTCTTTCTTCATTGAAGGTTTCAGACTTTGAAATAAGAAATATTTTTCATATTTTCTCTCAAAAGACTTATTTTTGTAACCATTCAAAACTTTAATACAACAATAAGATTTGTAAAATTGTTCACTTGTCAAGTTTGCAATTCATCACTATTAGTATTGTATACTTAAATTTATATTTTTTTTCAATAACCACAATATTTATTATTGAAGTATGTTGAAATTGAGAAAATTATGAATACGACATAGAAGTTTTCTTGAAAATTTGTGTTTTTCTTTAAATTGAAGAATCAATTCCATCTTACTTATATGTTAATCACTTTTCTATAAGTTATACCTTTCCTAGAGAAAACATTCTTCTTAGAAATTCCACAGCAATCGAATGAGCACACAAAACTGCTATCGATCACCTTAAATCATGCACCTCCATGCATTAAGTATCATGTTGCTCAATATTGTAAGAAATTCCATCAACCATTACTGTGCACAATCATGCCAAGTATGGGTCACAAACAATATCAAAGCGGTAAGTTGTGCACTGAATTATCCATCGTTTCAAAATGTAACATTACCAATTCATATGTTTTCCAAAATGTAATGTTATCAATGTATGTCTTTCAAAACTTATACCAATTCTTGGTTTATATGCCAAATATTTTATATAAATTTAGCATATAGCACACCATGCCATATAAAATAACTTATAACCATGCCATACTATATATCAAAATCAATCAAATGTTGAGATGTGAGATATCCATTCTTCACTTGAAACCTTTGAAATGGTTTTGACACATATAACACCCAATGTTTTACAATGAATTCATACCAAGCATATGATGAAAAACACAATAATTTTGTCCATGATGCCATATATTTCACAAATTATGACCCATAAAATGATACTCTTTTAAAACTCATTGGATAAACTTCCTAGTGGGACCCCTGCCATACCTTGGAAAAGTGAAATCATGATAGGGATTTAGCCTTGCAACCCTTTGCAGACTCTCGTAAGGTTGGGACAAATATTGGATCAACAAAAGTGAGATACTGGTGAGAGGCATGAACTATTTGGGTCGATGTTTTGGCACTATTAATATCACCTATGTGTGACAGTTTTCTAGGTGCCAAGGTACCTATGGATGTCGATACTATGTAGACATAGTAAGAATCTAGCTATTGGGAAACTACAATCCTGCTTGTGAATGGGAGACATGTATCAAAATTGATAGGGGAGGAAGATTGAACTAGAAGTATAGGACCAATGGTTATGGAAATATAAAAAATGTGCATATAATTATATGTGTCATACTCTCTAGGAGGTGTAATTTCTTGCTAAGGGATTGCTAGGGAATTGGGTCGGGTAGGGGGTGAAGTCTCTTGTCATCTATGTACTAGAGAAGAAATAGGGGAAGAGGATGGTTCTTTCTCCTTCTGAGAGGATTTAAGTGAGACTTGATGGGTGGCCTCAATACTAGGATCTTTCATTGAAATTAGAGACTCTAAAAGCCAACTAATATTGACCATGCAATATGTTCCATTCTCAATAATCATTGGGAAAAGGTAAGTAAATTGGTTATATTGTCTGCAAAGTGCACATGGATAACTATTTCATGAGTTCACTAAGGTTGACACGTGGTAAATAGTGGAAGAACCTAGCTTGGTGATCGATGGAGGTTGTGATGTTGGTTGGTTAGGGGGTGTTGAAGAGTCATTTGATGGACTGCAACCAATGTGTTCCAAAACTATGCTAGAATGAGACAATGGTGAGTGTAATGGAAATATGATGAACATATGGTGCAAGGGTGATTCATGCGTAATTTCTTGTTGCACACTGTGGGTGATTCCTCTGTAGGTCCTGTTGAAGTACTGACGGTGGGAGGGGTGGGTGGAAGTGGTGCTACCATTGGTGTTTGGATAAGGCTCCTTAACTTGGGAAGTGTGGGGCATAGATTTGTAGGGTGACCTAGGGTGTCACTGAGTGTGCATGGATGAGGTATCCAAGGTGTGGCATGAGTATTTCCCCTTGATTTATCTTCACGCCCCTAGTGTTTTTACTCTTTCCCCCAATTGTGTGACCAATTTATGTTAGTTTTGGGTTGATAGGAGTTTGGTCTGGTTCTACAAAAATTTGAGGTGAGATGTAGGAATTGGTACCATAGATGGAGGCTTGAGGTACCACACAAGTTTCCCCAACACAAGGTTAGAGAGAGTGAGTGTGGTGATCATTTGATAGAATGTAACTCTTGGTGGTGGGTAGAAAAATGGGATCTCGGTGAGGGGGTAGGAAATGGTCAACATGGGAGGTAGTTGGTCATTCCTAAATGACAAATTGACAATAGATGAGGGGGAAGATGGTTTGACAACAACATATGTGATGGTGCACACTTGAGAAGAATATGGGTGTGAAATAGAAGGTGGTTCACTCTGATAAGTTCCAAGGAGTGAGGAGTCTTTATATATCCCTGGACCCATTTCAACAAATGAGGGGAATTCATGACGTTCTCTAATGAAGAGAAGGATTTTATCTAAGTTCGTTGTTGGGTGAGGTTTCTAGTGTGTCAGTTGGTCTATTGTGACAAATTTCCTTTTGTGAGGGAAGATCATCATTCAAAACACAAAAGAAGCAATGACCTTCATTTCATACATGTAAGTACGTCCTAGGTGGATATTGTAGTCCAAGGAGGCATCTACAACCTTGATGTCAATCGAGACCATCTTTCTCACTAGATCAACATGTATGTTTTGAAAAAAGCCCTCAGATTGAGATGGATGGCCATTGTAGGCTTGAAGGATGGTGGTAGAGGAGGTAAGTTAGGGGAGCCTAGATTCTACCATATGTTCTTGGATATAATGTAATTAGATACTCCCTCATCTATAATGCATCGATGGCTGGTAATGTTTTTGACTATTACCAAGATCTGAAATGTGACCAAGGATGGGAGCCTGGGTTCTAAGTTATCCAAATTAAATGTGATGAGGCACGAATTACAAGGTTTGACAACCCTCAATGGTGACAACAAATATTTCCTTTGAGAAGGACATGTCTACAAGACCTTGAGTGTAGACATGGCTATAGGGGACCAAGCAAATCATCCATGATGCTATAGCTATGAGTGCCCCTAGTAAAAGGGTTGTGAGTAGTATGCCTTAGAGATGCCTTTGGTACTCTGGGAGTATGGTTACCACTAGGATGCAAAATCATTAAAGGTGCACTAATTGGTGATTGGGTGGAATTAGACGTGGTTGGAGGGAATTCAGGAGGTATACCATATTGATGGTTGCAAGTTTGCAGATGAATGTCTATTGAGTTCATGAATTAGACGTGGCTGGGAGGAATTACCAGTTTCTTGTTGGTTAGCCACAACTCCTTGTCGAGGGAAGGGGTTGTGTAGTTACATTGCTAGTTTTGGAGGTTGAGGGAAATTCTATTGGGGAGGGGGACCTTGTAATTCCTTGGGTACTTTCAATTTAAGTATTAAATAATAAATAAATAGTCTAAAATAAGAATAAGAATAAGAATGAATAAATAAAAGGATAATAAAATAACAAAGAAATTACAATAAAATAAAAAGATAAAAATAAGAGAAATTACTAAAA
>ML783143.1:253123-269098 GCA_009831015.1 Picea engelmannii | reverse complement strand
GTAAGTTTTGCACATGCCTTTTTGAGTTTAAATAAAAAGGGAAAGAGGGAAATCTAAAATAATTAGGAAACTAGGAAAAAGTGGGAAACATAAAAAGAAAGGGGGGAACACAAGGAAAAAGCAGATAGTCTAACTTAGTAAGGTATCTACCATTTAAGAACTTTCTAATTTAAACTCAACTAGTAAGTTTAATAAGGGGGAAAGTCATTAAAACTTGTAAGGGGATATGGGGACACCTAAGAGCGATTCTAGGATTGCCTTTAGGTGAGTGAGGGAAATAAGGGTAATTATTTAATTAATGAAATTAATTTATGGACGAATAAAGGGGATGGGTGACACATGTACGGGGAGGATTTTTATGAATTAATTTATTAAAAATTAAATTAAATTAGATTTTGGGAAAGTAAAGGACTTCGAAACTCTATATAATGGAGGGAAGAGAAGGATGATGGATCTCTTCTGTTTGTGTAATGTTACGCTGTAGAAATTTATACTTGACTGACTTAGCTTGTGGGAGTTGGAATACCCAACTCGGTGAGGAGTGGTAGCTTGGTCTTGCGAGGCGAGCTGGGAGCTACTTGATTCTTTGGTTAGTGTGTGTGGCCCCTTTGCAGCTCGGGGGGCTAAGGGGGAAGAAGAGTACCCCTAGCATTGGATGGGAGGTATCGATGAAGTCTCATTGGTCGACAAGAGGGAGTTGCACGGAGTGCGTGGGACATCAACTCAGAGCGGGCGACTGGGCAATGGTATGCTTCCTTTATTCTTGCGTGGTAGATTGTTAGTATGATTTAGGCTTTTAGTTATGTATTCTTAATCAAGTAAATAATATGATAGTCTTAGAGTTCTAGTTGATGACTGAAATTTCCCCATAGCCTTTGCTTGATGTTGATCGATTTCCCATGGCCTTCGATCCCTGCATGTCTTGATTGTCCTGAGGTTTATTGATTGCGATGATCACGGTTTATTTTTTACCTTCATCCCTAGCTCATCAGTCCGCGCCTATGCAGCCAACTAGGAGCTTGATCTACGGTCATTGCTTCGGCGTTAATAGACCTATGGATCTCAACTTCCTTCTTTTATGTGTGTGGATGATGAGTGAAGGATGTTCCTTTCAGTCGTCTACCTCTGTTGTTCGTCCTTGGCTGATTGTTGGTCTTGCGCTTTGATGCGTTTAACTAACCCTGCAAAATTTGATTGATGGCGAAGTTTTCTTTTAATTCAATGTTTTTATATTTCGTTTGTTTTCTTGTTTTATACCTTGTTTTTATGTCTTGTTGGACATTTCCTGTGTTTTTATATTTCGTTTTGTTTGCCTGACGATTGTTATTTCTTAGAATGCATTTCGTTTGTTTGGGGGCGAAATTTTTCCCAATGCATTTTTAATTCGGGTTAGATAGTTTAGATTATCTATGTATATTGGGTTAGGACGAATTATACTTTTGAGCGTTTTTATAAGGATATGAACTCAGGATTAAATTATTGAATGTCATAATCTCAGTGAACTTATTCAAATATTCAATTCAGTGAAATTTTTGGAAATCTATAAACTCAACGACTAACCTCAACCTTCATTACCCCATTTCCTCTGTGATTTGTATCGTGTAATGGTTGTAATAACATTACCTCTGCGATTTGTATTATGTAATGGTTGTAATAAAATTTCCTCTACGATTTGTATTGTGTAATGGTTGTAATAACTTTTCCCCTACGATCTAGAACTGTAGGGTTTTTTTTGCTTAGCGACTTGATAGCGATTAGTCACAGGTCACCTTGAATTTATGTAACGAACTGTGGTGGGTCAGCAATTCAATTTTTATTTTTACCACAGTAAATTGGTGGTAGCGGGTTAGTTACCACGATGTGTAATGGAGTAAATCCTGTAGTCTTTATTTAGTTCTATGGTGAACAATAATTAATGTGAAGTAAGAATAACCTATGATTGTTCCTGGCCACGAGCCTTTTTTTGAGACCACGATACCTACCTGGAGGGTGAATGTGATTCAACATTTATAATTCTGAGTGCTAGCACTTCACCAGCGCAGTCAGACTGAGCTCTTCACCTTGATTAAGTTTTTTCTGACAGTAAGGCCGTGCCTGGTGAGCACAGCAAGAATTATCTCCTTGATGCATGCTTCTTGACACTCCTGAACCCCTGCAAAATTTCTTTTCTAGATTTCTTGCAATCTGCCTTGATACCTGGAGATTTTTTCCAGACTATTATGCTTGCACCTTGCCATTGGATACCTGGTGGTTTTTCTAGAGGTTAAGACCACAATTTTACTTGTTACCTAGCGATGGTGCCCTCTTTATGAATGCGTTCCTTTCATGAAGATCTGCGTTGAATGCCTTGCCTCCTTTGTGTTACATCTTTTGACAATGAAATTATATCTTAACTATTATTAATTTACCTCCGTCCGCATTATAACATCTTTGCCAAGAAATTTTTATTGATGATAGCCCCGACCCTTAGTTTTCGTTTAAAAAAAAAAAACGGACTTGTCCAAATAAGAGGTATTTATCTTTTACAACTTTAGTATTGACTAAATTTAGACTTGATTAATTGATTGCCTTTAGTGTTATACTAGACTGGTACATTGATAACCAATTTATAAATTGGACTAGCTCCATTGATTTGCAATTCATGTTAAATTGATGGTACATTAAAGACTAATTGTAATTTATTATCCTTAGAAAATGTGATAATTGCAGCCTGTACCTTGATATTGATAAAGTTGGTTATGACGTTAACTCCTGATTTAGATGGTAATTGTAGTTCATGGTTTAGTATGGATTAATTTAGATCTGTCAATTAGATGGTAATTATGGACAATGGTAATTGGACATGCTAAATTGGTGGTATTTAATGTCAATTGATTGTAAATTAATGACTAATTTATACTCTAGACAAGCTAGTTAGATTTTAATTAATGTTAATTAGATTTAGACTTGATGAACGAATGGGGTGTTGGCGAAGTCACATAACAGTTGCACTTTTCCCTGAGTAACATCATCAGGAGTCTTGTCGACCAGTTGCGTGGGGTATAGGTAAAGCCTTCTTGTCAATATTCGGCCCTAGTGCGTCAGAGTTATCCAGAGTCCTTGGTTCAAATAGGATGTGTCACGCCAAGGTTATAGTTGCATCTATTCCCTGGGGATGACATGGTTCTCGATGAGGGGATCACTACACGCCTTAAGGTCTAGAGGCAAATGATAACTTGGTTGAGGTCTGTGCCTTGTGTGTGGTTGTTGTTGGCCAATGTGAGATGTTATTAGCGCTTAGGGTGTTACACCTTCATACGTTTGGTACGCACGCCTTGAGGTTCTAGTCTTGACCCTCAAGGTCGTTGTGTTGGGAGGGGGGATTTTGTCTCTTAGCTTGTAGGCGTGTCTTGTTTGCGTCGGTTGGGTAGTCCTTCCTCCTTGTTGTCCTATGCTTGTCTCACCCAGTTTCCCCTGTGTCAGTGAGTGGAGTCATAGTTTCCTGTTTTCCTGGACTACATGCTTGCATTCATTGTCAGTGGTGTGGTTAACTGTCATTGTCTTCACCTTCCTTCATAAAAAAAAAATGTTGCACTGTTGTTTCGCTTGTAGTCGTAATGAAGAGGGGTCTTTACATATGGTATCAGAGTGAGGTTCAACCTGGGAATTGAGATCACTACGACTTTCGTTGATATGATTTTGGTTATAATGTTGCTAATTGAGTTGACTTGTATTTGTGCAGGTAATATTGGTTAGAGGACGCCACATAGGTAGATGATGGGGTGCTAGGGGAGGAGGCACGATGCCTCCATTAGCATCCACGCATGAGGGGTCTAACCCCCATGGAGACGAACAGGTTGTCGGGCAGGAGCAGATAGCAGTGGGTGATGTGGGTGGACTGATGAGATCTTTTCAGCGCGTGTCTAAGGCACTAATCATCCATTTGGACAGAGATGAGGCTAGAGCGTCAGCACCCCCTGAGGGTCCACCACGCACTCCATTTGGCATTGGTAGAATTCACTGTGAACTCGAGAAGGTCAAATTTCTCAAGTTATTTGGTGCCCCGGACAACGCAGCCGCTAAGGCATGGTTGGAGAATATGGTGATGCGATTTGCACTTTGCGACTATACCTCCAACGTGAAGGTCCACATGGAGGTATTTAAACTAAAGGGGAGAGCTCTTCTATGGTTGAAGACACTCCTACCATAGTTGAACATGGTCGTCAAATACGTGTCATGGGAACTGTTCGAGGAATGGTTCCGAGAGAGGTACCTATCAGAGGAATTCATTGAGTTTCAACTCAACAAGTTCAATGCCTTATGACAGGGCAGTTGTATGGTGCCTGAGTACGAGGCCCATTTTATGGAGCTACTTCGGTATGCTCCTCATATTAATACTAAGAAGATTAAGGTCAACAGGTTCATGTTCGGCCTTAATGGTAGCATATGTGCAAAGGTTATGATTCTGATGCCTCAAACCTTACATGATGTCATCCAGAAGGCCCTCATAGCAGAGGAGGAGCTTATCAGCAGGGTTTAGAGTAGGACTCCAACGAGACTAGTAGGTCAGGTGTCATCTGGTGCGCATCAACATCAGACACCCGCCAGACATATGCCAAGATATCGTGGTTTCCAGAGGGGATCCTCTTTCACTACACCTCAGTGATCGACGCCTCAATAGCTGACACCTTATCAGGGACCACAACATCAGCAGCAGCGTCGACGACAACAACAGTAGTTTAGGCATGTTCAACAAAACAAACTAGGATTCCAGGTTGATGGGTCGTCATCTTCTACTTCAGGTACCAGGAGTACTGGACCAAAAAAGGGGTGTTGGACATGTGGGGAGTCACACTAATAGCGCGACTTCCCTATGGAGAGGACTTTAGCGTCTGGGTCAGCAGGACCCACCACCATGGGAGATTTTGGCAAGGCCCGTCAGATTCATGTAGCCGTGAATAACCGCCAGGCAGAGCACCAATTAACTGTGCTCAAGACGTCAGGTACTGTCGCTGACTAGACCCTTAGTATTTTGATAGATCCCGGTGCTACTGAGAGTTTCATTTCTGGTGCAGTGCTAAAAAGGATTAAGGTAAAGGTAGTCAAACAAGATGAGTTTAACTTCGTAGATATGGATTTTGGAGCCAAACAGAAGGTTGGAGGAAAGGTTACGGGATGCACCCTCAACCTGGGAGAGTTTTTCACCAGGGCCAACCTGTACGTCACGATCTTAGGATCTTATGATGTTGTGATTGGCATGGATTGGCTGGAATCACATGAGGCGATACTCAACTGTAAGACGAAATGGTTGATCTTGGTCGATGATTATGGATAGAGATGTGTGATTGTTGGTCGGAACCAGGAAGTTTCCCTAAGATTCATCTCTTCCTTGCAGCTACGGAAGAGCGTGCGCAAGGGATGTAAGCTTTATGTGATCCTTGTTTTAAACAAGAAGGGAGTAGCGAAAGGTCTAGAACACCTTCCCACGGTGAGAGAGTTTGCGGACGTATTCCTAGAGGAGTTACCTGGGATGCCGCTGGAAAGGGAATTGGAGTTTACTATAGACCTAAAATCGAGGACTGAACCGATAGATAGAACTCCTTATTGGATGTCGACCCCAGAGTTATAGCAGTTGAGAATGCAACTAAAGGAATTGCTGGACCTGGGACTGATACGTCCAAGTGTGTTGTCGTGGGGTGTGCTTGTTATTTTCATACGAAAGAAGGATGTGTCATGGAGGGTCTGCATTGACTACCATCAATTGAACAAGGAAACAATCAAGAATCAATATCCTTTACTGAGGATTGATGATCTGTTCGATCAATTGAAGGGTGTGATGGTGTTCCTAAAGATTGATTTGCGATCAGGGTATCACCAGTTATGGATCAAGGAGGATGATGTCCCTAAGACCGCCTTTAAGATGAGGTTTGGACATTACGAGTTTATTGTTTTACTTTTTGGACTAACAAACTCCCTAGGGGTATTTATGAGTTTGATGAACGAGGTGTTCCGTGAGTACTTGGACAAGTCATCCAAGTATTCATTGACGATATTTTGATTTACTCTCGGACGACGAAGGAGCTTGACGAGCACTTGCGCTTGGTACTATAGTGTCTACGAGAGCACAAATTGTATGGGAAGTTGTCCAAATGCTCATTTTATCAATCGAAGATACACTACTTAGGGCATGTCATATCTAGTGAAGGTATCGATGTGGATCTAGCGAAGGTCGAGGCTATTATGGAATGGCTGCGCCAATGAACATACCAAAAGTACGTAGATTCATGGGTCTAGCAGGATACTATCAATGGTTCGTTGAGGCATTTTCGAAGATAGCAATTCCGATCATGGCATTTTAGAAGAAGAACAAGAAGTTTGTTTGGACCGAGAAATGCGCGGTATCATTTCGGAGGCTCAAGGAGATGTTGAAAACAAAACCGATACTAAAGGTCCCTGACATGGATGCAAAATTCTTGGTATGCACTGACGCATCCAAGGAAGTATTAGGCGGAGTCTTAATGCAAGATGGTTGAGTGATTGCTTACATCTCGAGGCAACTGAGAAGGCATGAGGAGAACTACGCGACGCACGATTTGGAGTTGTTAGCCATCGTATATGCCTTGAAGGTTTAGAGACACTACCTTGTTTAACGAAAATTTGAACTAACGACGGACCATTGTGGACTACAACACATCTTTACACAAAACGACCTGAACGCACAACAATGACATTGGTCAGAATTTCTTAGCGAGTATGACTTCGAGATTACTTACATAAAAGGAACAATGAACCGAGTGGCAGATGCATTGAGACAAAGACCACACATCTTTTCGATGTTGCCTCTTCAGATGAATCTATGTGAAAAGATTCTAACTTTACAGCATGACGATGACTGGTACAAAGAGGTTGAGGGTTTTATCGGACAAAACACAATGATGGTACCAATATTTGAAGGATTTACATTTGACAACGATGGTTTATTGAGGTTTAAAAATTAGATTTACATACCACCGAACAACGATTTGAGGAGCTTGATCCTAAGTGAGGCTCATAGAAAAGTTTATATGGCTCACCCAGGAGTCACGAAAATGAGGGCGGACCTTAAAGCCTTATTCTTCTGAAAGGGAATGAAGGTAGACATAGTAAACTATGTGGCCAGATGTCTAGAATGTTAGCAGGTAAAGGATGAACATAGACATCTAGCAAGATTACTACAACCACACGCTATTCCAAAATCAAAATGGCAGGTTATTTCGATGGATTTTATTGTTGGATTGCCACTGACAGCAAGGAGACACGACTCGATTTTCATAGTAGTAGACACTATGATGAAGAGTGCTCATTTTATTCCTGTGTGTATAATGTATCAGGCACCTGACATATCTAGAGTTTTCATTAGTGATATTGTGAGGTTGCATGGTGTTCCTAAGAGGATTATATTCGATTGAGGATCGATGTTTATTGGGCTATTTTTGACGAGTTTCCAAGAGGCCTTGGGAACCCATCTTAACTTCAGTATTGTGTATCACCTAGAGACTGACGGGAAGACTAAATGAATGAACCAGACCTTGGAGGACATGTTGCGCATGTACGTGATGGACCAACAAAAGCGTTGGGAAGAATTCTTGCCACTGGTGGAATTTGCTTATAACAACAGTTACCAAAGCACCATTAAGATGGCACCTTTCGAGTTTCTTTACGGGTGACTATGTCAGACGCCTTTGAGTTGGGATTGGATTGAGGATAGGGTCCCATTGGGACCAGAAGCGACCCAGGAAATGGAAGAGAAAATGCAAACAATAAGACAAAGGATAAAATAAGCGCAGGATTGGCAGAAGACTTATGCCGATGCGCACCGTGTCGACTGTAGTTACAAGGTTGACGATCGAGTCTTCTTGCAGTTAAACCGCATAAGAGTTCAATAACGTTTGGAAAGGGAGATAAACTTTCTCCTAGGTTCTTGGGACCTTTCGAGATCATGGAAAGAAAGGGGCCCATGGCCTATCGACTATCCTTGCCTGATTCCTTGAGGCGTATGCACAATGTTTTTCACATATCTGTTTTAAGACATTACATTAGTGATCCTAGACATGTTATTGACATGAGTTACTTATGGATATTGAACAAGGGGGCGCTCATGGCTGAGCCAATCCGCATCTTGGATCATCCCATTCGACAACTACGACGTCGAATAGTAGAGTAGGTCAAGGTCCAGTGGGAAAACTATAGTCCACACTTGGTGACCTAGGAGGACGCATATGACATGCCCCATCAGTTTCCATTTTTGTTTGATAGATATACTTATGATACTGAGATGCACATTATTTTGGCACTTATACTGTGAAACTTTGGGAAGAATTTTAGACCAAGAGGGGGTGTATGTAACATCCCTCTCTTGTGCACACTGAGCAAACTTATTCTTTGAGGAAACTTTCTCGCAAGTGATCCAGATTATTATACTATTAAACATTTGATTTGGATTATAAGGTGTTATGGGTTGATGACATGTTGTTTTGCTGCATTGACATAGACATGTGTTATTGACTCAGTTTTATTGAGTGTGCAGGATTTTGGACCTCGATGATGCAGAGGCATTGATGGAACCCTTTGGACTCTGGATCGATTCGGGGAGTGATCTATTGGGGTTTGATTTCTTTATATGTGATATTAGTGCATCTGATTAGATGATACGATTATTGATATATTCTGACATGATTCATTGATGATGAAGGCTGATGATATCTTATCGACTAGACTCACATGTAGAGTAGAGGGGTCACGCAGGAATACCAGAGATGTTGAGGGAGAGCTGTGGACAACAACCCTTCCACAACCTACTAGCACTACTGCCATGGCTCAAACTGTAGGTTAACGATTACCTAGTTTGAGAGGACCCACAATACCATGAGGGCAGACTGCGACAGTCTCTCACGATGATTCTAAGGGGCACACAATAAGGAAGGGTTCTTATTCCTTAGAGGCCCTTAGTCTCCCACAAGATCACCTGGCGGAGTATTGACTCCAGGGGTTTTTGATGTCTACCAAGTCAGTAAAGAGGCGAGTGGCACCCTTGGAGCACGTGGTGTGTCCTGAAGGGCATGTCGTGCAAGAAAATGGAAAGAGGTGAGTGGCACCCTTGGAGCACCTAGTACATCTTGAAGGGAACATCGTGTTGTTATTTAATAATTGGATAAACCTAGATGTCTTTAGGAGGAATAACATGTTAAGTAATATTTAAAACTTTTCCCCTAATTAAAATGTCACCCAACCTAGGAAAATAAAGTCTAGGTCTAAATTATACTTGTGATAATTTTTTTATTAATATATATATATATATATAATAATGATAATCTTCTTTAATCTTGTGACAAGAAGGGGGTAAGCAATTAAATTGATTGATACAAACCTTTTTGGATAAAATAAAAAAAAGGGGGGGAAATAATTATTTTACTATTTTATGCTAATTAAAATTTATTCATTAAAAAAAAGAAAAAGGGAAAACGGGGTAAGTTCTACACATGCCTTTTTGAGTTTAAATAAAAAGGGAAAGAGGGAAATCTAAAATAATTAGGAAACTAGGAAAAAGAGGGAAACATAAAAAGAAAGGGGGAAACAAAAGGAAAAAGCAGATAGTCTAACTTAGTAAGGTATCTAGAATTTAAGAACTTTCTAATTTAAACTCAACTAGTAAATTTAATAAGGGGGAAAGTCATTAAAACTTGTAAGGGGATATGGGGACACCTAGAAGTGATTATAGGAGTGCCTTTAGGTGAGTGAGGGAAATAAGGGTAATTATTTAATTAATAAAATTAATTTATGGAGGAATGAAGGGGATCGGTGACACATGTATGGGGAGGATTTTTATGAATTAATTTATTAAACATTAAATTAAATGATATTTTGGGAAAGTAAAGGACTTCGAAACTCTATATAATGGAGGGAATAGAAGGATGATGGATCTCTTTTGTTTGCGTAATGTTATGCTGCATAAATTTATACTTGAATGACTTAGCTTGTGGGAGTTGGGATACCTAGTTCAGTGAGGAGTGGTAGCTTGGTCTTGCGAGGCAAGCTAGGAGATAGATGATTCTTTGGTTAGTGTGCATGGCCCCTTTGTGGATCGGGGGGATAAGAGAGAAGAAGATTACCCCTAGCATTGGTTGGGAGGTACCGGTGAAGTCTCATCGGTTAGCAAGCGGGAGTTGCATGAAGTGCGTTGGACATCGACTCAGAGTAGGAGAGTGGACAACAATACACTTCCTTTATTTCTGCATGGTAGATTGTTAGTATGATTTAGGCTTTCAGTTCTGTATGCTTAATCAAGTAAAGGATATGATAGTCTTAGTGTTCTAGTTGATGACTGAAATTTCCCCATACCCTTAGCTTGATGTTGATTGATTTCCCATGGCCTTCAATCCCTACATGTCTTAACCATCCTGAGGTTTATTGATTGCGATGATTACGTTTTATTTTTTTCCTTCATCCCTATCTCATCATTCCGTGCCTAAGCAGTCGGCCAGGATCCTGATCTACGGTCGTCGCTTCGGTGTTAATAGACCTATTGATCTCAACGCCCTACTTTTTTGTGCGTGGATGATGAGCGAAGGATGTTCCTATCAACCATCTACCTCTGTTGTTCATCCTTGGCTGATTGTTGGTGTTGCGCCTTGACACATTTAACTAACCCTACAAAATTTGATTGATGGCAACGTTTTCTTTTAACTCGACGTTTTTATATTTCATTTGTTATCTCATTTTATACCTCGTTTTTATGTCTTGTTGGACATTTCCTGTGTTTTATATTTCATTTTGTTTTCCTGGCGATTTATATTTCTTCGACTGCATTTCGTTTGTTTGGGGACAAAATTTTTCCCAACGCATTTTTAATTTGGGTCAGATAGTTTAGATCGTTGATGTATATTGGGTTAGGACAAATTATACTTTTGGGAATTTTTATAAGGATATGAACTCAAGATTAAATTATTGAATGTCATAATCTTAGTGAACTTATTCGAATGTTCAATTTAGCTAAATTTTTGGAAAGCTATAAACTCAGCAACTAACCTCAACCTTCATGACCCCATTTCCTCTGTGATTTGTATCGTGTAATGGTTGTAATAACATTTCCTCTATGATTTGTATTGTGTAATGGCTGTAATAACATTTCCTCTGTGATTTGTATTGTGTAATGGTTGTAATAACTTTTCCCTTGCGATCTGGGACTGTAGGGTTATTTTTTTCTTAACCACTTGATAGTGATTAGTCACATGTCGCCTTGAATTTATGTAACGAACTGTGGTGGGTCAGCAATTCAATTTTTATTTTTACCACAGTAAATTAGTGGCAACGGGTTAGCTACTGCGATGTGTAATGGAGTAAATCCTGCAATCTTTATTTATTTCTACGATGAACAATAATTAATGTGAAGTAAGAATAACCTATGATTGTGCCTGGTCGCGAGCCTTTTTTTGAGACCATGATACCTACCTGGAGGGTGAATGTGATTAAACATTTATAATTCTGAGTGTTAGCACTTCACCCAGTGCAGTCGGACTGAGCGTTTCACATTGAGTAATTTCTATCTAAAAGTAAGGTTGTGCTTGGTGAGCACAATGAGAATTATCTCCTTGATGCATGCTTCTTGACACTCCTGAACCCTTGCGAAATTTATTTTCTGGATTGCTTGTGATATGCCTTGATACCTGGCGATTTTTGCCAAACTGTTATGCTTGCGCCTTGCCATTGGATATCTGGTGCATTTGCTAGAGGTTAAGACCACGATTTTACTTGTTGCTTGGCGATGATGCCCTCTTTATGAATGCTTTCCTTTAATGAAGACCTACGTTGAATGCCCTGCCTCCTTTGTGTTACGTCTTTTGACAATGAAATTATATCTTGACTGTTATGAATTTACCTCTGTCTGCATTATAACATCTTTGCTAGCCAATTTTTATTGATGACAGCCCCGGCCCTTAGTTTTCATTTAAAAAAAAAAAAAACAGACGTTCCAAATAAGAGGTATTTATCTTTTACAACTTTAGTATTGACTAAATTTTAGACTTTCTTCATTGATTGCCTTTAGTGCTAAACTAGACTGGTACATTGATAACAAATTTATAAATTGGACTGGCTCCATTGATTTGCAATTCATGTTAAATTGATGGTACATTAAAGACTAATTGTAATTTATTATCCTTAGAAATGTGATAATTGCAGCTTGTACCTTGATATTGATAAAGTTGGTTATGACATTAACTGTTGATTTAGATAGTAATTGTAGTTCATGGTTTAGTATGGATTAATTTAGATCTGTTAATTAGATGGTAATTATGGACAATGGTAATTGGACAAGCTAAATTGGTGGTATTTAATGTCAATTGATTGTAAATTAATGACTAATTTATACTCTAGACAAGCTAGTTAGATTTTAATTAATGTTAATTAGATTTAGACTTGATGAACGAATGGGGTGTTGGTGAAGTCACGTAACAATTGCACTTTTTCCTTGAGTAACGTCATCGGGAGTCTTGTTGAACTGTTGCGTGGGGTATAGGTGTAACCTTCTTGTCAGTATTCGGCCCTAGAGCATCGAAGTTATCGAAAGTCCTTGGTTCAGATAGGATGTGTTGTGCCAAGGTTATAATCGCGTCTATTCCCTAGGGATGACATGGTTCTCGATGAGGGGATCACTACGCGCCCTAATATCTAGAGGCAAAGGATAACTTGGCCGAGGTCTGTGACTTTTGTGTGGTTTTTATTGGCCGATGTGAGCTGTTGTTAGAACTTAGGGTGTTACAACTTCATACGTTTGGTACGTGCGCCTTGAGGTTCTAGTCTTGACCATCAAGGTCATTGTGTTAGGAGGTTGGATGTTCTCTCTTAGCTTGTAGGTGTGTCTTGTTTACATCGGGTGGGTAGTCGTTCCTCCTTGTTGTCTTACTCTTGTCTTGCCCAGTTTCCCCTATGTCAGTGAGTGGAGTCATAGTTGCCTATTTTCTTGGACTGCATGCTTGCGTTCCTCGTCAGTGGTGTGGTTAATTGTCGTTGTCATTGCCTTCCTTCCTAAAAACAAAAAAAAAATTGCATTGTTGTTTCGCTTGTATTCGTAACAAAGATATATGTTAAGGGTTTCTTTCACCTTCATGTATAACTATATCTGGGTGTGGTATTCCCATAACCTTATTTGAAAATTAGGACTAGGGAGAAGAACATAAACACATACCATTAGCCAATACACTTGTAGATCTATGATCAAGTAGATGTAGATGAAAGTGGAGACCATTCTCCCATACAATTATAGACCATACCAAGTAGATACAAATGTAGGTGGAAGGTGCATGCATGAGTGGAACTATAACAAGTTGACTATTAGTGAGGAACAAGGGCAGTGCACACAGTGCACACATTGCAGTGATAGTCATCAACTTGAAATAATAATAAATACAAAGTGTTGAGTGTTTGTCATATAAAATTTATATTTATTTATTTTTTAATTAATTTTTAACACTAACAAATAACCTAAAAATATGTGAACACACAAAGAGTAATAATGTCCCATCATGAAATATGGAAGAATAGGAAATTAAATCCATAAAAAGAAATAATTCAAAAATAATTTTATAAAATCAATCATTCAAATTACATTTTCTTCTAAATTTACATTAATAAAAGTTTCCAAAAAATCATAGGATAAAACATATTAGGTGAACAAATTAATATGAGTTTCACGAGTCCATGGAATGGACGAGACAAATAAAGTAACTCACTTATGTGAACGCCCTTGTGACAGTGAAAATTTAAGAATGAAAATCAAAATATCTAAGATATATTTTAACATGATGCCCAAATATATTTATAAATTATAAGAAATAACGTTTAAATAGAGAAGCCACATTGACAATTTTAGAGAAAAGCAATGAAACAATCTAAAGCACCATTATTCTTCCCTATCAAATCCTAGAATTTCATTTCAAAAATTTGTATATTTGTAGAGAACCCGTTTTGATCAAAACAATTTCTTTTTTTTTAAATCTTAGATATCAGTCTCCTCTAGTGTCACATATAACTCATTCTAGAAATGGTTAAGTTGACAAAAAGTTATAGGAGAAATAAGAGATATATGTATTATTGGATTGTGATATATGCAAAGACAAAAATAGATTAAAAACAATAAACATTATTAATTTTTGTTTAAAATTGTATATTTGGAATCTACACAACTAACTCTCTATTTCTTTTCCACGAAAAAAAGCATAATTTTATTCATCTAAAGAGAACCAAATTACATTCTACATATGCTTTAAGAATGTTTCACATCCCTGGATAAAAATATCCAAGTATACAAAGGCTAAAAATCCACCTAAGAAAATAACTTCCTAAAGGCAACAAAGTTAAAAAATATAGTTACTTCAATCCAAACAAAGAAATAGGGATTGGCCAAGACTCATAGCCCCCACCAAAAGAGAGAAACACTGAGATAAATGATCCAAAAGTAAACCTCAGAAGATGGATAGACCATGTAAGAGCGATATAGACACCACATACAAAAGTAACAGAAACAGGTCGATTCAACCCAACAAACCAATCGCTAAGGAGAGGCCCAAAAAACTGTGCACCCAAAGGAAGGACCTCAAATCGCTGATCCATTTCCCAAATAAGCACTGCATACCCATACTAAGGACCTCAAATCACATACCTCTCTCAAAAAATAGATAAGGGGGTGGAAACTAGAGCACCAGAACCCAACACATCCAAACCCTGATTTGAGAATACATCAAACCTTGAACATACCAAAACAAAATGGAGAATAGAACTGCGGAATGTAGGAAACAAACCCCCAAAGAAACCTTGCCAAGATACACTAAACCTCCAAAGAAACACCATATGCGGGGAAAACCAGGTCCAAGAGGTATACAAATCCTTCATAAGGAGAATATATTCCAAAACTACCCGAGCCTTCTGCTGCAATAGATAAGAACTCGGAAAATGAAAATTGAAGATAGATCCAAGGATCAAGGAAATGCATGAAACCCTAAAAACAACCCCAAAACAAAGAGGCATATCAGGAAGAAGGCCCGTAAGGAGAGGGGGGAATCCCCACAAAGAGACGACGCGAAAAACTGAAGGATGTGACCGACCAAGGCTTCAACAAAGGGAAAAATGAAGAGAAGGGGAAAGGGCACAGAGCCACAGCCTAAACCCTCCCACCCGACCAAAAAGCATCCACACCTTCATGAAAATGAGAACAAGCACCCCACACTGTGCAAAAATGGCTACAAATAACATTGAAACAGAACTTTGGCATGGGAAAAAACCTAATCCATGCAGAGAGAGAAGACATGCACCAGATCAGAAGAACAGACGATGCGCACAACCAACCCTTTAACACGCCCAATCAAGATATAGTATCTAGGTAGTAACCACACCATAGACAAATAAGGATATAGGCCACAACTCCATCAAGCCTACGCGCGCACAACAGGGATCGACCACCCATGATGGAAAATATTCCATTGCAACCGAAGTGAAGAAACACCCAATGATAGAAAGAAAGGATACGATGAGGATAATGGGGGGTATGCGACTGAGGAAACCCTAGCCGTAGACCCCTGCCAATTCCAACAAAATTTCAAAAATGAAAGGTTGCAACAAACTCTATATGTGTCTGTACTTTAGTCAATAATTGAATTGTGTAGCCTATAGAAACATAATGTCAAAAATAGAGATATGGAGAGGAACTCATAAAAATGAGGATTTTTATGTATTTGCAGACCAAACCACTAGTTTTTTCATCCCAAACCTAAATATGAGGCAACCAAATTAACAAACACGTATGTTAGAGTTGTCACTCCCGCCCTAAAAAAATTGAAATTCAAATAATGCGCACATGCGATCTTCCCTAAAGTGCATGCATGTTATGAGCAACAAGATCACATGTGTGTTCCTATTAATACAAATAAATAATTTCTCTCTCTCTTTCTCTTGCCCCACCCCCTG
>ML783143.1:236588-250379 GCA_009831015.1 Picea engelmannii | reverse complement strand
GAGGGATAGAGCGCATGGAGATAAAGATGAATATAGATGGATGTAGGGAGAGGGGGGCACATGCAGAGACACAAAGAGAGAGGAGAGGGGGGAATAGAGAAATATTTCATGTTAACAGAATGTGCGCACGTTTTTGTTTCTAAAAAAAAATGAAATAAACATAATGCGTTTTCACTTTAGGAATGCACACATGTTCCTAAATCGCACACAAATTAATTATATTTCAATTTTTTATAAAGAACGTGAACATGTTCTTGTAAACATGTGTTTTAGGAATGCACATGTGTTCTTGAGAACACACACACATTCTTGAGAACGTGCACACGTTCTTGGGAACGTGCCTATGTGGCTTGTTGAATGGAGGTTAGGGGTTTTCCGAGCCTGTCACATCAGGAATACATGCACATTCCTAGAAACACGCACGTGTTGTTGCGAGTGCACATTCCTACTCACCCTATTGCCACTTTATCGTCCACCAACTTCGTGCACTCACCCATGTTATCTATTGATGGTGCAACAAATAGTATTGATTAATGAAAAATGGCCAAGATTATTCAATGATAGTGTATAAATATTCAATTCCATTAGAGTTGGATTCCATAACCGAAGTTTAGAGATTTACCAAAGCTTAAGGATAGTTTATATATCACTTATTTTATGGCGAAAGAAGGAAGAGAATGTTGCACTTTTCAATTGGTTCCAAAATTTTGAGGACTTGTTGCGTCCAATGGTCTCAACATGATAATAATAGTTAGATGAGTATAAGTAGTTGAACAAGTTATTATACTATCATATTTTAATTTATTTCAAGAACATGGCAATGGGATGCCTCCAAGACATGAAATCAAACATGGGATTGACCTATATTAGGTTGTTGTTATGCCAAATAAGGTGTTGTACGAGACTTCGTTGTTAGAAAATGATGACATCAAGAGGTAGATTTAGGATTTGTTGAATAAAGGACACATTGAACCCAAGCCATTAGCTTATGAATTTTCCATTGTTTTAGTATCAAAGACAAATTACATATAGAGAATGTGCATGCACTATTGAATTTTTTATTTTTGAGTCACCATCAAATGTTAGTATCTATTGCAACAAATTGATGTTATGATCCTAATGTGATATATGCGTGATCAAATGTAGATGCAAATAATATATTAGATTAGTTAGCTTACATTAACTATACCTCATTAGAATCATAACCTTAGTCCTAGGTGTGAGCTTCAATTAAGTTCATATAAAGTTCATAACAAACATCCTTTAATCTACCATTTAGTCTCTTTTTCTATCACTTACGTTACACAACTTAGCTTTTATTGTGAATACAAAACATGTTAATGCAAACAGGATTGCACAAATCCCTATAAAACCATGCTCCTAATTATTTCTTATGAAAATAAAAACCATTTAACTTATCTAAATAGGAACACACGACCATTCCAAGAGACTCACAAAACACCAAATATGTGCAATTACTTATCCATTAGGATTTTCAAATATGTGCAATTACATATCCATTATGGTTTTCATTAGTAAATTATAGTTGATATATTTTATTTTAAATATATGTTGTAATATTATTATTTTTAAATTTATTTGAATCTAAATTTAAATATAACAATCAATTTTGAAATTGTTTATGATTGCGTCATATAAAAAATATAATCATGTTTAGTACAGTCCAAACTTTAAAGAAAATATCAAAAAATGCAATGCACAGGAATGTTAAAGATTATGCCAGAGCAATGTATTGTAGTACATACATATATATAAACATACATATATGAAAATCACTTTCTCTTAGGATGTATAGCATATAGCTATATTAGATCTCAATTTCAAAATATTTTTCACACTACCAAACTTCTAAACCTTTTAACTCAACAAATCTATGGTGATCTTGGAATGCTAAATTCTAGCATAAAAATAAAATTCTAAAGAATTCCATGTAGTCCCTTACATTCTTAAGGTCTGATAGGTCAATTCGGTCTTAATGAACTTTAATCATCATCATAATATATGTATATGTACCATGGAATGCATATCTCCAAGAAACATACCAGGTACTTCCGCTCATTCTGAGGATGGTACCCAGGGTAAACTGAATTTGTCAAAATCTCAAGGCTTTGCCAATATAGGGCTCAACGCCAATACAAAAATATACTCATTAAGATCTCAACATGTCACTTATGAGAATTGAACTCATCTTGGGAGGATCATAAGAATCATTCCTCTGAACCACTCGAGCTATATTTGATTGACAAAACCACTGGGCACTTTCCCAAATTTCATAAAAGGTTCCAACTGTAAACCCATTGAAATTTATTATGGTCCCTAACCCAATAGGGATATTAAGCGAGGCATACCCTAAAGGAAGCTAGCCTAGGGGATTGATCCCAAGACCTCCTACATGAAGCTCGAAGAATTCAACAACTCAAGATAACTCACTAGGATATGTAATTTTACTTGGGTAAGAGGTAGTTTCTACATTAGATTTATGATATATAGGTGTAATTTCTTTCGTATTTAATATAAATGACATTTTCACTCAAGGATTTGATCCCTCTCTTAACATAATAAATCTAAAATTAAAAATGAATATAACATGATTAAATACATAAATAAATTTGATGTTTAATTTTTTTTTAACTTAAACTTAATAATATACTAATCATTTAATACAACTTAATTTATTAGAAATGATCAAATTTTAGTTTTGATGGTTGACACATGAAGAAAATGAATAAAATCAATGATTAACTTATTCAGAATATGAATAAAATCAATGATTAACCTATTTTGGGAGGAAGTGGTATGTAAATATCTCTTTTTCGTTTTGAATTCACCTGCAGCACATGTAAAAATTGTTTTAGTATGAATCCCATTTATTTTAAGTTCACCCGTGACACATGTTCTGATATGATGCAACATAGATTTCCAACTTGAAATAGGAAGAAATGAAATGAAACCGACTTCTCTCAGGCAAGGAAGCACCTAGAGGCCATCACGACAAAGCAACGTTGAGCATTTTATTAAATCAAAAGAGTACATTATATATGAGGATAAACAGTTTGGAAGGTTGAAACCATTAGACTGTTGAAACCATTATTCGGTTTTCTCCATTATTAACTAATCATTATTTCTAAGTCTCCCCTTTAATGGAGAAAGGATTGAAATCCACACCTAACATCTCCCTAAACATTTCAAATTTTATATTCCCAATAGGCTTCGTGAAAATATCAACAACATTTTCACTAGTACTACAATACATTAATGCAATGCATTGTTATTGAATGATAAACTGGATTATTTGCAAACTTGAGTGAGCTATGGTTATCACATTTGATTATCGTAGCTTTCCTTTTTTCTTATCCAACATCTTGAAGTAGTCTTCTCAACCAAACAACTTCACAAGTTGCTGCACACAATGATTTATATTTTTCCTTAGTGGATGACAAAGATACAACAGGTTGCTTCTTACTGCTCCATAAAACAATCCCGAATCCAATTCCAATTGCATAACCTATAGTATATATTTGACCATCCAGATTGTCAGCCCCGTCTGAATTTGAGTAACTTGTCATCTCAACATCGAATGAATCGATATATTTAATGCCATAACCAATTGTGACTTTGAGATACCCGAGTACCCCTTTCACTGCATTCCAATGGATTTCTATAGGTTTAGCCATAAACTAAATTAACACACTAACATAGTATGCTATGTCAGGTTTGGTTGTTGTAAGATAGTTCAAGCTTCCCACCATCTGTCTATACATTGTATCATTTACCTCCTTCGAACCATCATTGCAGTAAAGTTTCATGTTCTGCTGCATTGGAACATAAGAAACTTTACACTGATCCATTTTAAACTTCTTAAGTACTTCTCTGACATATTTACCTTGAGACACAAAGGTTTGAACAACACTTCTCCAGACTTCAAGACCTAGGTAGTAATGTAACTCACCCAGATATTTAATTTCAAATACCTATGACATCTGCTTCTTAATTCCACTAATCAATTTTTTCTGAATTTCATGTAATAATTAAATCATCAACATATAAGGCAATCAACACAACATGCCCCTTTTCATCAAACTTGGTATATAGATTTGGATCACTTTTTCTCCTCATAAAAATGTGGTGAAGAAAGAAGGAATCTATATTCTCATACCATGACCTAGGTTCATGTTTCAGTCCATACAATGTTTTCTTTAATTTACACACTAAATGTTCTTGACCACTTTTCACAAACCCCTCTGGTTGAGTAAGGTAAACCTCCTCTTTTAACTCACCATTCAAAAACTCATATTTTACATCTAATTGGTGAAGCTTCCAATGGTACTTTGTAGCTAATGCAATTAACAATCTTATGGTATTTAATTCAGCTATTGGTCCAAATGTTTCCGCATAATCAATGCCCTCTTTATGTGAGTACCCTTTTTCCACCAATCTGGCTTTATATTTATATATACTACCATCTACTTTGAATTTAGGTTTGTATATCCATTTACATCCTATGGGATTTTTATCTTTAGGCAATTTAGTCAATTCCTAAGTTTTGTTTTTCATTATAGAGTCATATTCTTCCTCCATTTTTTTTCTCCACCCTTCATGTTCATTAGATTCATTAAAAATCACAGGTTATATGACATTTGAAATACTACTCATCAAAGCATAATCTTTATATTTTTCAGGTGGACAAACCTATCATGAAGCTCTTCTCAATTGGTCGGTGACTTCTTCTCCATTTTGTGAATATTCTTCTTCAATGTTAGATGTATCCATGGCATTGGCTACCTTTTCCTGCAGGTGCTTCTCTTCTTTGACCTCTTCATCTTCAAGAAGTACATGCCACCCTTCATGACTGTCGTCGTCATTATTTCCTTCTTCCCGCTCATGGAAAATTACATCTCTACTTGCAAACACTTTGTGAGTAGATGGATCAAACTATTTATATGATTTAAATTTTTAAAGTACCCTATAAAAATACATTTGATAGCTTTAGCATCAAGCTTCTTCATGTTTTCCTTTGGAATATGTGCAAAATATTTACACCCAAATATACTCAAATTATTAACTGCTGGTTTAGAATCATACAAGGCCTCGAAAGGAGTTTTATGATCAAGACATCTTGTTGGAATTCTATTCTTTAAATAAACAATACTGCTAATGGCCTCAAACCAAAAAGCATTTGAGAGATTCTTACTTTTCATCAGACTTCGTGCAGACTCCACCAAAGTTTTGTTTTTCCATTCTTCAAATCTGTTCTTTTGTGGAGTGTGGGGTACTATAAATTGTTGTATTATTCCATGATCTTTTCAATACTTGATGAACTTCCCTAATCTGTACTCTCCCCCTTGATATGAGAGGAGGATTTTGATGGAATTTCCTGTTTTCTTCTCCATCGTGTTTTTAAATTCCTTGAAGTATTAAAAAACATCACTCTTTTTCATAAGGAAATAAACCCATGTGTACCTTGTGCAATCATCAATAAACAATAAAAAATAATAAGCATCTCCCAACGACCTTTTCTGCATTGATCCACAAACATCAGTGTGCACAAGTTCTAATAGATATATTTTTCTCCTATCAGGATTAAAGGAGAATTCATCTCTGTGCAAATTTCCTAATGCACAACCTTCACAAGCATCATACTCATTTTTCAACATATGGAGTCCTTCAACCACACTTTTTTTTTTGTAATAACAACAAATCATGATAATTAATGTGACCATACCTTTGGTGCCAAAGAGTTTCTGTAGGCATAGTTGCAGAAGTCAATGCTTGATGATTCTTGCTGGTGACATCAAGTTTTTACAGACCTTTGACTGTGACTCTCGAGGCAACAATTTTGTAATGATCCTTCAAGTCCTTCACTATACAATGTGTCTTGAAGAATTCGACCTTCAAATTCTAATATGTAATTGTGGACACAAAAATCAAGTTTTTCTTTATCAGAGGGACATACACAACATTTTGAATGTGTCTAACAACTTACCATTCAGAAGTATCACTAGAATATCTCCATATCCCTTGATTTGATAATAATGATCATCTCCAAGATAAATATGGGCACCATTATGTTTTTCTTTAAAATATATATACCAATTCTTATTACATGTCATGTGAATTAAAGCTCTAGAATCAACAAACCATGCATCAACATTGCCAGTTTCAGTAGACAGTGCAATATTAGACACAAGCAATCTAAGATCTTTTGAATCAAAATTCAGGTTTTCTTCTGCAAAATGTCTTGAATGTTTTCTATTTTTATTCCTATCCTCATCATTTTTCTTCTTATAACATTCTTTGTCAAGATGCCCAATACTACCACAATAGAAACACTTAGGTTCATTTCTATTATATGGCATACCTTGAATTGGCTTTGGAAATGACTTCCTTTGGAATGAGCTTCCTCCCAGTTTTCCTTTAGGGAATCTCTTCTTTGTCCATAATGCTAAGTCTGAATTCTGAGGCTTCAAATTTAGCTTCAAATTTGTGCACCTCTCTTCTTCTTGCAACAATATACATGTCAATTTCTCAAAGGTAGGAGCTTTCTCTCTCGCTGCAAGGCCTGTTATAAACATTTGATAGTCCTCTACCATTCCATTTAGGATAATTGTAACAAGATCAGTGTTTGACACTTCTTCTCCTATATCTCCCAATTTATCTTTCATGTCTTTAATTCGCCTAATAAAAGTACCAATAGATTCATTTATATCCATTTGAATACTTAGAAATTTACTCTTCAGAAAAATAATGTGATTTGTATTATTAGTCTCATACAAATCTTTAAGTACTTTCCAGGTTTCACTAGAAGTCTTAGCATCTCTAATGTAAGGAATTATATTATCTTTCACGGACATTCATAATAATAGCTTGGCTTTGTTTGTATATTTAAACCTTGTACAATATTTACTGCAAACATATTTTCAGTAAAAGAACAGAAAAAATACAATGACATACAAACATTACACAGATATTTTTCCCCTGGAAACCCAAACCGGGAAAATCAACATATTATATATTCATTCATAGTGATACATTGTTTACAATACAATATACATATAGGATCGAGGGACATCCAAAATCCTAACCCAATGACATGGATTAGTCAACAACCCTAATTCCTTAACCAGAAATAGAAAACCATCAGCAAAAACCATGTGTCGAAAAACCTCCAATAATGGACACGAAAATAGTGGCAACATAAAAAACAAGGCAAAAATGTGACACGTTTCTTGAGGAATTTTTTTTCTTCTTGGGGGCATTGCCCTCGAACCCTCGCGTGGGGGGATATCCCTCCCTGTACCACCCGCCCCCCCCTCAAATCCCCATGTGTGCTCGCCGCAACACAAACACTACTACTCGTGCAAATAATATAACACATACCCAAGATTGTTCTCTCACTTATCCCAATCTTGAATTGTCGTCATTGTCGTACCTTCAGTCGTGCTTCATCTCCTTTCGCAATCGTCCATACACCATAACCTTCCATCAAGGTCTACATTTTGAATTTCCAATTGACAAAATTTGAGCCATCCAATTTATTGGCTTCATTGAGGTAAGTTTCAACAAGTAGATTCACCATTCTTGCAAACTCCTTCACACAAAAAACTCATAGCAAATTCAAAACAATGATTCAAACACAAGAATTCCAACTTTATCAGAGCATCGATCTCGACAATCTGGACAAGCAACAATATCCACAATCTTTTTCAAGCGCATGAGAGATGACACCAGGCACAATACCACAACAATTTATTAATATTTTAAGGTCCACGATAACATGAAAAACTGAGCGGCCTTTACAGATGGACTTAATATGCATTCAATGATGTATCCTTGAAAAGGCAGGTTCTCTCAACTATGTGTGAAATTAAAGGAAAACGATTTATGGAGGCTGTATTTGAAAAGAGATTAGGATCTGAATCTAGGATGGAGATGACCGAGGTCATATAACCTCCATGAGTCTTCTCTCTGCTACAATCCTCCAATCAATGATCTCCTTGTATGCAACACTTCCTTGAAAATATGTGGGTAGCGTATTTAGACAATAAACTAGTACTAGTTTCTCTATTTCCTTGATGCCTATATAACATGGAATTTTAATAGAGTTAACTACTCCTTGGATCTTACAGAAAATGAATCAAGAGCAGTGAATTGACCAATGCAAGAAATAAACCGTGAAACTGGCCATAAGCAACCTATTTCTCAGTGATCCAAAAAAATTTATTTCATCCTAGTGATCTAACAGTGATATCTCCTCTAGATGACTGTCGCGATCCCAACGATAAAAAAAAAATGTTATTTTTAATTTGATTTTAAACAAAATATAAAGTGTTTCCAATACCTTACATTATTAACTAATACATGATTTCCAATACCTTACATTTATTTATACCATATCGACCATCCAACTACTATAAATGTAAGGTATTGGAAATCATGTATTAGTTAATAATGTAAGGTATTGGAAACCATGTATTAGTTAATAATTAGTTTCTTGGTATGGAATATTTTGTGAGTGAGGATAAACTTAGTCATTTTCTTACCCCTACCCTTCATTCGCATAAATACAGTATGGAGTTAATAATCTGAGATTTCCGAGACATGTCAACTGGTGCAGAGAACTGCCACAAGTTTATAATTGATAGAATTTCTTTATGGCATGTCACCAGTTTATCATTAGGAAATGCCACAAGTTTATAAGTCTATCATTAATGGCCAGCTGGAAAGAAAATTAAATTTTCACCAGTGGAGAAATGGATGATAGACATAACATCATAACTTTCGAGGGAATGAGTCATGATGAAGCTTTGATGGAAGTCTTATGTTGGGATAATGAAGTCAAAAAACAATGACTTCCATCAAAGCTTTGAGGGAATGATTCATGGCGCGGCTTTGAGGGAAGTCTTATCCATCCCATGGGATAATGTATGCATGGGATGTGTCAGAAAACAATGACTTCCATCCTTTGAGGGAAAAGAAAAAGAACTTAAAAAAGAAAAAGAATTTAAAAGCTCTTAATATTATAATCTTAGTAGTGAATATATTCTTAACAATGAATCATGTCTTTGTTTTTTTCTAAGTTAACAATCTAAGTTAACAACAAGGGCATTAAATTTAGGAGGAAGATTCTTAAGTATCTTTTCAACAATCTTTCTATCCTCTATGGTTTCTCCATGAGACTTAATCTGATTTATCATGTCAATAATATGCGTGTAAAATGATTCTACTGAATCTGAGTCTTTCATTGACAAATTTTCAAAATCTTTTCTAAGAATTCAAGGTTTTGAAGTCTTGAATTTTTCTATACCTTGATAAGAGGTTTGTAATATGTCTCATGCTTCCTTGGATTTATTTGTTGATGCAACTCTTGGGAGTATGCTCTCATGCATGGCTTGATGTATGTAAAACATAGCCTTTCCATCCTTCTTCCTTTAATATTTCAAGGCATCCTTTTCAACTTGTCTGAGGGAATTGTACAATGCATGATCTGCTAGTTCCACATAGCCATTCTCGACCATCTCCCATACATATTGACCCCGAAATAATGTCTTCATGGTTAATGACCATAACTCATAATTTTTTCCTATAAAAGTGGGAGGTTGCAGATTTGAAGTAGAAGCCATGATTTCACTTTACAACAGAGTTGTTTCTCTTGAAACTTACTCTGATAAACCTTCTCTAATACCAGATCTGAGATCTACAACGCATAGACAGACTCTGCATGACACAACTGCAACGACTGTGCAATTAAATTCTTTGTCGCTGAACTCTCAGGACTTACGACGCATTTCACAGAATACACGATTTACTGCACGCTTTGATACTAACACTAAACAAAATAATTTCTTGATATTGTGCTACTCTTCAACAGATAAACTCACATAAATACTTTTAGTGTAGATTCAAGAGCTTATGAACCTACTTAAACTTGTTCAAAAATAGAGAGAAGATATTTACAAAGTGTTTGAACACAATATAAACTCATAAATACATCAACACAAAAAATACTTGATATATATTATCAAACTTGGGTGTTGCAAGCTAATAAAAAATACAATAACTGTGTAGAACTTCGGCTTCAACAACTTCTACAGACTTTAAGTAACACATATATTTTGCTCTTAGACTTCTTCGACTATCTTCACAACTACTATTGTTGCTGACTCTCGACTCTATTCTCTGTGTATATGTATATCGACTACCTATAGACTCAAATATCTATAAATACTGAGACTGAAACTTCCTGAAAAAGCTAACTGATTCAAACAATTAAGACAACAATAAATAAGACTGACTCTTATATGCATAACAAGGCTCGAGAAAGATAACGATCGGCTCATTTAATATCACTCCTGCTAACACTCCCGCTTTGTGTGTTTGATTGTGTAACATCTTTGCTTTCTTGTGACAGACAAATTCTGCGTAAGCATAAATGTCGCAACTTGTAATTAATATTTCCAACATTCTCCAAGGTATTTCGTATTTCATTTGAAATCATAGTATCCGCATGAATATCATTCGTCTTGCTTGTGAGAGATATTTTTCCTTCGTCCTGTACATGATTATGATTATGATAGTATGTTTGATTTTTATTTTCATGTATCAAATAGGCTTAAAAAAACACATCTGGAAAAATAATAAAGTTGTCCCAAAATATATTAAAAAAACACATCTGGAAAAATAATGAAGTTGTCCCAAATTATATTAAAAAAACACACATGGAAAAATAATGAAGCTTCCCCAAAACATATCAAGGGAGATGGAGATAATACCTGGAGATAATACATAGGTATTAGGTATTATTTTCCTATATATTTAATGATTTCATGAGAAAGAGAGAATTTGGCTTCATCCTATACATAATAGTATGTTTGATTTTTAGTTTCATGCATGCCTCTCAACATGATGAATAAACATGTTAGGCCTCTGCTTAAATTTTTCCAATGCTTCCTGAGTGGGGTATCAAAGAATAAAGTGACATAAATCCTATCTTTGATCTTTTGGGTAGATGAGAAGAAAAACATATAAATAAATGGGATTGTGGGTTAAAATTGTCATAAGAGCTTCCATGGATGAGAAAAGAAAATAACATAAATGCCTATAATTGTATGGAGGGTACCTTGTCAAGATCTATAATAAAATAAAACAACTAAGTCCTAATAACCTTGATGGATTAAAATAGTCTAAGGGCCTATGTGATTTATCTTCATACTTGCAAGAAATACAAGCCATCCATCCAGAGAGTTTAAGTAGGAGCATTAGAATTATTCCCTTAGCCTTACTCTCTCTTAGGTATTTTTCACTATTTCCTAATAGATGAATTCATATTCAATAATATATTCACCACATGAATCCAATTCTTATTAGTTACAAACTATCTAAAGCATAATATTGAATAAGTAATCAAATAATATTTTTTCCTCGTTGTCTAGGTATTATTAATGTTGCATGCATTGCTACTATTAATGTTACATCCATTGCAGTTCTTTTACGAGTGATTTTGGAGCCCACATCCATTGCAGTTCTTTTACCAGTGATTTTGGAGCCCAACAGGAGTCAAGCCATTAAATAATTATTTCCCTTGCAAATCTCAGAGAGAGATTTTAATGAACATAGGTTAGTTAATGAATCATTGCATTTCTCTAGATATACAAATAGGAAGATTAGTTGTGGGGAATTTATCCCTATGGAAGGAAGGGAATGAATAATAGAGAAAAAATATTTGCTAAATGGATGCACAATAACATGTAGCAGGTTTCTTTCACTTTCGTTTATAATTATCTGGGTCTGGTATTCCCATAACCTTATTTGAAAATTAGGACCAAGGATAAGAACATAAACATAGACCATTCACCCATACACATATAGACCCAAACATATACCATACCAAGTAGATGCAAGTGTAGGTGGAGATTATTCGCCTGTACACTTATAAAGCATACCAAGTAGATGCAGATGGAGGTGGAGGGTGCATGTAGGATTTTGTGTGGAACTGTGAGAAGCTGACACAAGGGTAGTGCATAGGACCATCGAATGTAGTGATGAACAAGGGAAGTGCATGCAATGATATACATAAACTTGAAATAGTAATAAATACAAAGTGTTGAGTGTTTGGCATGTAAAATTTATATTTATTTATTTTTTAATTAATTTTTAACAGTGACAAATACTCTAAAAGTATGTGAACACACCAACTGTAATAACGTCCCATCATGAGATATGGATGAATAAAAAATTAAATCCATAAAAAACAATAATTCAAAAATAATTTTACATTTTCTTCTAAACTTACATTAATAAAAAGTTTCCAAAAAAGCATAGGATAAAACATATTAGGTGAAAAAATTAATATGAGATTGACTCTAATCAATAATTAGAGTTGGAGACGAAGGTTTACAGTAATGGTGGAAGGTGCACAAGTTTACAGTAATGGTGGAAGGTTACAATAACTGACGGTAGAACATAGAAGATTACCTAATCAATGGAAGTAGAGGTCAGAGCTTTAATGAGTCCGAAAGATGAGGTGTTATGGAGACAAACTGGGAGTTAAGAAACAAGACAAGAATTGTTAGGGGTGGGTCAAATGACCTGATTTTTACCAAGGACAAACATTGTGACATCTCCAAAAATAATTTATTTTAAGTCTAAAATTTCTTAGGAAAATTATTCCGTTTTTGGTAAATTTGAAATTGGAAATTTTTTGTCATTTTTGGCAATTCCAAATTTCAAATTTAATTAATTGTATTTAATGATTGTGACTGTTGGGCAGAGACCTGATTTGAACCAACCAACTTCTTGACTATGACACTTGTATGAAACAAAATATTTTATAATTATTGTAGGAGGACAAATGGAACAACCATGTTGAAATCAACTGACCATGACTCCATGAGTGGGGAACATGTTGGAACTACCTCAAGGCTGATTGTTACAAGTGGAAAATCAGGAATTTGGCCATTGGCATCCCCTAAAAATCAGGGATTTGGAAAGCTGCGAAAATTCCCAAGGGGAAAAAGACCTAGGCATTTTTGGTTTGGAATATATAACATATGTGAGGAGGCAAGACGCTGCCTAGTATGCTAGGGGAAAAGGTTACTGATTTCTTGTTGTTATGAACACTACTTGCTGAGTGTGAGGCAAGAAGAATATTTCTGAAGCTGACGACATTTGCTGAGGAGGAGTTCCGAGTTAGCCCTCATGGATTCATGGTCAGGCGAGGGGGTGAACATGACAAGTGATTTGGCTGCCCTGTTCTATGGTTGGGAGGAACATAGTTGTTCCCTTTGTCTTTCCATGAACTGGTTCAGATATGTTAACCTATTCCTTCTCTGTTTTAATGATTATATATCTGATGTAGTGCATCTCTTAACTTTGAATTGGAACTTTTCCATGGATGAAATCTGTTCGATTGTGAGAAGCTTAAAATAAATGACCGAACACCTCAAGAGAATTTAGCTGAATGACTCTTTTCTATCGATTTTAATACTGAACGAATGCTATAATTACTTTTATTCGCTGAAAGGGTATGAATGAATAAATTCTGGAAATGTTCTTTCTGTAGGCTAAATTATTTTTACATAGTGATAAAACTGTAGGGTACTTTCCCAGTGTACTGAAAACTCCTTAGAAAAAACTGTCTATGTATAAATGGAACTTAAATCAAGTCCATGTACATGTGTATGTACATTCTTGTAATTAAAATTCAGAATCATATTACTTAATCAAGACTTCCATTCTCGCATAGAGTTGAATGAGAACTAATATGAAATAATA